>OZ017781.1:1788547-1815174 GCA_963969325.1 Lycopodina hypogea | reverse complement strand
AATCCCCATCAAACCCAGAAAATTTTAATTCTGTAGGCCCAATGGCTAGGAATATTTACCAAACACTCACCTATCCATGAACCCACCCATGGGCGCGCGCGTACATACACACACAGAATTGAGAATTATAGTCAATGCAATAGATGATAACTATAGATACCAGAATATCAAGTTAACTGATGTACAACAATAAAATAAGGAAAGAAAGGGAAAAATAATGTCAAGGAGGAATAATGTTAATCATTTGGGATGCCTCCCTCTGTGGCTGCTAAGGTGATGTCACAGTCTGCATCGCTCAAAGGCTTCTTGTTTGATGACCTTGTTTCACAGATGCACATATGGATGCCCTGATGGCAGCGTAGGATAGCTTGCACCTCAGCCAACTGATGATAATGGAGTATGACTTCTGTTGCTGGGAAGTGAGCAGATCTGCAAGCCTTTTGTAGAATGTTGTGGTTTCGTGTCCCCCTAGTGGTGGAAAATACGTAAAGATCCCATGTTCAATATCCCATACACGTTGGCCATATATGCCCATTGTTTCTTAATGTTCTCATATTTATTATACGTTGCTGAGATGTTCCTGAACTGTTGCTTGGTGCATTAGGGTGAAAAATCCTTAGGTAAAAATGTATCTTGGGCAGCAGACCAGAAACCTCTTGCACCAATGTCAAGATTAGCATCATCAGTATTGATCGCTGTACGATAGGTGATTGATTCACCACTGAGAGGTTGAAGTCGGGGTTCAGTGGCTACGTTGTGGCAAACTTCAGAAAGCAGTGAGGCTGTAATATTACACAATTCATTGTTGTATTGTAGGGAATTCACCCAATGGACAAATCATGGCATGATCAGAAGAAAAGGGAGAGCCAGTTACATTTGGTAGGGGTATTTGGCAATTGCCAGCCATAACGCAGGCACATTGCATCACCAAATGCACCCTTGTGGAGGGAAAAGCCGTAATCATCCAGTGGAAGTACAGAGAGCCATGAAGAAGCACCTTTTTCCTTAGCAAGATCAACATAGCGTTTCAGCTGTGGGGAGAGATGGTCATAAACATTCCTGGATTGTTGCAGCCAATATTTCTGGTTTGATTGTCTTATTGATGCCTTGATCTTCATAACTCTGCCTATATCAACTGTTTGATTCTGATCTTGGCTTGCAATGGTGGAAACCAGAGGTGATGTTAATTGCAAAGATGCATTGAAGACATGCTGAGATGAAGATACTGGGTTGACCAATCCCATAACACCCTTGCAGACTGGGAGGGCCAATAAATCCCTCTCCACACTTGAGCAGGATGGACGACCAGTAAGGGTAGGGATCTAACATTGTTGTACGGCTTCCTCCTGTTGTTGTAGCAGATCTTCAATGTCTGTAATGATGCTGACAGGAAGGTCCAGCGACTGGATAGACCATGAGTGTACGCACAGTAGGCTGCACGAGGTTGAGTTTTGGCGATATTAGCCAGCAGTTACATCTTGAAGTAAGATCCCTTTTAAACCATTCGTTCATGCTGACTATTTTGGGCATGCGTAAAGGGACTGAAGTAATTATTGTTGTGGCACCATACGGTTGCCCCGCAACCTAAAAAAAAGAAAAAAAGAAAAAAAAGGGGGCTTCCGACTAGCCCACAAAAATAAATTAGATGCCAGTAGTCAATCGTCATCCCCTCGAAACCACGAGCACGGAGCCTGTTCAACCGACCACTCCCCACTCAGGGACTTTTGAGAAAGCGTTCCTCCCAACACTGTTGTTTCGCCATCCATGAGAAGAAAGAGTCACGTAAGTATGACTAGTGATGCTAAGCTTTACTTTTTGATCATGATTTTCTAGCTAACTTTGTTATTTCATGGCTCTGGGACTGTAGTTCTAGTTATAGTGCTCAGGTTTAGTACGTGGTGGGGGAGGTAAAGTGTTTATTTCTGTAATTTTAGGAGTGAATATTAGTCGATCTCTCCGCCTGAAAGAACTAATAAAGGTTAGGGTGCTTGAAAGTTTGGAAACAAGGGACTGCTACAATTCAAACTTCTTTTCTTTTCAAAATTGTCATTATGGGATGCCACCAATTATGAATTCCCATAATGTTCTGTTAATTAAAAAAAAAAAAAAAAAAAAAAAAGGAAGTGAAGTTTCTCATACTGAATTTTGTTCATTTTGGTTAAGGTGAGAGAAACTTTCATTTGTAAGGAGTATTCTAGGGGAGAGTTGTGAAAGCGATTGTCATTTAGTGTGACCAAAATTTAGAGTGACAAAATGTGTCTTCTTCTCTGAGTGTCCACTCCAACCATAAAAAATGGGGAAGGAAACCACGTTACCCTTATTCATATAATTGAAGCATAAGACTGTTTTAAGGTAGCTAAAAAACAACACTAGCTGGTGTTCTGTTTCAATAGGCTAGAATATTATATCATTGCAGTAGTTGGGGAGTTGCTCTCTATGGCTTGCTTCATACACATCCTTTGTTTGTGGAAAGTAACACCTGCGTGAAACACTGCTTGTTGATTGTAGGATCTCATTACTGAATCTATTCCCAAGGAATCTATCTTGTATTCATAATACTTTTTAAATCATGTGTATTAGTTATGCTGGATTATATGCATTGTTTGACTCTGTTATGGACTCTACTAAGTGTATCGATTTACTCGACATGAATGTGGTGTGTAAATCTTAACCTAGTCTATTTCAATTATGCTAGGAATGGTCATTCTATTTCTCTCCTTTATTGTGTAGGTTTTCTGCATTTTTGCGCAGACGTTTATGGAGTTTGTGAAGGGTAGCTGTGGGGATTGGTGCCGAGCACAGCACGACTGAGAGAGTTGAGATTGTCATCAGTTTACGCAAACATTTCATCAACTACTGGAAAGTAGACAAAACGTTTCGATCAGTTCATTGCTGGGAGTCAAGTTGTTAGTGACCTTTCACGACTCCTTATTTCTTACTGTGTTTCCCTCTGTGGAGATACCGGCACACATTGAGGACAACCACTTCCCCTCTTAACAATGTAACAGTTTCCTGGCAAGTAATAGTCAAAGTTCCCACCTCCATCACTTTTAGATACCAGGTGTGAAACTGAAACGAAAGCTAGCCCAATAGTGTTGACGTTCGCCTTGAGTTTGGAGTCAAGATGACAGCCAACAACAACAGACACTCTTCAAGCACTCCCATGAAACCCAGCCTCATCGAACACAAGGGTATGAACATCAAGTTCTTGATCATAAATAGACCCTCACAAGCGATGCTGCCTCAGTTCATCAGGGTATGTGTACAATAAGTTAACAATTACCTTTTTGTCCTATTGCCCTTTTCTATGTTGTTTTATTGTTGATTCATTTTGTGTGTGAATACCATCCCCTCTTGTATCTGTCATATTCACTTGTAACATCTTTGAAAGCCTTCAAGATAAACTTTAAATAGATGCTTTTTGCATATAACATTTTGAGACTGATCAGTTTACATATTTTTTGTGTGTTTTAAGCCTTTATGCAACATATTTAATTCCAGTTACCGTTTTGATAGCAGCATGTTAGCTTTCCTTCAATTTCAGGATCTGAAAACCCATGATGTGACAGTGCTGGTGAGATGCTGTGATCCCTCTTACAGTATTTCCACACTGACTGAGGAAGGAATTCGTGTTGTTGTGAGTCCCTTGCACTTCATTCAAAACTCTTCCTTTTATCTTTCTCCTTTCCTACTTTGTTGTGGTCATACCTATTCCATACAATCAACTTATTGTGCGAGTGATTCCGTACAAGATGCTATGGATTAACAAAGATTGGCTGAGTGTGTGCTGACAATCGTGGACTTG
Organism: Lycopodina hypogea; assembly: GCA_963969325.1. Taxonomy (NCBI): domain Eukaryota; kingdom Metazoa; phylum Porifera; class Demospongiae; order Poecilosclerida; family Cladorhizidae; genus Lycopodina; species Lycopodina hypogea. Next base: position 1,811,369 of record OZ017781.1, on the reverse strand, counting down.
AATGTGGTGGACAGGAAAGATGACAATAGAAGAATGTTGATGTTTGGACTGTGTGTGCAGTGTTGTTGATAATGCAGTAGATCTAGTGATATTTGATATCACCACTTGTCAGTTATTTGCTTGTTTTGCTCCAGGATTTGCCATTTGAAGACGGGGCAGCTCCTCCTAGTGACATTATCAGGCAGTGGATGGAGCTGGTGAAGGAGGTAATGGAGCAGCACAGGAATGGTTGCATTGCAGTGCATTGTGTGGCTGGGCTTGGCAGGGCACCTGTGCTGGTGGCTGTGGCTCTTATTGAGCATGGTGTCAAGTACCACAATGCAGTGGGAACAATCAGAGAGTGAGTGGTATGATTCGTGTGTGTGTGTGTGTGTGTGTGTGTGTACATATATATAGTGGGATGATAAGTTTTAATAATCATGTTTATTCATTAGGAAGCGCCGTGGAGCAATCAACCAGAAGCAGCTTCAGTTCCTGGAGAGCTACAAGCCCACGAATAATGGTAGAATCTGTTCCATCATGTGACACCCACTTCCTCTCTGCTGTCTAACTCTTTTGTAAGGTTATTCTCTCATGTTGGTTGTCACGGTATTTAAGTACTGAGTCCTGCACATGTGCTGTTGTTATGCACATCTTTTTTAGCCACTAGAGCTGAATTTTTTTTTCTCTTTTAGTTTATCCTTATTATTATTGGAAGTTGATGTTAACAGATTTTTAGAATTGTTCTCTATTTATTATTATATTTGCATTCTTTTTTGTGGAATCTTTACATGTGCGTTTAACTTATTTATTGTTACTGCATTCTTCTTATTTTCCAATTGTTTCCTGTTCAATGGTTATTTGAGTTACCTACAAAAGCTAAAATTAAATTAAAACTTATGAAGCAAAAAAATTATGACCATTACCATTCCAAATGTCCTATAAATGTACTGGAACCTTGAGATTTTAAAAATTAATACCATCCCCTCCCCCACTCAATACAACCTCTTAGCCACAGCACCATTAAATTCCCTGCGAGATCTTCACAAGGTGTAATCTTTCAACAGCTTATGTGCACAGTATTATGTTCTAGATCAGTTAAACAATCCACACCCCACCTGTTTTTATTAGTAGATAGTGCTGTGCAATCCTGGGTGAACAAAAGATGAACTGTGTAATATAATCTGTTTTAAATTGCCACATTATTGTGTAAATAGATGATATGTGTAATGTACAGCTGACACTAATTGATAGGTAGTAGAAATTAGAGCTATAGTAGGTCACTGAATACACCTAGTCTTCAACTTTGTGGCAACAGATTTGTCAAGTTGAGAAAATAGAAGGGAAAGGTATGGAGAGGGAATTAGTGAACAATAGATAAGATAGCTTTAAACACCAAGAGCATTTTCAGGAAAGTGAATAAGGTAGATATGAATAATGTAGTAGCTGAACCACATGACCTTGCTTGGCATTGCACTGCCATGGCCTCTCACTGCTGATGTAGAGACAGGTGTACCACCACATGGATTGATTAACATATGCTTTCTGCAATCACAAATCAAAACTAGAAGCCATGATGCCATGGAATGGCAATTGAATCACACTAGCCACGACATGGACTGCAGTCCCTTGAATACCCATTCCTGGTCATGCACGAGCTCACAAAGAATTTAACTAACACAGCAATATTTATTGTAAGCAACCTTTCCTTAAATTAGGACAAGAGGCTTTATGGGTTTTTGCCTTGTTTAATGACGGACCCATTGGACACAGAAGTTAAGTACATGTAATCAGCACTGTATTACATTCCATCAAAATGGGAGGGGGGAAACAAATAGAGATATATGATGACTGATCAAGTGATCATTGTGGTGATGTTGTTGTGTGGAGGTCCTCTTAAGTTATGACTGTTTCAGTTCATTGGCTTTGTCCACAGCAGCCTTGACAGCACCCATCATGGCACCACGGAACCCTCCCTGTTCCAGGGCCAGCAGGCCACTGATAGTAGTACCAGCTGGGGAAGCCACTCCATTCTTGACCTGCAGGATGGTCACTGTAAGACGGTGACAGTTGCAAGCAAACCCTTCACACACCAAAAGCTCACCTCTGCAGGGTGTAAGTTCTTCTTCAGCACAAGATTAGCAGCTCCCTGTTTATAATACAACACAAACCAGAGAGGGAAGATTCTGAATTAATTAATGTTCAGTAACTATGCATATTGCACACTGTACACAGTGAATATGGTTTTCTTGTGCAGCTTACTATCATAGTGTGAGCAGTCATTCTGATGGCTAGGGGGTGAGGGATACCTGCGACAACTCCTCCATCTGCCATAGCCTCAAGAGCCACCTCCATCTATATACACACACAAAGAAATCCTAGAAAAATCCTCAATCCCTCTCCTCATGCAAATTTGTACATTCTGTTCCCATCCCATATCTCACAGTGTAGTCATGGTCTCCCTAGTAACCAATGTTGGAAGGGTAAACACAGGAAGTCTCAAGTAGGCAATTAATGAGCAGTTAACTATTCACTCTTTCAATGTGAAGAAACAGAAACCAGTGTGCTGCCCATGGGCAGCCAAGCTCTATGGGATTTGTGGAGCCATTCCTACCCATAGAAAGCTATTTCTGTAACAAGTAAGTGAACTAACAAAAGCTAATCCGCTGCCTGTGAGAGCAGTGAAGGCATCCATGTACTTCTCCTCCACCTCCTCGCAGTGGCCAAGCATAGAGAAGAGAGAAACAAAGGTCGCCAAGTCTTCCTCGTTGCAGAACTTACCCCGCGTGTGTACAGTCACACCTGATTGCACGGAGCAGCTGATGTTGGAGAGGCAGCGGATGATGGGCATGTGACCTGTGACAGGAGATTTGCCGATTTGCCACCGTATCTCTGACTGGGTGTGGTGGGAGAGTGTGTTGGGGGAGGAGTCAAGGAAACAGAGAGAATAACATGGGCAGAATAAATGAATAAAGGAAGTACAACTGTGAGCCAATGGACATGACTGTTTCTGCACATGCTCCCTAATATTTTCCCACCCCCAACACTAGATTGCAAGTTTGTTATCTATTTGTATATACTGAGCACAAATTTTGTATCCTAATTTGCTATCCAATTTCAGTCATAATTTGCTACTACATTTATATTTAGAGACTGCTATATTTAGCCCATCTATCATGACATGAGTGCTATATATACCTTCTATCCCACAGATGTTTTAAGATTAATTAACCATTTATGGCACTAAGAGGCAAGATTAAAAAATTATAGATCTCAGCCATTCAGATTACAATAGTATACATTAACTGAAGGGAGACGCACTGCATGCTTGAGAGTGGACACACTGCATGCCTGAGGACAGACACACGGTCTTTTGGGAAGTATGAGAATGGTTAAGGTTTCTGAACATATATTAGATTGAGACAGGCTAAAACACAAGAACCAGCGGACCAAATAGGCTCCAACTTACATAGCGGACTCAGTGGACCATGTGAACATTTTGGCTGAGTAACACCTGGCCACACCTCTTCCTTGGGCATCACATGCACAAAAAAAACAACAATCAAAAATGGACATTTGGAGCTAAAGATTGTGGGTTGAAACCCAACCACGGTCGTTTCCCTCCCCCCCCCCCTCCTCTTCTTTGTTCCTTTGATGCCCTGCATCAGCAGCTGCTGCTACTTCTTTACTGGACTGGAAATTAATACTTTTTAGATAGTTTGTTCATTATTTATCTGCTCAAAAAGCCTCACAAGGTGGCAAAAAAGCAATTAAAAAACATGGAGTGTACAGTCATTCACTTGATTGAAATAGAAGTACTCATAATGCCTTACTTGTGTGTGTGTGTGTGTGTGTGTGTGTGTGTGTGTGTGTGTGTGTGTGTGTGTGTGTGTGTGTGTGCGCGCGCGCCAATTTGTAGCCAAGCTCTCTGAACTAAACTGATAATACAAGTTTGTAAGATGTAAATGTTGCTGCAGCCCGCTGAAGGTGGACCTAGTATGTATTCATGGCCAGAGGATGCAATTGCATTCTAGTAACAATAAAAAAAATCAAACAATAACCACTACCACAGAAGATTTGACTGAGGGAAGCCACAAATCAAACTATCCTTACCAATTAAAGCTAGTTTGCACTGTACACTTATTGCATAGTTAGCATTTTTTTTTTTTTTTTTTTTTATTTGCACTGGCAATGATTGCCAACTATGCAACTTACATGAAGTCAACCAGTTTTATTCTGTTTATTAATTGGTTAATGAATATAGTTTAAATATCTAATTGATAAAATGGAAGTCTGTATATATGTATGTAAGTAGGCAGGTAGGTAGGTATTGTAGAAGTACAACTTTTTATGAAGGTAAACTTGATTTCATTGAATGAGCATCTACTGATGAAATGAATCAGCTAGTCTAATTATATACAAATCATAACGGAATGTTCTAGAAGGAAAATCATGTGGACAAGTAATAAAGTTAGAGTAACATGACGATAATTAATTGACAATCAACACCTATAGATATAACACAAAACAAGTTAATATTATTAAAGTCAGCTGATTCCTGCAGATGCCACAGTATGTATGTCCTAGTATCAAGGCCAAAATGGCTGAATGAATTTTAATGAAACTTTGCAGGCATGATCCTTGGGTGTCAAGTCAAGCAAGGGTTTTCACACCTTCCTGTACGTATGTGAAGGTAAAAATGCCAAAATGGATCTTAGGACAAATCTTGGACCTAGAGACCCAAAACTTGGTACTTACACCTCATGGCACTGGGAGTGACATGAGTTGGGTCCCACCTGCAAATTATTATTATTATTATTATTATTATTATTATTATTATTATTATTATTATTATTGGAATGTCAGGATAAAATTGCCCAAGAGTATTTGGACATATTTTTGGGCATGGCTGGGTTACACTTGGCCACACCACTTTCCCGCAAAATAACAATACCAAATATATACAGCTTTCAGGGTAGCCACATCCTACACGTTGAATACTTTTAGCCCCCCAAAAATTGTGACTGCTCTCTGCCTGTGGGTATGTCAGGTCAAAAATACCAAAAATGATACAATCTATTTGTGGTACTTATGGACGGTCAAATTTATGGACGTAGATTAAATTCAACTGAAGGGCGACTCAGGATTTTACGATAGAATTTATGAAATTAATGCCACACAAAGTTGATATCCCTTTCCAAACTGGTTGAAAATAAAAAGTCTCAGTTATATTGCATATTAATGAACAACTGAAAACCACGGATAACTCAAGGATAACACATTTTGAATTAAACACTTTTAATGTTCCCATAAAGTAGGCAGGAGGACAAGAAGATTGTGAACATTTAATAATCATAAAGGCCCGGGCAGTGGCATAGACACATTAGCTCCCCATCACCATTGCAATCTCTGCCTGATTATTTAATATACACGTTGAATATGGGTGCAGCTTTGAATATCACCTCAAATAGAAACAGTTCAGTTTATATTAACATACTAACAACACACTATAAATCATGCATGACCAGGAACTGGTAGTGCAGCAATAATACTACCACCAAATACGGAACAGATAAAAATTTTTTTTTCCATATAATGCTATTCAGACACTCACAGTACACAATTATCATAGAAACAGAGTACCTGTGAACATACCCTTTTCTCCATCTCTGCCAAGGGAACACTGGCTGCCATGGAGATAATGAGAGGACGCAAACTCTTGGGCACGGACGCAGGACTGCCCACTGTCTGAGGTGAGGTTCTGAGCATCTTGTGCAGCATGTCCATAATCTCCAGGGCCTGGTATGGCTTCACTGCAATGATGATGATGTCACACTCTCTGATCACCTCATAGTTGCCTGCACTGACTGCCACACCAAGATCCTGCACACGTTGAATCAAGGAAGAACATATCTTGTTGGGCAGCAGTGAATGGATGGGCAAGAAGGGGAGAAAAATATGCATGTGTGGGACAGGGAGTGTGAATAGGGGTCAAAATGTGAAGAAATCTTATTTTTGTATTTAACCTCAAATGCATCAAACTAGCAAAGCCATATCTTAACTTAAACCTGGCTGGAGTAGAAATCTCATTATATCAATTCCCCTCAAAGCCCCACCAAGCCCTCACCATTGGACAGCTGAAGAGTTTTGATGATGTGTTCTCTTCCATCTTATGCTATTCCTGTGCTTCACATGCTGGTTATTATTGGGGAAAGGGATGGGTTTAAAGGCTAATCATATAACAGGCATTAATCATCAATGATTATTCCTTTTTCGGTTAACCTGACATCATTGATCAATTTCACTCAAGGATGGAAAGCAATACTCCATTCAGGTCAATCAAGGTCCATAAGTGATATTGGAAACACAAGGAAATAAAAGGAACCCGATCTTGTTCCGTGTGCCACTCAAATCACAAATTAGATATCAAGAAAATTTTCATATTAAATACCATGCAAACAAACAACTTTAATACCTAAAGATAATCTTCCTTTGACTTAAATAGGTAGTATTTACATTGATTTATGAAGTCAGGATGTGTTTGCCTGTGTCAATGAAGTTGTAAATTAGTGATAATGCTTTGTAATGATGGAGAGTGGAAATAAGGAAATGAAGCTCTTAAGGGATGTGAAGTGCTCCTGTTTTTCAGCGTTTGAAGCCAGGTTCACCATAGCAACTCAACACAAGTACAAGCTTATTTTCCACTCAAGCGTTCTTGGGAATGGAAATCAAAGAAGTATTACATTAACTTTGCAAAATGCATCATTCAATTGTGAACTATATTTGACTTGGTGCAAAACTTATATGCTTGAGGGGCAACTACAATGAAAAAACCAACTAACCATTTTACAAACTTCACTCTTTTAAACAGAGCTGGATGGGATGTCCCAAGACAGGAAAAAAGTGATTCCTTCTCCCAGAGCCTTGAACCTCTGCAGCCAAGTCCTTAGTATGGGGAGATATGTCACGTTCTCCCTCCTAAGTGTCCCTTGAGTAAATTTCTCCTTTAGCTAATTGGGCTGTGAATGCATTAGAAACATTTGGTATCCTAAAACAAATGCAGTTAGTTATTGGCTTCAAGACTCATTTGTCTGGATGTAAAGAAGCAAGCTTCCATTCTTTAAGCAGCTTTGTGCTCTTTGATCCAGCATCCCTGACATTACCCCCATTACATCTACGATCTGACCACAAGCAAATCAATAGTTCTTCAGTGCTGACTTCTGCTGTACACAAACTTTTAACATAAAACCAACTCAACCTATCCATACCTGCACATGGATCACACATTTTCTCCAGTTTAAGTAATGTCAATTGAGTCTATAATGAGGTTAATATCTGTAAATAATACCTCCCCTCCCCTCCCCCAGCGCGTGCACACACACACCAGCCTTACCCTCATTGGCTTGATGTTGGGTGAGCTGGTTGTTCTCACCACCGCTGTGAGTTGCCCCACCTGCACAGCACCTGCACACACAGAGAGAGACGAGTCAAGAGGGAAAGACAAGATACTTCTAAGACAATAATGCCACAAGTGGTTAGAGTAAAATTCCTATTGTAACCATTAACATGAAGATGGTGCTAACAAAAATGTTAAAGGGTAACTGAAATGGGGGGGGGGGGGGCTTTTTTTAATATTATTATTATCTTATCTTGCTGTCCTTGATAAAGCTACTTCAATAATTCCTGGAGTAAGGAGGCAGAATTGTGATGGCAAGTCCAGGAGTGGTAGCAGCATATTGATGCCTACCAAGATAGCAACTGAAGGAAACAATTGCAAAAGAGCCGTGGAGTAGCGAATCTGAAGGGAAAAGTAAGAGGTCCCTTGGGAGAGTGTAATCATTTCTAATAACTTCCAGAGCCTATTGACATTGATTCCTTTCAACATCATCCAGCTCTGATTGAGCTACAGAAAGTGAGGATCAAAGACTTTTTGATTTTTTCACAGCAAAATCTAGCTATTTGTAAAATACTTGCTAGCTAGCAGTGTGATCAGATCTGGGGATTTATCCAATTTTTGGGTAATTTGGAGGGCTAGTTGAGACTTTTTTCTCAAATGGGATAGTTCCAAAACCCTATGGCTCTGGGGAATTACTTTGGCTTATTAAATTCAAGGAAGTGTGACTCCTTCTCGGATTGAAAAGGCTGGCTCAGGGATGAAGAAGGCCAAGCCAAATGCATCTTGTGTAAGGTTGAATGGAAATCACATCTCTCAGACCACAAGAAACATTCTCAGACTGCAAAGCATCAGAAACTTGTGGAAGGTCTCAATGAGCAAGCTCCTGTGACTCAAATTTTCCTTGAATCTGCAGTTCTCAGTCATCAGATGAAGGTGAAATCATTTGAACTTCAACTTGCCTTATGTATATGGCCACTCTTTCATCTGTCTGTGCTCTTGATCCTTTGACAAATCTTCCAAAGAAGAAGTGTGAAAAAGAGTCCATTGTCATGCACCAAACTAAATGCATGACTCTTGTTACGTATCCTTGGACCACATTTCAAGAAAGAACTGTATGATGATATCCAAGACACACCATTTTCTTTTATGCTTGACAAGAGCACTGATGTGTCATGTGCTAAACTGATTGCCATTTCAATCAGGCACTACTCCCGAACTGTAAAGATAATTGCAAATACCTACCTTGGCAAGGAAGAGATCATTCACACTGATGCCTCAGCCTCAAGAGGGAGCAGTTCATTCAATATTTCACAAGTGAAACTTGCTTGGAAATGATCTGGTTGGGATTGGAACTGATGGGGCCAGTCATATGGTTGGATAACACTATTCTCTGCAAGCCCTTCTACGTCGGACCTGGCCTCATGTGGAGAATGTTCACTGTGTTGATCATGCTTTGGATTTGGTAGCAGGACACCTGTACAGGCAGCTATACCATCAACGTGAAACACACGATATGCGAGAGCCACAATTGGTTTGCTTATTCTGCTGCCCACATCAATGCCTATAGTGAAATTACAAAATCACCTCAGCTGCTAGCAGCAAGAGACCCAACCAATGACTAGTTAGCTTGAGGCTCAAACTGGTAGGGCTCAACCATTTCTTCAGATTCCTCAACCGGGAAAAATGAGCAGGATAGACTGAGATCACCAAACTTGCATCTGAACTACCAGAAAATACACTGTCCATGCTGGGCCTTGTACCCGGATCCTACTCTACATAACCAAAATTTGACCACAACAGGATGTCAATTTACACGGTGTAAATTGCAGTGAAACAAAGCCTATTTTTGTCATGAAGAATGGCAGTAAAAAAATTCCAAAAATTTTTATGATTTTGGAGTGCCCAAGGAACTTATTTCAGATAAAACTTTTTTCCAATACTTTGCATGATGCCCTCTCCCTTTGAATCCTTTCATTTTATCCTTCATTACTTTCTTCCTTAAATCCTTTCTTTCCCCTTCCCTTTAAAATTCCTTCTTTTCTTCCGCCTATATTTTCCCCTTAATTTATACTAATTTTTTTACATAGTTATTATGCAAACTAATTACACGAAAACCAATAATCCAAGTAAGTTCCAAACTGCAGGCAATTTATCCTTCAGCATTACATCATGACTCCAAAACAATCTGACCTTTGTGAAAAATCAATGGGAATCAGTGCTGCATGCATACTTACAGGCTGCTTCTATTTGAGTCAAGTACAAGGTGTAGTAACAGGGTTTCGAATGGCTTCTATTTTCCTGCTGACATTTACAGGGCAATATGCTGCTGGTTCATAAATTATATTGATAAACATATTTAACTGATCAACCTGCATGTATACATGTATGCTGGGCATTGTATAATTCCATTTCAATCATGGCAACTATAAATATTACTTTGGCATTGGTAAAATATTGTTTGCTTAGCACTACAATGATACTTTCTTTAAAATGTACACATGCCCTTGATGCATAACCTTGCATATAAACATTTTGGAAGTTTTTGGTTCAATATTCATGAAGAAAACTTAGTTTCAAAATGTTCTTCCTGTGGGGGTGTAACCCTTCATGATTAATAAGGGAGACAGCAGTGCAGCTACTCCATGGAAGCAATACGTTACTTTAACAAACTTAGCAACTGTAGAGGAGCTGCGGAGTAGCAAAACTGAAGGAATGAGTGAAGAGGTCCCTTTGGGAGAGTGTAACAATATTTTATAACTTAGTGAGATAAGTGACACTGATTCCTCTTCAGTGTCATCCAGCTCTGATTCATCTTACTATAATTCATGAGGTGTGTGTCCATCCACCTGTCTGTGTGTGACACATCTCCTCTCAGATGCCTGGCCCAATAGCCCTGAAAATTTCAGGGGTTACTCACAGGACCACTGACCCAGTTTTGGGAGAATGTGGTTAGTGCTAGGGCTTAGGACCACTAAATAAACTTCTTATTTATAAATAACCATAAAGTTGGAATCTGAAGTTGTCTCTATAAGCTCATTTCTAGAGGAAGCTGTGTTCACAAACTACACAGGAAGTAAAAAAACAATAACTACTAGAGGTGTGTTCATAATATTCACTTTAGAATAGGGCAGTTTTTCTTCTTTCTGTTTCAGGCACCCTTTAATACAGCCACACTGTGGTGTTGTAGCCTTGAGAGTTAATAACTTTGCAATAAACTTCATGAATCGACCAAAAAGCAATTGAACAACTCCAACCCTGGTAAGGATCGACAGAGCAAAAAGTTGAGACAATCGCGTGTATGCAACACAGGATATAGGACGTGACTCACAAATCATGATTAATTATGTTAATTAGAAGTGTTAATTAAGAGATACAACACACTTCTTTCCCCTTAAAGAAAGGAAAGATTATGTAATGTTAAGATTGGTACCGATCAGGTGCCTTTTGATTTCTCTTGGGGCACACCTTTAATGGTAGAGGTGAGAAACTAGTAACATCTGAGGATGAGGGGAGTTCAATTTCATCTTCAGAAGTTGGTGGTCCTGGTTGTCCTGGAACGAGAGCAGTGATCTCATCTGCAGCTGGAGTAAGGGCATCAATGAGGGTTTCCTCTTGCTGAACTGAAATTCCATGTTCTTCTGGTTGTAACACTGATCCTGAATTACCCTTGCGAATTTTTACGTGGCCCTGGTGACGTCTGAAGGAACACCCATCTACCTACTCAATCAAGAAAGACACCGCACCTGTTATTTCCTGAATCTGACCAGGCAGCAATCTCTGACCTTGTCCAAAATTTTGAACATAAACTTTATATCTCCAATGTTGAATTGCCTGGTCCTAGCAGAATTATCATGATACAGTTTTTGTTGACGCTGCTTCCATTCCACTCGACCACCAATATTTGGCTTCAACAAGTCCAACCTAGTACAAGGTTGACACCTTAGTAAGAGTTCAGCAGGAGACACTCTAGTGGTAGTTTGTGGTGTAATTCAATAAGCCATTAAGATTTTAGCTAGACAGGATGGAAGTGATCCTTCCGTCACTTTCTTTAGACCTTTCTTTACTACTTGCACAGCTTGTTCGGCTAATCCATTAGATGCTGGATGGTACGGTGCTGAGGTGATGTTTGATTCTATTCCCCACAAGGAATGAAGCAAACTCCTCACTCATGAAACACGATCCATTATCGGACACTCGTTTCTGGTATCCCAAACTGAGAAAATACTGTATGAGGTGCTCCATCACTGTAGCTGTAGTGGAGGGGTTGGTGGGGGAAACTTCAATCCATTTGGAGTGTGCATCAATTAGCACTAAATACATCTTTCCAAACAATGGTCCAGCAAAATCAAGATGCAATCAAGACCATGACCTGGCAGGCCACATCCATGGCTGTAGAGGCGCCATTGGGGGGACAGACTGCGACTGCTGGCACTGGGGGCAAGAACTCACACAAGACTCTGTGGCTTTATCTCGCCCTGGCCACCAAACATACATTCTTTAGAGCGACTTCATCCGGGACATTCCTGGATGCCCCTGGTGTAACTCTTGAAGTACCCCCTCTCTTCCTTGAGTAGGAATGACCATCCGAGATCCCCACAGAACACAACCGTCTTGAGAAGAAAGTTCTTGTCTCTTGCTTGAGTAAGACACGAACTAGGGAACTTAGGGTCAATAACATCTGGCCATCCATGACTGATAAAAATAAAGAACCCCTGACAAAATGGGATCAGTCCGAGTCCATGAGCGAATGTGTTGTGCCGTAACCGGAGAATCCTTTAAATGTTCCATAAGCAAAACTAACTCTGGAGGTTCTGGGACTGCTGCTGGAGCATGCGGGAGAGGCAATTTGCTCAACGCATCTGCTTTACCATGATCACTGATTTTTCGGAAATGAATATTGTATTCCTAAGTTGATGAGAATAATGCCCAGCGGCAAATTCTTCCCAATGCTTGAGCTGAAGTAGATTTGTGTAGGTTTAGAAGAGCCAGGAGTGGCTTGTGATCCATGATGAGATCAAATTAATGTCCAAACAGGTATTGGTGGAACCGTTTGATACCAAACACACATGCAAGACCTTCACGTTCCAACTGGGAGTAGTTTTTTTCAGCCTCTGACAAGGAACGAGAGGCATATCCAATAGGTCTCTCCGAACCATCCGGCATACGATGAGCTAACACGGCTCCAACACCATAGGAGGAGGCATCACAGGCCAGAACGATCTTTAAATGGGGGTTGAAGTGGACAAGCAGCTCAGATGAACTAAGTAATTTCTTAGATGCTATGAAAGATTTCCTCTCAGTCATTTCCCACTCCCATGTAACATCCTTTCTCAACAATCGATAGAGTGGGGCTAGCAACGTTGCCATATTTGGGAGAAATTTTGCCATAGTAGGTAAGTAATCCAAGGTATGATTTTAACTGGTGTATACCTTGAGGTACTGGTGCCCCCTCCACTGCCTTCACTCTCTCCACTATAGGGTGTAAACCTTCAGAATCAATCACATGACCAAGGTAAATGACACTTGTTTTTCTTTGCTTGTAGCCCAGCTTTTTCAAGTCGGCTCAACACCTCCTCCAATGATTGGCAATGTTCCTCAGTCGTAACTTCCTGTAACCAGTATATTGTCCAAGTATACCATGATTCCTTGGATACCCTTTAGAAAGGTGTCCATTACCCTCTGAAGAATCCCTGGTGCAGAGGAGATACCACAGGGAAGCCTGGTGTAACAAACTAACCCTTTGTTAGTATTAATAACAGCAAATTTCTTTGATTGCTCATCCAATGGTATCTGCTGGTAAGCTTGACTGAGGTCAAGCTTGGTAAAAGACCTACCCCCAGCAAGTCTTGCAAAGAGACCTTCCACCTTTGGTATTGGGTACTGGTCTAATTTTGAGACAGGGTTAATGCTTTGCTTGAAATCTCCACAGATTTGCACAGTTTTACGATCACTCTTTAAAACAGCAACAATGGGCGATGCCCATTCGGCAAATTGTACGGGTTCTAAGGTCTCTTCATCCACTAGTCTCTTTAGCTCAATGTCCACCTTCTCGCGGAGTGCATAAGGAACCAATCTGGCTTTTGAAAACCGAGGCTGAGCTCCAGGTTCAATAGAAATAGTAGCTTTAGGGCCTTGAAAAGTGCCTAACCCATCTTGAAAAACAGAATCAAACCTTTGCAGTATTTTATGTAACACTCCCTCGTTAACACAATTAACATCAGATCAATGGATTTTATGGCATTCTAACCAATTCCTCCTGACTAGACTAAGTCCTGTCCCTCTCACTACAAGTAGAGTTAAACATGCCCTTTGATCCTTGTACCTCACCTCTGTGTCAACACTACCCAACACAGGTATGGTCTCCCCTGAATAGGAGCATAGGGTCACTGTAGTGGCAGAAACACTCCTGTCTGGCCACCACTCCTTGAACGTCATTTCAGAAATGAGTGATAGGGCAGCCCCTGTATCCACTTCCATAGTCGCACTCTGTCCATCAATGGTGATCAACACTTTGATAGGTTGAGCATGATTAGTGGAGTTGAAGTGGAACAGTGGGTAATCACAATCAGATCCATCATTGCCTTGGACTAACTTTACAGGCCTAGATCGGGATAAGTTCTTCTTTCCTGAGGGATCCCTCTTCTTATTCCGACACACACTCCTGATATGACCCAGCTTACCACACTGGTGACAAGTGACATCCTTGAATCTACACTCATCAGCAAGGTGATCAGGATTTCCACATCTGTAGCACATGGAGTCTCCCTTCCTTCCTTCCTGTCCTATTTTTTGCAAATCATATGGTTTTGATTCCTCTGTGTTCTGCCTAGTGGCTATTGTCAGCTCTTTTACATCTTTAGCAGCAGTTTCAAGGGTTGTAGCCAACTCTACTGCTTTTGCATATTTCAGCTTAGATTCTGACAGTAGCCTTCGCTGAATAACATCATTATTTATACCACAGACCAGGCGATCCCAAAGCATATCTTCTAGTGTAGTGCCAAAGTTACAGTATTCAGACAATGCTCTGAGTTCTGTCACGAAAGTAGCTACAGACTCACTTGGCTTCCTGAACCTGCTGTGGAATCTGAAGCATTGGACTATCTCTGAAGGTGTAGGCTTGTAGTGCTCTGTTAAGACTTCAATAAGAGCTGGTAACGTCTGCTCCCCAGGCTTAGCTGGATGCAGCAAATTCCTTAGCAATTTAAATGTTGTAGGCCCCAGCACAGATAGAAACAACGCTCTCTTTTTTTCAACATCAATTATTTCATTCACTTGAAAAAAGAAATCAAGCCTCTCGACATACTGTGGCCACTCTCCTTTATTGCCGTCAAACTCGTCCATTTTACCAAAGGTAGCGGCCATAGCACGAGTCAGGATCCCATCCTCATCACCAATTAATGTGGTGTCATAGCCTTGAGAGTTAATAACTTAGCAATAAAGTTTCATGAATCGACCAAAAAGCAATTGAACAACTCCAACCCTGGTAAGGATCGACAGTGTAAAAAGTTGAGACAACCGCGTGTGTGCAACACAGGATATAGGACGTGACTCACAATATGTTAATTAGAAGTGTTAATTAAGAGATACAACACACCAGATAAATTCCCCATTTCATATCCACCATCCTCCTAAAATTTCATCAAAACTCAATAACGCAATACAAGTTTCAATGTAAATTCTCCATGTTGATTATTAAAAAAAAAAGGGACTTTTCAAAATGCTCCACCAAAATAGTGCTTTACTACAATCTTGAAATTTCAAGTGAATTGAAGTGAACAAATTTTCACATTTGGTAAAAATAGACTGCAAGAGACAAGTTTTGGCTGGCTATGTTTATGTTTTCACAGTTGCTTTTTTTTTTATTATGAGTGCATTGATTTTTAATAACTCCCCCCCCCCCCCCCCCCCCCCCCCCTGATGAGAAACTGGAAATTTATCTGCTGTAGCCTATAATTAAAAAAACAACAACAACAATAAAAAAAACACCTTGGATCATGAATAAAAAAAAAATAGGTAAGTTACATCCAATGAGGGTTAAGGCCACCTGAAAATGTGTCTGGGCTCTCCTACAATGGGTTACTCACAATAAGACAATTCACAGCCATTTGTAACACAGATCCAAATTGTCTGTCTAATGACCTCTGCTTGCTCCAGTAACAAAGTTGCAAGAGAATGTGCAGACTAACCTGAAGTTAACCATCCTTCTGCTATAGCTCTAGCCATATTCCCAGCTCCAAGGAAGCCAATCTTCTTGTTATCTTGAGGCTGCATCTGCCCTGCCATAACGGCCTTCTTATCAAACGAACTCCTCCTCCTCTTGGCAGCTGAGGCCACGGGTTTCCCCACATCCTGTAGTGACTGCTGTCGAATACAAGCAAGATAATTCTCAGGGTAGAACTAATTTTTTATTTTTTATTTTATGCAAAAAGGTTTACTAAGCTTACACTGAGGGCGCTGGGGGAGACTACGGGTTTGCTGCGGTCCATGACAGGTGTGTGTGGCTCTGCAGATTCCCTCTCTGAATAACCTAGTAGTAGCGCTAGAGTTCAAAAGGTCGATTATTTAAAAGTTAAATTTCTTTAGCTTTTGTTATTCAATTTTTCCTCTAACAATAATGATCAGAACTCTTATCTAGATATTACATTCACAATAGCTAACCATATTAATTTTTTTTCTATATTTTTAAATTTATTATTGTAGCTAATAAAATTATTGCTGTAGTTTCCAGGCTGTTGTAATATCCAGGCTAGGGCTAGCTCTGAAGCAATGTGGATGGTCACTTTGACTATTCCGTATTTCTTCAAGAAGAACAGAAAGGTATCATTCTACCTCAAAGCACCATTTCTAGACCTGTGGCTTCATTCAAATAACAGCAACTCAATATAGAGATGTAACCAGGTTGCCTATGTTGATTTTTTAGAAAGGCCATAATGCTTTGAAGGCATGTGTAATTCTGAAAAATTGATTGCCTATTGATATTTTAGATTGGTCAGAATGCTTTGGGCATGGCGATAAGGTGTGCTTTGGAATGTAATGGCGATAAGGTGTGCTTTGGAATGTAATGAGCAAAGTTAGCTGTTCACTTTCCTAACCAGAACTGTGAAATCTTGATCTAATTGGAGCACAGATCTTAACTCACTGGCTTTCTCTTTCTGACTGGTGGTGACTAATGATTTTGGAACTCACTTCGGTTATTATTCTTCTGTGATTGGATCACATAGCAATAATGAACCAAGTTAGCATGTCTTTTGAACTTACTTTGCTTATAACAATTTTGTATGTGTAGTCAGATGGCATGTGTGGTTTGTATAACACCTTTTGGTTACTCATACAGACCCCTAGTTCCCTCCTCCCCCTTCCTGGTTCTAACATTGACCAGGTTACACACTGGGTCAAATTGTGTGCATGCCAAGTTGCAGGTCTGAGGTCCAAGGGTTTGGCAGGCCTTTCTGTTACATAGGTGGGTTGGCAGGCCTTTCTGTTACATAGGTGGGTTGGTAGGTACATATGAAGAAATAATACACTTAGGATTATAAATACTGCCACAACTAACCAAGAGTACACAAAGTGTGCTTGTGGTGTGTTTGGTGGTAAGCATGGGGCAACACAGCAACTGCAGCTTTTCTGACTTATATAATGCATTGACTGTGTTGAATTCTATGACAATCAACTTCAAAAATAATACTCATGATTCACTAATATATTCACCCAAGTCCAGTTATAGGACCTCAGGGGCAGGGCCAGTGGAAGAGTTTTTGTGGATATTCATTTAGTTCTTCAAATAAAGTGGAATTTAGCAGTCAAATGCTGACTAAGAACTGACTAGTGTGGGTTTGTGCCTCAATATCTCTATTATTTTTATGCAAAAAAAACTAAAATCTCTTTGAGCCACCCTCTAGTAACTGCAAAGTTATCCCTATTTAGAGTTGAGGTATGGCAGAGTTACACTGGCAGAGTCACACTGGGATGAGAGATGTCACCAACATTAATTGTGGTATCTACAAGTTCTTGCTGTCTTGCCAGTTTGCTACCCCAGGTGCAAAAAAAGGAACTTTCATAAAAGAAAGTTTTAACAGTTCTCCCATGATATGCTTAAAAGCACAGCATCATTGATTAAATAGTTTGCACAAAAAAAGAAAAAGAAAAGGAAAATGTTAAGTAATAAACTATTCATGAGCAATACTACACTGAAACCTTAATGTTACACAATGTAAATAACATGTTGATGATTCTGCCATGCTCACATGACACTAAACACAAGGATATATGTAATAATAATTTAACAAAATTAGAAGTAGTAAAAGAGAGAGGGAAAAAATGAAGCCACGATTGTTTGTGTCAAATATTACTTCTGTTAAGGTTCTGATTAAAATCGACAAAGTGATTTCACTCATCTGAAGCAGGGTTTAATAATTTAAATAGCCCTTACCATCACAAAAAGCCCAGTGGCTCAGATTTCAACCCCTCTTGGTAACATCAGGTACCCAAGTCAGCACAGGAAATTGATTAAAATGATTTGAGAACTGTGGGAGGAGTTAGCAGACAGATACCCAAACAGATACGCTCCAAAATAGAAAATGTGATGGTATATATATATATATAAATCATATTTATATCATTGTATATTGGGTAAATTTTTTCATGACTATTTATGCAATAAAAGCATGACATGACAATAACAATAATTATTTCAGCAGTAATACTGTAGTAGTAGCAGTAGCAGCAGTTATATTATAACATATTGTACATTGTTAAATTGATACTAGAGAAATCTTGCTTGCTGGTTAACCAAATTGTTGATAATTTAGTTCATACTGCATTATTCCACCCTCCAAGCCATTCACTTCTTATGCAGTCTTAGTCTATCTGTTTCAAGAACTTCTCCACTCTCTCAATCTGTCTATTGATTTGTGTGTTGATTAAATTATTTTCTTCATCAGAAGAGAAGATCAAACCTTCACCCTTTCTTCTAAGCCCATCGATTTGACAGGGCATGGGGGACTCCCCACAAACTGGTTTAAAACACTCCTCAATTTCTTCATTCCTGTCCTCTTCTGCATCTTCCTCGTGCCTGTTAACTCCTGGTGCATTGCCACCATGATCAATTGCTTTCATGGTTGCCATAGACGAAGGCGGAGACTCTTGAATTTCTCTTGGGCTTTGCAAGGATGCAATACCTTCAATTCCACCACCCCCAACTTTAGCTTGTCCAGAACAGCTTGGATGTTGTACAGATGTGAGTTCACATACTACCTCACCATGGCCTGGACCAAGTGGTTCCTCAGTCACTGATTCATGCAGTACTGGAGATATCCGGCATGAGGATGTTAGTAGTTTAGCTCGCTTTGCTTCAGGAGGTCGCATTTCATAAACGTCTGGATTTGTTGATAATTGCTCTTCTGTCTGTTGACATACAATAGTTTCATTGCAGGTAGGATTTTCCTGAGGAAAAAACAATTTATACTGTAATAGTACAAAGATAAATCAAATACCAACCTCAACCTCATCTGATGTGGCAGTTAAATATATATTAAGGTTTTTATCTTTTTCTTCCCCCCCCCCCCCACCACCACCACCACCAAGAAATTCTACTTGTAGTCTCCACAGCTTCTTTGAGACTACCTATAACCTTCATGAGAGGCATAGAGTGTATGAGTTGCATGCACACACACACACATGCACACACACGCACACACACTCTGACAACAAACCTTAAAATATGTGGTGTGAGCAAACTCAAATGCTTCCCCCCCCCCCCCCCCCCATCCCTCCCTGCACAAGCAATTATTTCTAGACGAAACCCTGCCTTGTACACTATATATACCTTAAAAGATAATTGATCACTTAGAGAGAATTCAAGAACAATTTCGGCTGCTTGAGTGCTTTCCTTTTGCGTAACCAATGCGGTTTCCTGGCTATTCACTGGACTCTGTGTATTTCTTTTCTTCAGTTCTAACACTAGCTGTTCCTGTATCTTCAGCTTTCTATCACATCTAGCCAGTTCAGCTTCCGATTGGTTCAAGGATGACAAAAAGGACTGCACTTGTATTTGCATTAAACCCTCCTTTGACTCAAATCTTTCAATAGTAGTCTTCAATGCTGCTAAATTGTTTGCATGTGTTTCAGTTAGTTGTTGCATTTGAAGTTCCTGTTCAGTCTTCATATTAACTTTCGAAGCCTCAAGGGATTCATAGGAATCCTGCAGTGTCTTGAAGTCAGCTTGCAAAGCCGTCAGTCTGTGCTTAGCATCGTTAAACTAGCAGTGACAACTATTAATTACCATTCAAATGGACAATGTGTACTTACAATTTCTTCCTGTCCCTTCATCTCCTGCTGATACCTTTTATTTCTTATTGTTTGCTCATCTTGAGTTCTTGACAGAGTTGTAGTGAGATTGTCCACCTGACATTGCAGTTCTCCGATTTCTACTTTTTGCTTTTCCTAAAAAGACAAAGATGTAAAAAAAAAAATCAAATCCATGTTACTGCAAACTTTTCAACTAACTTTTTTTTCCAAAGAGTTGTTGTTGCTCTCCATGTGTTTTTCCAGTAAGACATGTGTCTCCTTCATCTGGATTAGCAGGCCCTGATGATCATCCCGTAAGGACCCAAGCTCTTCTTGCAAATGCTTGCACAGTTCTTCTTGCTATGAAAAAAGCAATACATTATCAACCGTCAATGATTAATGTTGGCAATAATAAATAACAAGATTGGGTACCAGTTTTAACTGGTGTTCTGATGCCTTTAGCTGGGCTGCTAGGTTGGTGCCACAGTCTGATATATTGGTCTCAGTGAGAGCTTGAGCTTTGTGATGTATAAGTTCCTTTTGACAAACATTCAGCTTCTTCTGCAGCTGAGATGCCTCGCACTTCTGGTGCATGTTCACATACTCAAGCTGGTGATGCAACTTACCAGCTTGCTGGACTGTGCATATTTCATGAATGAATGGTTAGAACACCACATAGTAAATATATCTCAATATGGTAGCAGCTAGTTATTGGTACCATTGTTTTCTAATCTTTCAATCTGTTCTTTGACCTCTTCAGCCAGTGAGAAGAGGAAAGAACATTTATCTTCCAACTGTGCCATCTTATCTAGGTGACCCTCTCTAGAGGAGTTCTGCAGTTGAAGTTGTCTTTCTTGCTCCAGCACTTTCTTCTCAAGGTTGTACTTGGTGATCTGGCCATGCAATGTTACAAGGAAATAGTTATTCACAATAAAGAGGAAAAATATGTTATCACACACATGCACACACAGCATGCACACACAGAGAGATTAATATGACTAATGAGAGATTACTATAATTAACGAGAGATTGATATAACTAACGTGTAAGGCTCTCATCTCATCTTTGACACTCTTCAATTCCATCTCTCTGCTCTCACACAAGAGATTAATTTTCACCTACTTAAAATCACAAACAATGGCTAGAGCCAACCAATAGAATGTCATTACAATATCAAAACTAAATGTTCACTTGGTCATTCTTGTATTGGTGGAGCTCTTCTATGTGTTTCTTGGACAGTTCTTCAAGTTGAACTTTGTGGTCATTAGTCAGTAATTTTTGTTTGTTTTCTGCCTCATCCTAAAATGATAATAATATTACATACTAATAATATTAATAATATCTAGTGAAAACCCACCCTATGGGCGGTATTTTCCTTGGCCTTTGGCCTCTGTAATGACAAACATGTTCAGTTTGTGTAATGTATTGTGGAGGGATTATTGTGAGGCTCTACCCACTTCAGTGGAATGTGCATTTGAAAGGTTGCAAGTTGACTCCTTTGCTCAAATATTAATATTATACTAAAATAATGTAGAATGAACTTATATACATCAAAACTCCTATGTTAAAAATCACATTACAGTTTGATTGGACAACATAATATTTACACTACATTATCAGTGTAGGATCATTCATAAGTTCATTTTTTACTGTTTGATATATAATTTTCTGTGCTTGTCATCAAGGAGCCTTAACCATAATTTTAGAGGGGTGGGCCTCCCTGATGCTCCCCAACTTCTCCTCTGATATGGAGAGTGGACTAAATTCTTAACTTTATGAAGAAAAGAATTAAATTTTATGGACCCCAATTGCTGCTAAAATATCATTCCAAATTGTTTAGAGTGTAGACTGATAGTGATTAAATACACAATAATGGAATATTAGCCTATCAATATAGAATGAGATAAATATGAAAAAAATGGTTAAACATTTAATAAATAGTTTGTAGGTTGGGATAATCAGTTGTAGAGGGGAATTCTCACAGTCCTTAGGGTACTGCTTTTTATATACTTAACCAACTCTACTCCTTGCCCCACCAAGTTGGCTAAAAACACATCTAATAATAAGTTTCATTCTCTGTTATGGAAGCCATGTGTAGTTTTATCTCATTAATGCATGCCCAAGTACTGTACTACCAAATTTCAGATTGAAGATATTGATAAATTGATTGGTAAACTGAGTACTTGTTTGACTGAGCGATACCTGACAGTTGTGACTTTTGGTTCTTGAAATTATTGCTGAAAATCTGCTATCAATTATTCTGTGCCTAATTCTACATCGTTAAATCACTGACTCAAAAATAAATTTCATCTAGTGTCATGGGTATATAATGGAGTGAATATTTTCATTTACAATATTGCAAAGAAACCTCCCCCCCCCCCCCCCCCCAAAAAAAAAAAAAGATCATTACTTAGCCTACCCAAGAAATATTGAAACAAGGCATGAACACTCAATTATTATGTGCCTAATTCTACATCCCTAAACCACTGAATCCAAACTCTATTTCATCTAGTGAAAAAAGAAGTTATCATGGGTAAATATGGAATATTTTCTTATACATTATTGCAAAGAACCCCCCCCCCCCCCCCCCCCCCCTTCCCCTAAAGGAGACTTAAATTTATGGAAACAAAATAGTCCCTCATCATACTTAATAGAAGTACAAAAAATATAAGTTATGAAGTTTGGAGGCAGTGGTTTGGGGATATAGAATTAGACACATAAAATTTAGGGCTCATGCCTAGTTTCAATACTTCTTGGGGAAACCCTAAATCTTAATTTTTTTCCATTTATTTATAAATATCTTTACACTAGTGTGTGTGTGTGTGTGTGTGTGTGTGTGTGTGTGTGTGTGTGTGTGTGTGTGTGTGTGTGTGTGTGTGTGTGTGTGTGTGTGTGTGTGTGTGTGTGTGTGTGTGTGTGTGTGTGTGTCCCTTGCACTATATCTTCTGAAATCATATCATGTTTGTGACACCTGAATACACTTAAATCAAATTTAAATTCTGATGAAACATCAGCCTAGCCATGGGAGAGCAGAGATGAAATTTATTACTGCCCTTACAATGTCAAAATAGCCTTATATAATTCAATTTATGAAGTTGTAAGTAATTTTGTGAATGAGAACAAACCAGACTCTGCATTGACTCATGTTTATCAGAGAGGAGT
>OZ017781.1:1751119-1788347 GCA_963969325.1 Lycopodina hypogea | reverse complement strand
CAGACAGATAGACTATTCCCACTTTAAAGTATATTCCATTTCTTTTGGCCCAAATTGTGTGTGAATAGGAATAGCCACACTGAGTAGAACGTATCAAATATAATGTAATTCAAGCCTCTTCATTCACAGAAGTTTTATTGAAAAACTCACGACTCAAGATCAGTGTTACCAGATGGATTCTGCCAAGAATCACCTCATAATTGCTCAAAATTATTACTTTTATCATTTTTTCAGCTATCTAAAAAGAACACAAAAATCATAAAAACAATAACATGTAGTACTGTATTTAGCATTCTAACCACATATTAATTACCAAGTTACGTTAAAACATAGTACAGCTTTTCCTTTGAATCACAGCGTTATTATTAGCTTTATACAACAGAATATTCGGTACTCAATGAATATTATGAAGACAGATTATTTTTTAAAAGAAGACCCCCTCTCTCTGCATTTAAAGTAGGAAGACAGAATATTTTTAGTACTCCAAGACTGAACCGTTGGAATGGAAAGTTCCCCTTTGAATCTTGTGTGAATGTACATCCAGCCCAAGATTCTCAATAAATAACAAAATGATAGGTTAAATAGAGAACACTCAGACATGCACACACAGAATTTTTTGGTTACTTATAGATTAGGGCAGATTGTCATTTGTAGATGATGACTCATATTGATTTGTTATTTATTGAGAATCTTGGGCTGGATGTACATTCACACAAGATTCAAAGGGGAACTTTCCATTCCAACGGTTCAGTCTTGGAGTACTAAAAATATTTTGAATCACTGACTTTTAGCATGAGGGATTGTGCTTAAACCACTGAACCACAGATTTTAAGAATTTTTAAAAAAAAATGGAACATTAAAATTCTCTTTCCTCCCACCAGGGTGACATTTTGGAATGTTTTCAATTGATAAACCTTTTTAGATGTCCAAGGATTATGTCTGCAAAGTTTCATTAATATCCATTCAGCCTTTTGGCTGTCCATCGAGGGCACACACACACACACATACATGCCTTCTCTTATTTATATATATATACTAGCAGAAAACCTATGGGCAGTTTTTAAGTCAGCCACCTGCAGTAACAAATATGTTTATTTTGCTTTATGTAACATGTAGGGATTTGGACCCTAATCTCATTAATCTAACAAACATGATACAATTGATAAGCATGCCAAGTTTCTGTGATAGTTAAGTGTTCCATGTCACCAAACTACATCCATTGACAAAACTACACCCATAATCACCCGATCTGAATGAAACTTTCGTGAAGATGTGCAGTGAGGTGCCCTGATCCATCCCTGAAAGTTTCGTGAAGACCCCTCCAGCGGTTTGGGAGGAGTTAGAGTCTGCACATACACATGGACAGACAGACAGACATGCTCACAGACAGACAAACACACTGTGAATTATAGTAAGATGTATGTATAGGCAATGACAGTATAAATGTTCAATTTAGGTTTGTTATATTATAGTAAAATTATTGACACTTAGTTTTAATGCTGGCCTTCATGGGAATGTAGACATTTATTCTTGAAGTGATTAGTTTGAGGGTGTTGTATGTAACTCTCTCTTTAGGTGAAAAAAGAATAAATTGCGTCTCTGGAGCAAGGACCAGCCCAAGATTGAAGGCAAGCCACAAATCGAGGATTGACCATGGGTCTAGGACCAGCCCAAGATTAAGGACAGGCCCTAGGGCAAAGACATCTTCATCTAATACACAATCGATGGAAGGGACAAGTGTGCAGCATCTCCCAGGTAGCACACCTAGGCATTACAAACCACACCCACCCAACACAATGGCTCCGCCCAGAGTGTGCACCCATCTGATCCATTTGCAGAAAGCATCATTTGACGAAACTGACTGTTTTGTTGTTACTGATAAGCCTCCTACTACAGGGGTGGCTAATGATGATGACTCAGCAGACCTCAATGAGCTCAGTTATGCCCCCCACAGTGCAGACAGCTTGAGCAACTCTGCTGATCAGTTATGGAGAAGGATCAGTGGAGAACAAGCCCACACAAACCAACACAAGATCCCCTTCTTTCCAAAGATAAACTCGTACATAAGTTTTTATGCATGCAGTAATGGGGGAAAATGTTTTTTTTTTTTTTTTTTTGTGTATGAGGTGGGGGGGGGGGGGGGGGGGGGGGGGGGGGGTATGGGGGTATGGAAGTGAGATTTCTAAAGTAATCTTTCTTTGAATGATTGATGCTTATAGATTGCTCATGAGGTCTCTGTAAACTATAATATTTGGGTTGAATAAACGGAGGAAAAGTCCTAAAAATGTAGAACTTGTTTTGGATGAGTCCAAGGCTTGAGCTTCCCCCCCCTCCCCCACCCCAATTATATGATACATTTTGATCTAAGTGTGACAAGCTTGTACCCACAGTTGGCACACGAGAAAGTGCATGGATATTTATGATGTCCTATTCATTGTCTGACCTGAATCCCAGACAAATTTTATGTCCTACAAGCTGATGCAACTGTGCCAATTGTCAAGGATCATGAATTGAGTGCAACAGGGGAAGGGACAAGTAGCTCTCTTTAATCAGACAGACACACTCCCTGCCAATCAGCACACCAGATGAGGTGCTGGTGGGATGAGTCTGTACAGGTACAGCGGTAATTGGAAAGGTCCATGTCACTGCTTGTACTCTGTGTGCCATGTGACATAACTTGCCTATTCAGTCGTGTGTAGCATTGTGCATGTCCATCAAACATGTACAACATGATCATTATCACACAACTGACTTAATAGCTGAGTTTTCCAAAGTAATATGACATCCTTCCTCCCCCAGCCCACAGTATTGCTGACATCCCCCCCCCCCCCCCAATCCAATGTTGTTCATTCCCACAATCCCCCCCTCCCCTCCTCCTTCCTCCTTTTATGTAATTTGACCACAGGAACACCAGCAGCCAGGCCATCTTCCAACAGCCACCACACATCAACTCCATATCTGATGCCCATGATCATGTGTCCTCCACAAGATTATCTGCTGCTGACAAATCGGCAAAGAGCAACTCCAGCACCAGCACTGTCTCTGATAGGAACAAGCACTCCCAGCCCACTGCCGCTCATGGTGCACCAACATCCAAATACTGCTATGAGTGTGGGTCTCCGTTCCCAGTCCCCCATGCCAAATACTGCTGTGATTGTGGAACACAAAGGATCTGAGCTGTTCTTTTTTTATTATAAAAACATGTAATTTGTAGCATGTTTTGTATTGTACCATGTAACAACCAATCATCAATACAGGCTCTATTGACATAGTGTTAGTATATAATTGCATTAAGAATACACCTGCTACATAATATGAAGTTTCATCTTTTACAATTGCAAATTATTGAAAGTGCTAATTTGAGTACAAAAAATTAATACAAAGTAATGATCATCTGAATGGACACAAAAAGGACATGATTGTAACACTAACTGCGTTAAAGAAACTTCAAATAAATAAATACAAGTCTAGCCGAAAATAAACACCTGCACTTGGTACTACCAAAGACTATGCTGCCAGTTTCAAAGTTCATTAACAGGTGAATTTGGTAGTTGGAATTTCTCATATCCATGGCTATCTTTATCTTTCTCGACTTCTTCCCTTGTATAATCTCTATCCTCACTCACTGAACCAGATCCTCCTGACTTGGTGAGGACCAAAGTGTCGTAGACCTTATTGTCGTCATTATGGATGTACTCCCAGACCAAGGTAGTGGAGTTCGCCGTCAGTCTTGTAAACCCATAGGTCTGGGGAGATGCACATGCACAATAAAAATTAATCATGAGATCTGAAACACCCTTGATGGCACAGTCTGCAATATCTTACCTCAAAGTCAGACACCTCCATCCAGTCCTCATAGGAATCCCTGCACAATGACACATACGTATGTACAAAGATATCGTCAAACACACACTTCCACTGATGCAACATAAATCTTAGTGTTCACATCATACTCTAGAGCAGTTCTAGCTTCAGATAAAAACCTAGTTTGAAGTTAGGTGAGCATGTGTGCAAGTGGCTGATTTGGAGAGGGTTGGGTACTTACGGCATGGCACCCTGAGCCAGGTCTCTGCCCCCCATGCCTATCACCACATGCACAGGAGCACCGTCCACACATTCCTCCTGGTACACCTGACACGTGCGCTGGTAGCAATGCACATGGGCCCACATGGCCAAGTCCACATTATACGTCTGAAAGGAGACAAGAGGATAGTAGACAAGTAGTTTGTTATGATAATGAACATCAGTTTCCGAGCAAAGTTGATAGGAAAGATAGGTATCACTTGGTACATACACAATAGAGAATGGCTTGTAATTATAATGAACATCAGTTGTAGTGGCAGCAAAAGGGAAAAAGAAAATCACTTATAAACTTTATATAGGAAATTGTATGTAATAATACAATGAACATAAGTTAGAGGGGCAAATTTGATGTTATGACGGTTATCACTTGGTATGTTTACAATAGATTACAGCTTCTGAAAACCTGGAACAATATCAGCTACAGGGAAGACGAGTTTGAGAACATATCACCCACTATGTTTACAAGAGGATTTTGCTTGTTTTGTTAAAGTGTAAAGAAACCCTCACAAATCTGATGGTCTGGAGAATTTGTATTGCTATCCAAACAAACAAGGTTTCATCTGTTTGTTTGTGTCTATATATCTTCTCGTCCTGAGAATTAAAAAAACAAAAACAAAAACAAAAACTCAATTATCATGCAATTCTTATACATGTCAGGCCAAGACATCCACCACCATGATTTAATCTCGAATAAGCTTTTGATAGGAGGTATTTAACACGAGACAAGCAGCATAGTCAGCAAAGGAAAGAGAACTGGCTCCATTGAGGAAAGGTATGTTGATGTTGGGAAACATTCTGAACACAGCAAGATGATGAGATTTGGACTACAGATAATGATAACTATTCTGTTTGCTGTTTGATTAGATTGAACCAAACAACAAGCGTTTATTAATAATCTGACCACACAATGCCTGCATTACAATTCATAATTACAAATATCATCAGGTCTGGTGGTACAAGAGAAAATTACAAAGAGATGAGATGAAGGCACAAGTGATATAGTCATGCATATGGTAGACTATAGACATACATATAGCAGCTCTTCCAGTGCTTCCTTCAGATCGTAAGCAGTGTCAGTGTGGTCCCCTTCTTTGCTGCCTATATACATGGGTCTACACAACACACAATGCCATCATGATAGAAGAATCTCACAGGGGTGGGAGGAGGGTATGAGGACTACCACAGAATACTTCAGCTTCACCTGTGTCCAGTGAAGACCAGCCATGGAGTGGTGCTACGGTCCACATTAGCAAGGTGTTTGGCTATCCAGTGATATTGCTCTGTGCCTTTAGAGAAGTCATGCTCTGTGCTCATCACAACAAAATGAACTTGGCCATGATCAAATCCAAACCTGATTTATTATAATTATTATTATTATTATTATTTTTTGTTTTGGGGGGGGGGGGGGGGGGGGGTGTTGGGAGGAAAGAGGGGGGGATGACAAAAAAAAAAGAATAATTCATAGGGAGTTCAGCACATGCCATATGAAACAAGCTTAGGAATTGCTTCCCCTTTAAACTTTGTACCATGGTTTGTTGTAGCCGTAGCGGGGCATAGGAAAGCGTAGATAGTGAGGCAGACCGCACTCTCCTCCAGAGTCAGAGTTGTTGAAGATAGCAGGGCTGTCGAGTGAGAGGAGGGGAAAGGTTTAGAAAAAAAAAAAGAAGAAAAGGTATGAATTCATCTCAGGGTTGTCAACTAGGGAAACTTCAATAGCCTTACTAGGTGTAGAACCAGTTCACTTCGTGGTTACCAACACACACCATATAAGGAACGTAAGTGGTGATTGGTTGAATCTGGTCGAAAAATAAGTCCCACTGCATGTGAAAAAAAAAAGAAAAAAAGATGCATTGATATTATTCAAGCCACACAATGAAAACATTGCAAGTTTCTCACAACAGCGGAGAATCCTCTGGCATAAGACATGTCCCCAATGTGGAAGACAAAGCTGATGTTGTCCACCATCTCGGAGATAAGGGTAGTGGTGTTGAGGGAGTCTGGCTGAATGTCCTCCTTGATGTAGAAGCTTCCATCCTGCTCTCCACAACCCATGTCTGTAATCACAGAGAGAGAGAGAGAGAAAAAAGAGGAAAATTGATTGTAATAGGTCATCTCCTTTCCCCTGCCTTTCTATGTTTCAAGGCAATGTTGTGTGTTACATGAATGAAGGAAACACAAAACAATATACAGTATGAAAAATGTCAGGTATATTGGCATTTAGTGGTGATTCTATACACAAAAGTTTAGGTATGGTGCAAGTTAACAAGAGAGCAAATGCTTGCCATATAATCCACAGGCACCCACCTCCAAAAGAAATGACAACTGTTGTGACGTCTGCACCAGCCTTGGGAGAAGATTTGAAATGATACTCCTGGCTCCAGCCATAGTAGTCGCCAAAGATGTAGTAGTACTTTGTATTGTAGGAGAGGCTAAAGAAGAACAAAAAAAAAACACATCCAAATGCACTCAAGGAATGAATCAACTGATCGTCATTGTGCACCTATTCACATGCAAGGCACACTCACATGTGCACATACGGTGTACACAAAAACATAGCACTATAAACATGTTCATACATGCACACAAGCATTAGCAGTGTTGCTCACCTCTCCAGAAGTGCAGTGTGTAAGAGCCCCGGGTTCCTCCAGCCCCAGTCAGTGGCTGGACTGCCACACATGTCACTGGAGTTGTATGTGGTGCTACTGGCCTTGGCCACATAGTCGTAGCTACCACTGGATGTCCCATAGTATACCACTGGCTTCTTCCTGTTCTTAGTCACCCACTGGAAACTGTAGACATTGGGGAAGAGAAAGAGAGAGATGGGGTGGAGGTTGGAGGAAGTTTTAGTTCAGATGGACCACTTGATACACTTCAAATTATATACAAGCTATTTGGTCCATTATGATAGAGAAATATTTATGGGATATCTATCAAGTTTGAACTGCTCAGCAATTGGAAGGTCACATACCGTAAAGACATTTATCTTTCAGCAGCAAGGTGTTCCATACAAATGTAAATGTGGTTTTGGCAAAGCCTGAATAGTGATTATGTTGGACTGGAACATGCAGTGTATTCTCTCTACACATTCACAACCTTGCTTTTGACATGATATTCATACACTCGGTGCAATTCTAGAAATAATAGTCCCTTTGAGCACAACAAGCTGATGAGAATGGGTATTCATTAGTCTCCTAGTAACTGGAGCTAGCACTGAAACTAATTACTTACACCATCTCAGAGGGATCGTCTGTGAGCGCCAAGTGTCCCTGTAGAGGCTCGTTGTAGTTCTTGAAGCTGACATTGTCACTGATGGCTACCAGAGTTGGATCATCCAAACCTGCAGCAATACATTAAATAAGATATTAACATGCAGATGTATATGATAGAAAATTACGAGCTACAACTCCTTTGTGACACAAAGGACTGAGTGTACATAAAATCGGATAAGGGAAGAAGTGCTACATTTGTTGTAGTTCTATAATTCTCTGGACTTTAAAAAATGGGCAGTGAAAATGGGCAGTGAAAAAGATAGCATTCTTATCCATCTTTTGGCACTAGAAATGAAGGTCTCTAGGCTATTTGAGTTAAAAACGAAATTTGTGTTGTTAATAGTGGACATAGTTTTACATGGAAGCTATGGGTAGTGTTGCTAAACGATAGGGCACCTTATTTAGCTTACAGAAGTGGTTCTTCTTGAATTTATTCTATTTTTACAGCTCCACAAACAGTTGGGGAGGGGGTGGGGAAGAGAGGGAGCCAATTATAACCAATCACACAGCAAGAGCATGCAGATGATGTCCAGTGTGTGACCTGTGTGAGGCCAATTCTAACTACCTCTATTCTTAGCGACAAGAGAGAGCACAAAGGCATGCAAATCTCTGGCCGACATGCACAGTTGGTCCACACATGTTCTATACAGTGCCATCCTGTACATTATGCCACACAACCCCACACCCAGAATCAGATACTCTGGGAAGATTAGAAGCTAAGTTGGGCAGCAAGATGTCATAACTGGTGACTAGTCATGGCAGCGGTTGCTGGCATACTCTCAGCAGGTCACTACATAGAGCTGGAATAGGCAGCTTGGGTGATGATGCCACATGATCACAACCACACCCACTTACATACAATGTAAACAGCCGACATTCCTTCAATTAGATTCCAGTTTGTCAATTGTTGGAGCTGAAAAAAAATTTTTCCCCCGGGTCAATTACAACCAGGCTTTGCTGCCAGGTACATAGGTCATTCACATGGGGCCTTCTCTCACTTTCAGTCCAAGATATTAAATTTCAATTTTAGGTTCCATACGGAATGTAGCCTGTTTCCCAACAACCTGCATATCATGAGGATGCTGCACATGCATTATAATGTATTCAAATATACACCAAAATAAAGGACTAGAGAGCTTGAAAATTATTGATATCCATATTTAATAAGTGCATATTCATGTTATCTACTGGATGGGTGGAAGTCAACCATTTTACAGTGCACTAGCTATTGTAGGGGTAAGAAGGAGGCTCTGGAGCAATGTTGGATGGATGTTAGTGTGGTCTATTTGGTATGTGGCAGAGCTTACATCAGTGCAGGAGGACAGGCGGGGAGCACAGCAGCTGGGAAGAAGCAGAAGGCTAGTAGTGCAAGGCTCCTAACTTGCCCCTAAAGGATCTCCTCTGCCCACCATCTAACTGGTAGGGCTATATATTGTCAGTGAAAAAAGATCACAAACACCAACAAGTCTAGCAATCCTCAAGCATCACATCGAATAAACTTGAAATAAACTAATAAATGACAATGTGTTTGAGCAGCAAACCCATAGGTTGACTCATAAGGACAGCTCAGCGACTTTTATGACACATGGATCTTTGCTGGCAACGACCGAATGAGAATGAAGAAATAAGGTAGAAGTGAAAGTTAGGGTATCACAAGGTGTGACATTAGGTGCAGCTAGAGCCAGAACCAGTGCATAATATAGCGTTCCTGATACATCCACTGCTGAAATATCCTGATTTTGAATAACCAAGTGATACAGCATAAAAATTAATCAAATGATGCAGCATAAAAGTCGCCATATTTGATGAAGTTTGCAGTATATTATTGAACAGGCAATAGGCTGCCCCATAGCATGCTGCAACAACCTTATGGAGCTGAAGTTGGTGCCGACCTTCCTAAAGGATGGCCCAACCCCCAGCTAGAATTATATATTAGGTAGATATGCACTTAACAAGTCCTCTTAAGATACAACCTATACTATCCAAGCACCATATGCAAAGTGCTAACGCACCTCCTTGAAAGAATCCAAAGACGACAGGTGCCCTCATGTTGACAAGTTTGAATTGAAGGTAGCCCTTACCAGAGGTCAAATGGGATGACGAATAGTTTGCCATCTGTAATGAAAGTTGAGAAATAGAAAAATGAAATTGTATTGGCACAACCAACAGAAGTATTTATTCAGTTCTGTATATACCCACCTCCCACCCCCCCTTCTAACCCTACCCCATATTCCTCCCTTCACCAAAACGTAAACTCCACCCACAGAGGAGGACTAGGCGTTGCACATGTGGCAAAAATTTAAAACACACAAAATTTCTCACTATTAACACTCCATAATCAGTTATCCCATTTATTTTCTAAGACAACTCAAAATAGTTTGTTATTTTTACTATCTTATTTGATCAACTTGCGTACCAAAAGATGGATGGGTGCATGATCTGAAGGATTGATGCGGTAGCCATCGTTGGTGGGTGGGGAGTACACTCCCACCCAGTCATCCTCCGAAGGATCATCCACATACTTCCAAGTGACTTTAACCCAACCTCCAGTGCTACTCAGGGTGCTAGGGTACACCTTCATGGTAATACTGCTATCTACAACAAATAACAATTCTTTGTAAGTTACACATCAAATTAAAACTTTATTCCCACAAATTAGCAGGCAAGTTTGACTGTCTCTATCATTAATTTTAAGGGAATTATTATTATTGACAAGTGCTCTTTACAAACTAAATGTATAGCCAAAATTTTGACAGTTTCATCATTCTGACGTCAGTTGGCTGTCCATGGTTCACACTGTTATCTACCCCAGGGAGAAAGAGGATGTGGTTAAGTTCTAGCTATGTTATGGTTTTATTCCTTCACTAAATGTTTGATGATATCAAAAGTTAAGTAAAAAATGGTGGGACCACAACTATTTCATTGCATGCAGAAAGGCATGAAACCTTCCATTACATGAAATTATCGCAGCCTTGGCATCCGCAACAGAACCTCATATTAGTACTTGGGAAATGACAGGTGACTCTCTTGATAACTCACCTAAAAGTATGTCCATGTTCTCTTTGTTGATACTCTCCACCCGAGAGTTAGCGTGAGTAGCCGTGGTAAGTTGGGCGCCATAGAGGAGGAACAGGAGAGAAAAGATTTTTAGGGTAGACATCTCTGAACTAATTAATAACTCCGTCCTTTCCGAGACTGCTGGCGAGCTCAAGTTACAGCTGCAACCTTGACGCAACTAAATGTCCAATTGACACTGGAAGGGAGATTTAATAGAGCCATCCTGCAGAGTTTAATGTTACCAGCATGTAAATATATACTGTACACACTTAATCTATTAGCCTTCCTACAAAAGCTTGTTGGCTATATAACATGAACATCACTTTCTGAAAAGAAAACTAGTCTTCGGTACATGTCTGCAGTATCCTATGTCATTTGGGAACATAGAGAAATGCTGCCCACACCCGGAGCAACAATGGGCGGGCAATTGACGCCAAATGTTAGCACAATGCTCCGGACTAGTGAAACTACATCAGGTAGCAGAGGAGTGAAACAGCTAAACAAGGGCCGCTGCGGGACATGTCTAAATTACATTCCTTTAAACCTCCCTCTCCATCCTGTGAGGATTTGGATCGCGCAGTCCAGCATAGAGTGCACGGATAACACTTACGGTTACAAGTGAGTGAAACTGAACAATATGTCTTATACCTGCTAGAGGTGCTTCTGGTTACATGAAGCCTTACTCTGCTTCTGGTGAAAGTTTGGATTGCAGGCTTTGTGTATTTAGCATGATTTCATCCCCCACATACAAGATGTAAAACTGTAAACAATTCATTTGAAGGGGAAGGAGTGCACTGTAGTCAGTATTTGTGAGTTAGAGCTGACTTATTCAAAAGTTCGCATATTCATGTAATTTGGGGGGTGGGGCACTCAGTCCCTCCTCCACTGGCCCAGTATAACAGAGGAACAAAGAACACAACGCTCACACACACACACACACACACACACACACTCACACACACACACACACACACACACACACACACATACACACTCACACACACACACTCACACACACTCACACACACATACTCACACACACACACACACTCACACACATGCACACACCCAAAAAGGAAAAAAAAGAAGAAGAGAAGTGTAAGTGATGTTAATGGTGGAATCTAAAGATTTTTAAAAAATAAAAAACAACAATTATTATTATTTCCCCACTTCATTGATTGATTTTGTGTTCTATTGAAGGGAATAGAAGACAATTAAATAAATTGGTGATGGAGAAAGCGGATTAATAAGGTACTAGATGAAAGAATAAGTGTGGCAGAAGATGTGCTCATGAATTAGCTGGTGGTGGGGAGAACAACATTTGATATGACAGAGGGCCATGTTGGGGCTGCAGTGTGCATTACAGAATGAAGATGTGAAGAGGTTGAGGGAGAATAGGTTTGATGTTGGACGGAACTGTTGCAGGGGTGAGGAAAGGTGTTGGACAAGATGTCTTAGTCTGATGGGATATGTGGGAGAGGAAATGTCTGACTGAAGCAGACCATATTTCTGCACCTCCCAACCACAGTTCAAATTGCCCCAAGCTCCATTGTTTCATAAATTAATTATTTTACAATCTGTATCGCAAGTTTGTTTTATTTTCACCTTGTGTGCACTTTTTGTATGTCCACTCTCTTATTTCAATTACAATTAAGTAATTGAAGTAGAAACAGCTAATTATTATTGATGTACAAATAGCAGTGATTGTAATTGACACTTGTACACAATGTACACATGCTCAGTCACTTCATAGATACCCCAAATGAGGTCAACAAAAGTGAACTTCATGAGCTCTTTACTGCAATAGTTTTGGAAGGCTTCTAGTCTGTAACTCTCCCCATATTACTAGAATATGTTTTTGTACACTTAGTAATCACCCACTCCCAAGGATAATCTGAAATTCTAAATGATTATATAAAAAGTTGAAGACATAGCTAAGTGATAATGAAAAATGCATAATAATTAAGAAGATAAGTAGACATTGAGAAAGTATGAAATGGAGTAGAAAATTATTTAAAGGAGTAAGAAAATATAAAGAAAGTGTAAAAAAAAACTAAGAATGCATCTAGCATATATATACATTAGCTATGATGTCAAAGTATTAGTAACTCATTGTTACACCATCATCTCTCCTGTGCACACCTGAGACCCTTCCTAGTTCCACACTTTTAATTTTGTTCCATGTCAGTTTTAGGAAGATGTGTTCGATGGTGCAGTGAAGCATTCTGGTCAGGATAGAACCACAACATTCAATCTGTCATTGGTTTAACCGAATCTGTTCCTCTCCTTTGTTCAGCTTCAGAAACGACAATAGCAAGCAATATACAAGTGAGTGAATGCTCCCAGCCCTTTGTGAGAATGTCAAAAGGATATATTGGCAATTTAATGCTGTCAGAGTGTGGGTGTGTATAAGTAAATAGCTAATAACACAGGGCACAACAATCAACTTTTAAATATAGAAAAAAAAATTTGTATCAGGTCTCTTCAACTGACTCTATAAAAGTTATCATTAATTAGCTAGCAAGCAATGAAGCCTCCATCAATCCAACTATTGAGCATTATACTGGTTAATAGATCTCTTTATTCAAGGATTCTAGATCTCACTAATCTAGCCTGCTAGCTCACATAAACATTGCTAGAAAATAAGCATATTAAAAAGAATTCCCTGAGCAAGACAAGCATTGGATTTAGATATTAAATAGCCACTAATTTATCCAAACTGCTGAAGTGAAGAGTTTACCCTCTATATCAGGTTCAGAAAATATGTGAAATATACAAGAATCCTTAAAAACCTGTACGCTTGGTCCTTGCTAAAAGTTCTTTTTCTTTTTCTTGCTCAAACCCATAAAACTAACGAAGGAGTGGTAGGAGTGGTTTAAGAATTCATTAATGACCTTATAATTTCAATTTTTCTCACCATTGAAGTGTGTGCATGTGTGTGTGCGCGCGTGTGCGTGCATGTGTGTGTGTGTCTGTGTGTGTGTGTGTGTTTGTGTGCGTGTGCGTGCGTGTTACATAGCAAAGAATTCATGTGACGTGTGGTTTTCATTTCGTAAAGCATCACCACCACCCCTCTGCAGGAAAGAGAAAGAGAGATTGTGGTCATGCCTCCTGACCAACACCGTTGCTTATGTAAATATCTAATGCAATTCTTTCCTCAATCCCTTTTCTAAGTTTTCTTTGGTGTGTTTCCTTTGTAACTTTAATGTTTGCCATGCAACTTGGGACAGAACAAGTATCTCAATGGGAGCTTCGTTTGTTTTTCTTTGTGAACATTGGCCAAAGAATTTTGTTCTGATTCTGCTCTTTATTTCCAATAGAGTGAGAGTAGCCAGCCATTAGTTGGGAGTGGCATATTATGCCCGACATTTTGTGTGGTGTACTGGGATCCACACTCTAGATCTTCCTCAGGCATACAACCTCAGGCTTTGGTCTGTTTCAACAAGATTCTGATTGTTGAATATCTTCAGCTTTTGACTTTGTGTTTGGTGAAAGGTACGAGCATTTTTTTGTTGCACACTGCATGCAGCAGAATTAAGTCTACTAATTATATTGAACTGGAGATATATACATTGCAATAAATTAGTTGTGATATATCCGGCAAAGTAACTATTATAATAAACTAGCTGATATATTGTAAATAATAACTTATCATAATGAACTAGCATATATATATATTTAGCATCTTACTATAATTCACAACTAGTTTGTGTATCTGTCTGTGTGTATGTGCGGACTTTAACTCCTTCCAAACCACTGGAGGGATTTCTACTGCACGTCCTTGGAAAATTTTTTGTTCGGATCGGGTGGCTATTGATGTGTTTTGTCAATGGGTGTGGTTTGGGGACATGGAAACTACTATCACAGGAACTTGGCATGTTTATTAATTGTATTGTGCTTGTTAGATTAATGAGACTAGTGTCAATAATCCCTACATGCTACATAAAGCAAGCTAAACATGTTTAGTTATTACTAGCATGTCTGCTAGTAATAACTAATTATAATTAACTAGCGGATATATCTGGCTTAATAACTAATTTTAATGAACTAGCAGATATATTATTCAGTGACAATTTTTGAAGACCAGGACAAGTTCTCTAAAGTGAGATTTCTTGTGCATGTACTCAATAAAACCAGTACACACCACCAGTATAAGATATTTTCAACAGTGCAGCTGTGTAGTTGTTTTATTAGCCATCATGGATGAGGGGAACAAGTTCTATCAGTACCTCAAGTCTGTTGTCAGGCTTCCTTCTTCTTGCTGTTTCTTTTATTCAATGTCCAAGAATGAGCTACTTCTACATCTAATGACTGTTCCCCCCACTCAAATTAATCTTTGACATCTCTTAACAGCTGATAACACAAACACTGAAGGATACATTTCAGAACACACAGCTCCAAAGGACAGCTTTATTACTGGTAGGCTTGAAGTGAGTGCCACCAGTGAAACTGCTGTGTAGCCCCAAACTTCCCTTGGAAGAAAACCAACCTACTGGTTCTAACTGAATCAAATGTCTACTTATATTATTGATTTTAACTTGGTTATGTCATCATGAGATCAAATGGCAAATTGCTGCCAACTTAAAACATTGAGGTTGACACAAAATGTGTGCTCACAAATTTTAATGCAGATATAAAGTAAACTATGCCACATAAAAATGTAGTTACAATGACCGTCTTTCTCTTGGGCTTTCCCAATTATGCAAATTTTTGAACACATTATGCTTTTCTTTTATGCTCCATTTTTGATCAATTATGCTTCTAACAGTTACCAATTATGCTTCAAATATAAGCAATTATTCTCACATATAGGTCGTTGTTTATAAGGAATATTACAAAATTAACTAAAAAAAAGGGGAAAAGTATTCATTTCAAATGTAAGCAAATATTTATATAGCTATATAAAGCAGTTGACATCTTTATGTTCTATTAAGACTTTGTTTTAGGGTTGAACGTATTTTGATGAATTTTTGCTGATATTATACTTGGGTGCTTGGATAGATAATAAAGTAAATTGGAACACCAAAAGTGAATCCTGGTTTGGGGGGGGGGAGGGGAATGGGACAAAGAATTCAAATTTTCCACATAAAAAAGCCAAAAAATTGGTGTCCTAGTGGCTATTGACTATGGAAAAGCTACTTCTGTGGTGAATTGGTGGTGAGTGCTCTTTCTTGTTTGAATTTTCATTGCCATTATTCTTCCAACTGTAATTGTCTTAATTTTCAAGATGGAATTAGTGCATAGTTCAAGGCTGTTGGCTTTGGGTGTGCTGCTATAGTAGGTGACTCAGAACAGGGATAAGTAAATATTAGCATAAAAATTAATAAAGAAAAACTAACAAACCAAAAATGGTAGTCTAAGCCATTGCTATTTTAACTTTAGATAATTCTTTCATTTGGTAAGGAGATTTAGAAGTGCTCCACAGCTGCTGGCCAAAAATGTTAGTTATTTACAAAATTGAATATATTTTTAGCCAGACAATGTTGGGTACCTCTGCTAGTATAAATAATGAAATGATGGGGGGAAAAATATCTAATATGATATCAGTTGAGTATTGTATTGCAACATATCTGAGGTTTCTATAGTGTGCACACTAGAGTAGAGAATTATTTACGTCAGATCATGATAACTTGGATCCTCATCGGATCTATATAAATCCTGTCCAGAACTATTATTTCAAAAATGAACTTTTTTGTAAGTTTCTGGTTGGTTTTGTAGCCATTGTTTTTCCTTCAGGACTTAAGCCTGCGGATCACTACTAAGGCCTTCTCTCTTCTATTCCCTAACCAGCTGCCATTCTCTTTCATGATTAATCTAAAATTATTACTGTATATATTTTTTACAAACCCCACCAACAACCCCAACTTGCTGCCTTACTCTTTCGAGATCATTCTTAAATTTATATATTTTTTACAAACCCAGTCAACCAAAGATTTTACTGGGATCTTACCTATTTCAATTGGCTCTACCACTCTCAGGTGGATCAGAGGGATTTGGATTACCATGGAAAAAGTGGGTGTAGTTCTGACAGGATTTATACTGATCTGATTGTGATCAGGTCTCTAGTGCCAACCAACAGGCCTTTAGTTAACATTCAAAGAAGAGTTTTGTCTTTTATTAAAAGAATTGTTGATGGCTGTACATGAATGCCTGCTTGCAAGCACTGACCACCTTATTCATCCTCATGCTGTTGCCACCACTGTTATTTTAAAATATCAATCTTACTCCTAATGCATATCAAATCCCTCAAACAATGACTTTCTGAAAGACTATATGCACTCTCCTATAAAAATTCCTGAAACAGAAAAGAAAGCATTAGAGGATCCAGCTTCAGAGGAATCTGCAATCCTAAAATCTTGTGCATGTATATGTCTGAGTCACATGTGCAAACCTCTTTGACTGACATAGCAATGATTAGAAATAATTAAATACTTAAGATGTGTTTTTGTTGTTTGTGCTAAAGAAAAAGGTATCAAAGCCATACTAAAGCATCAATGGGAGCTAAGCCAATATATTTGGTGAAACAGTGCCACTCCTCCATTTGAGTGACAGTGGTCATGTCTCCGACTAATGCCTTTGCCATTACATCTGCCTAATTGCATTCTTTACACCATTTTCGGAATTTTCAAGGCTTGTTTTTAATATGTTTTTATTATTAGCAATACAAGCTGGCATGTAACAAATGTCAATGGAAGCTTTGTATGTTTTGTGGGTGAAACATGAACACAAATTTGTAGCCATTTATACTTGAATCGACCTAAGAGTACTAAAGTGAATAGCACTTGGTGTGTGGGTGTGTGACATCAAACACCACCTTTATTGAATGCTTGCAGAGCACGTGTACCTGTCACTGCCTGAGATTTTAATGCATCAAAGAGATGGAAGACACAGAGTGTGTATGTTACTGAGTACTTTAGGTTAGTGCAATCATATGCAACATAAGACCTTTACTATGTCAAGATAGCAGTGTTTCAAAGGAGGGAAGCATTACACTGTCAAAATTGAGGTTTGGCTAGACACTCTCGTAATGCTCTTTCTCTGTTTGATATCATTGAGCCTGATCTATGACTAGGTGCTCTTTATGCTGTTTCCTTGGTTCAGCTCCTCCAGCAGTGTGATGCCATTTAGCATCAATAGAGTGGGATCCAATTGTAGGTCCACCTTTCTACTTGCATGGTATGATGGCCTGCAAGATGATGAATAGTTCTGAGTAGTAGTTTCAGTTGAAAGTTCAAAGTTGACATTTTTATTCTCCCAGTTTTGAGTTGGCAGGTCTTTCTGATATGCTCTGGTGGTATTGGGCAGACTTCGCTATGTTGTATATAAGAGTTGACAGGTTCTCAGAAAAAGGAGAGAAAAAAAAAGAGTTGGTTTGGTCATCAATTAACTCAGGATCCAGGAACCATACTCAGGTAGTGGTATATAGGAAATTGTATGGGGGGGGGGGGGGGGGGGGGAGCCGAGGGGGAGGGGGGGGGGAAAGTAAACCCGAAAAGAGTCTGACTAAGCATTTAAAATCAGGACTTTTGAACCAAGAGCCAAGATCCTAATCGATGGGATAACATACTTACACATGTACAAAATAGAAGAATATATAAGATCTGAATACAATTTCTTCATCCTGCAACTCAGACAGACAGAGAAACAGAACTACAATTTTTTTAAGTATACAGCAGAGTGCCTAAGTGATGCCTACCATAAGCCAAATGTGGAAGATTTTATTGATAGGTTAAGTGGAGCTAATTTCAAAACCATGCTAGATCTGACCCCATTGGATCCCTTTTGCAACACCTATTGTAGTCTGGTAGGCCAAACCTTCCAAAATATGATCGGAAGGGTGTGATATCTGCAGCCAAAAAAATCGGTCTCACTGGAATGCAATTAACATTGCTTCGATTAGAAGTATATTTGCACAAAGTAATGCAAAACAATTTGAGCATAATTGAGAGCCAGGCCAGCTTTTTATACGAGAAATTTTTTACCCAAAAATTAAAAAAAACCCACAGGTGACGTTTGCAATATACATGTAGTATGGTTCCAGTGGCAGATCCAGGGGGGTTTCAGACATTTATGTTAAAAACCCCTTTCTAACAGAACAGTCAACACAAAATTTTATAATCTCCCACACAAAATTTTATAATTTTCACAGCCAATAGGGAGCTGATAACTGAACAATTTTGTTAGTGCAAGCTTCACTCAGCTAATACCGGAAGGCCCTATTAGCAGAAAGATTGATCACTCCCAGTATTAGCTAGTACCAGGAGGATCATTTTGCAGGAAGGTTGATCATGCTCATTGAATTTAGCGCAAAGTTCAATCCAGGGATCAAACTTTTAAATTTATTACGTGGTGTGAATCATAGGCTCAGTATAAGCCTGCCCGTAAATGGTCCCACTCCAAGAAACTAAGCATGCCCAGTGTCACAGACAAATGGTCCCACTCCAAGAAACTAAGCATGCCCAGTGTCACAGATAAATTGGATGCTAAAAAATTAGGACACTGCCTCTGAATTTTCTAGGGAATTAAGATGCTAGTGTCTAAATTTCCTAGTCAATAGGGGCGCCTCCTAGGAAATTGTGCCGCTTTGGTCTTTTCTTGTGGAATTCCACTTCTGAGAAGTCCACTATAGGACATTTGGATAGAACATCCTGACCATGGAGAGGTAAACTGTAAGGAATTTTAGTTAATTCTGCTCATAGGCCCAAACTTACCCTAATTTGAAAAATTTCAGGAGCACACTACTTAGCCAAGTAGGATTGCACATTAGCACTTCACATGAATTGGTATAGCTATATTATCACAGCTAGTTTTAGCTATATCTTTGGTAGAATCTCCTGATTGTGCACCAAGCATATTAAAGAATGTCGATAGTCTTTTGAAGAGATAAAAAGGAATGTGTATGTTTGTCAGTCCATAATGCTAAATGTATTAGAAAATATAAAGGGTACTTCCTGAAGTTGAAGGTGCATTGAATTCATTAAGTGGGCATGGCATATTAGGAATATAGTGACAGCAGAGACACACACTAAATTATTACAAAATTTTCCACTCTGTCTCCATCAAAACATCTTGTCTTTCCCAGTTCTTCTGAGGTTTTTCATTCCATTTTAGTTTCCCCCCATTTTTCGGCTCTCTCAATTGAACCTTACTTCACCACATATACCTCATATTGCATTCACTTCTAGAAAATAGAATGTTTGGATGATGTAAAATGTTCATGTAGTCGTGCTATATGGAAAAGAAATCTTGAAACCGTTTTCTATTAATCCTGGATTTGCCAGTGGTACGAACGCATGCACACATACACACACTGACACACACATACACACACTGACACACACATACACACACATACACGCAGAATAGTAATGATTTGAGTTGGTAATAATGGAAGCTCTTATTTTATCATGAGATGAGTAAGATAAGCTCATGCATTAGTATATAACCAGTTGACAAATTAGGGTTAGTTACTTGCAAGGTTCTTCTCCATACGTGATGAATATTACAAGAAAAAGTGCAATGAAACAGTGTGAACTAAATATCATGTTTTATTTTGGAAAACCTTTTTCTGCTTTGGTATATGTTCCTCGTATTTGTGGAATGAGGAGACTGTGGCTCTAACAATAGTGAAGATAC
Organism: Lycopodina hypogea; assembly: GCA_963969325.1. Classification (NCBI taxonomy): domain Eukaryota; kingdom Metazoa; phylum Porifera; class Demospongiae; order Poecilosclerida; family Cladorhizidae; genus Lycopodina; species Lycopodina hypogea. Next base: position 1,768,302 of record OZ017781.1, on the reverse strand, counting down.
ATTTGTACCTTGTGGTTGGAGTTGTATGTAGATTTAATTGAATAATATCTCTCTAGAAATAGAATGTTGTGGATGATGTAAATGTTCATGTAGTCGTGCTATATGAGAAAGAAATCTTGAAACCGTTTCCATTAATCCTGGATTTGCCAATGGTACGAATGCACACAAATGCTAGTTTTGATAAAATTAAGTTTTGTTTGATAATTATGCATGAGAGTTGCATAGAATTAATGCTTCTGCTTGATGTCCATATTATCTATCCAGAACCAGCTAAAATTTCTTAGTAAGCATCATTTCCTTGTTACAGTTCAACTCTGATATTCAACATGTAAGCGGTGCATTAGAATAGGGTTGTTGGGTCAAGCAGTGATGTTCAGACATTTGAGCTCATCAAAGCATAACTTCAGATGTTGTTTGCACCTTTGATGTGAAATTTTTGGTATACTTTAACATTGCAAATGTTATATTGCTGCTGGTAAAGATGCCAAATTATGGGAGAGGTTTATATTTCCTTTTTGTCTAACAGAAAACACCTGAAGGAAAGGTAATCGCTACTAATATGAAGTAGTTGATAAAACTACAGCAGTAATGCTTGGATGTTCCAGAATGGGATGATTGAATATTGAATGTGTACTAGAGAAAACTGTTGTTAATGTCTTTATTTCATTTCATCTTTATCATCTTCATCATCTTCCCATTTCCACCCAGTACCCCCACCCCCATCCTTTGCATGCATATAAATCCACACAGACGGGAACTTCGGTGGTCACTTCCTTCATCTCCCTCCTGCCCAAAAAAGAAGAAGCTACTATTAATCTCCAAAAACTTTGAGAAACAGATTGACTTCGAGCAGTTCATCAGGGCTGATGCTAAAGTCATGGTCCAAGTTTTTTTTCTACCAAATAGAGGAGAAATAAGCAAAGGCTGCTCTTAGATGCTCAGGAAAGGTTGACCACATTGAAGAATAATAGGAAATTTTGTATATGAAGTGCAAAGATTAAAAAAAAAAAGATCAGCAACCAGCCTTCTATGGATGATATGATTGAGTTATCAAGAAAATAAAGTGAAGCTACTTCTTTTGATGATTTTGATGGGAGTTATGGTAGTAGGTTTACTACAAAGTTTGTGCCATCTCTGGAGGTCTGTATGGCTTTGTTAAAGTACAGAATCAATGTTGAAACCAGGGTGATGCAAGGTGCCAAGTCCATCATTGAAGTCAACCAGAATGACAGGGAATCCGTGCAAACAGTGAATTTTAAGAGGAAGCAGATTTAATTGAGGTATATTGTGATGTTTGATAATTAACTATTTGTTTATTGAGTGTATCAATAGTATTGTGGATTTTGCTATGCTTTAAACCTCAGACTTCTGAGTGAAAGTTTCTTCAGAGTGAAAGTTTCTTCAGAGTGAAAATTTGGATTGTTGAATAATTAGAATAATTATGTGACGTGAAAATCAATAAGATGAAAAACATATCATGAATTTGATTATATACCTATGAAGCATTATATTTTTTGATAGTAAGTATGGGGATAGAGGCTATTTAGGATTGTTTAATGGTGGGGGTGGGGGGGGGGTGTGTGTGGTGAGGGGGAGGAAGAAGATTAAATTTCACAACTCTAATCATCTAAAACCAAATCAAACACAACATGAATGGACCAGTCATCTGCATTAGGAACTGTAAAGCTATTGGTGTGAAACTATCAACCCTCCGAATGAATCCAGGGGAAGAGGACAAAAAAGTAGAACAAAATATAACAGTTTTTCTTGTACATCATAAGAAAACCCTGAAATCTACATTAACTTAAACAGGGGGGGGGGGGGGGGGGGGGGAAGAAAAAAAAAGGAAAATGAAGAACAAATATTGATTCAAATGTGGGTGTTCATCTTTAAGAAATAATTATGCAAAAATGGTTAGAAAGGAATATAAAAAGTAGGAGAAAAAAAAGAAAGAAAAGAACCCCCCCCCCCCCCCCAAAAAAAACCAAACAAACAAACAAAACAATAATGAAATAATGAAAAAAACCCAACAAAACTAACAAACAAAAAAGAACAATCCCAGGGGGATTGTAACCACTTAGAACAGTCTCTGGGGGAATCGAATCCTAAATTGATGCTAGGGAAACTACACCTCAACCCTTACCCATTTTTACCTGCAGAGCTTTGGACACACACAGATAGACACTTTTTCTCCTACAAGACCTCTCACTTCAAAGATAAACTCCTAATTCTACATTTCTAAATCACTGACTCCAAACTCTATTCCATCTAGTGTCAAAAAATGCTATTATCATGGTAAATGATAGAATGAATATTTCCTTTTGCAATATTTCGAAGAAACCCAACCACCCACTCCCCCCCCCCCCCCCCCCCAAAAAGGGAAAAAAAGAGAAACACTTAAAGTGTTAATAAAAACATTTATAAATAGATGAAAAACAGAAAAGGATTGAAGGTGTCCCCAAGAAGTACAGAAACGAGAAAAAACCTACCCAAGAAATATTGAAACAAGGCATGAACACTCAATTATTATGTGCCTAATTTTATATCCCAAATCACGGACTCCATACTCTATTTCATCTATAAGTGTCAAAAGAATGCAATTATCATTTGCAATATTGCAAAGAAACCCCCTGAAACCCACCCCCCCTCCTCCTCCAAAAGGATACTCAAATAATATGGATAGAAAATGGGTGACTCCATCATCATGCATAATAGGAAGCTTTAAAATCTGGAGTCAGTGATTTAGGGATGTAGAATTAAGCACAGAATAGTTGAGTGTTCGTTCCTTGTTTCTATTCTCAGTAGGTCATTTCTTGTTTCTGTACTTTTTGGGGAAACCCTAAATCTCTTTTTGGACATAAATCTTTCATTATACTTCAGTTGATGACCTTTTACCAACATTAGCATACATTTTATTATTTTTACAAAAGTGTATTTTTTTTCTTTCTTTTTCTGCGCAGTTCTTCTGACTATCATTGCCAAATCCTCACTTAATTACAATGGTACTCTGCAGGTATGATCCTTTCATACTGGTGAATGTTTGTTTCAATTCTTTTATTGGAAAAGTTTATTATCTACATTATTGGAGTTTCTTTTTCTATTGTGATCATAAATGATCAGGAGTGGTAAAGAACAGCTTTGGGAGATACAATTACATTCCAGGCTTCTGCTAACTTCTGGTAAAGGGATATACCGCAATTTTACCATGCCATCCATGAGGAAGATAGATTGGCAAATGACACTGGCTGCAAAAGGGGTGAGGCAGTCCATTTCAGTGATACTACTCAGTACTGTGGGGGTGAAAGAAAGCAAGCAACAGCTAGAAAAATTCTTTCTTGCAACCAGGTATACATCTGATGGCCTACCCTTTCTTTCCTGTTCATATTATAAGACAGAAGGCAAATGAGGAATGTTTCAGCTAGCAAATTCAATAATTAAAGAATATATAGATTTGATAAAAAAATGGAAACATTTTTTGTGGCCATTTTGAATGTTGAGATGATAAGCAATACAGAAATTTGCTAATTGCAATGTTTCAGCTTACTTAGAAATTGGTTGCAGTTACAGTTATAATTTTTTGTCACTTAACAGGCGACAGGAAATGTTGGGGCAGATTGATAGGGCTACCAGAGGGACAAGTGGTTGATCAACAGCTTCAACAAATTACATTGCACAACCAGGTATGGATTGGATGTCCTGTCATTTCGTTCCTCTGTGTGTGTGTGTGTGTGCATGCGTGTGTGTGTGTGCGTGTGTGTGTGTGTGTGTGTGTGTGTGTGTGTGTGTGTGCGTGCGTGCGTGCGTGCGTGTGTGCATGTGTGTGTGCGTGTGTGTGTCTGTGTGCGTGCGTGCATGCATGCATGCATATGTGTGTTAATTTAATTTTGTAACAACAGAGTCAAGGCTGCTATCAAAAGAAACGAAATGAACCTTATGCTGTGATATGGTTTCTGGGAGAGGGAAGGGGAGTGGATGTTCATACTCTGAAATAGGAGCATGAACAAATTTTTCAATTTTTTTGGTCCGATATCCAGTTATTGTTTTTGATACATTATTCTTTAAATTCTCCACATATCTGGTTCTGGGCAATGCCTAGTATATTTTTCTAGTATATATAATTATGTATGTATATATATGTGTATATATATATGTATCAGATTCATAAATTTACATGTTTGAATATGTGCCTTAGAATGAACGAATAGAGTCAGCTGTTCACTTACCTCACCAAAGCTATGGATCATGTACCTCTTAGATCTATCGCTGGCTCTCTCTTTCTAACTGCTGGTGACTGATAATTATAGAATTCACTATTAGGATTATTATTTTTTTTTGTGATTAGATTGCTTAGTAATAATGAATGATACACAGTGACCTGATGTGTGGTCTTGAGGATAAACTTTATAGCTCTCCTGTGAATCTTCATGAGTTTGGTAATGTCCATTATGAAGTGAGATCTCCATCTGAGAATGGATGAATGTAAGATTAGTACTTTTTTATGTGGGATCAATGGAATTCACAGATAGGAAGTGCTCTGTAGGAGCCCAGGAGTTTTGTAAGCCTAGATGCGAGGTACAATTCTCAATTTGTTTGTTTGTATTCTTATTTTTGTGTGTTTGTTTGTTTGTCTGGTGACTCCTGCCAGATAATAGGGCCTAAAGGGCTAAAATATTCAGGGTTTGATTGGGGTCACCCTGGGGTGGTTATAAGGGCGTTTAGTGAGATAGCTTTGTTCAATAACTTCTCCCAGATGATTGGGCCCAAAGGGCTAAAATTTTCAGAGTTTAATGGGGGTTCCCCTAGGGTAGTTATAATTCTCAATTTGTTATTATTTTTTTGTTGTTGTTTGTTTGATAACTTCTCCCAGATGATTTGGCCCAAAGGGCTAAAATTTTCTGGGTAAGGAAGTTCGGTGAAGATCGGAGTAAAGCCCTGCCCATGGGTCTATTTTTTTCTTCAAAATTTCCATTTAATCCTTTTTTTTCTTTTCTCCTTTTTGCCTTTACTTTCCTTCTTTTCTTTTTATCTCCCTTTTTTCTTCCTTTTTATTCTTCTCTCAACTTTTGACCATTTTTCTTCTTTCCCACCCAACTTTTTTTACCCCCATTTTCATCCTTTCCCCCTTCCAATACCTGATAAAAAGAACTTATTAAGTTGGGCCTTTTTATAAACTCTGGACTGTGTTTTTTTTCCATTTTTTCTTAGCGGCAATGATTTTTCAATGTTATTTTGTCCTGATTAGTGTCCATTAATTGTATTGTTTGTTTGATTATAGACATTAGTATCAATGTTTGTATTGTTTGTGAATACTGCTAGGTGTGATTATTGTGTACTGTTGTCATATTACTTCAACTGAAAATCTTTTAACTGAAAATCTTTCAACTGAAAACCTAAATACCTGCCAACTCAAAACTGAAATATGGTCAACAGTCAACCAGAGCTACTATATAAGGCTATACACCATCATACATCCAATCTTGCATAGCCACATTCATTGTGACTATGACAGTGTGATCTTCCCCTCCTATTAAAAGTGTGCTATTTTGATATGGTAAAGATGTAGTGCTGCATATTATCGAAATAATTCTAAGCACTCACTGTCTGTCTCTCTGCCTATCTCTCAGCTGGTATTTCAGAAATGCTTTGTAGAGCGCCTCTCTGTGGCCTCACTCTGCATCATATTTTTTCCCATGGACACCTATTCTTAGTATAATAATGCATAAAAAACATTAAAAACCAACCAAAAAAATATGATGCAGAGTGAGGCCACAGAGAGGCGCTCTACAAAGCATTTCTGAAAATAATCAATACACTTCTTGAGAATTACAATACTACAAACAAATCAAGCATAATATGCTTAACCCCATAATCTTCTTTATGTAACAGGTTTGGGTGAGCTACATTTAGGTGTCTGTCTGTCTGTCTGTCTGTCTGTCTGTCTGTCTGTCTGTCTGTCTGTCTGTCTGTCTGTCTGTCTGTCTGTCTGTCTGTCTGTCTGTCTGTCTGTCTGTCTGTCTGTCTGTCTGTCTGTCTGTCTGTCTGTCTGTCTGTACGTGCAGACTTAAATCCTTCCAAACTGCTGGAGGGATCTTCACAAAACTTTCACGGATTGATTAAGGCACCTCACTGCACGTGTTTGATAGGGATTTTTTTTCAGATGGTGTGACTACACATATTTTTATTAATTGGTGTAGTTTTGTGACACAGAACACTAACAAATAACCAAGTTCAGTGAAATTTGGCATGTTTATTAATTGTATCATATATGTTTGATTAATGAGATTAGTGTCAATAATCCCTACATGTTTCATTAAGCAAACTAAACATGTTTGAAACTGCAGGAGGTCAGAATCTGACTGAAAACCTGTTCATAGGGTGTGTTCTTGATAGCAAAAATATATTTTTTTAATAAGTAATTAATTAATTAGATAAAGATGTAATTAAATTAAAAATAAAAGATTTAATATAGAACAAAATTAAATACTATAGAGTGGAATCAGAATAATAAAACAGAAATATTGAATAAAATGAATGATAGGAAGAATTAATTTAAAAGAATATCACATGAAATAAAGTAATATAATCGATTACAATATGGCAGTGTCGATATTTATTGATTGTGTGTTGCTTAAACTAAACCAAACAGTGTGTTAACCATGACTGAGCCTTGGTAAAACTGGGGTAACTGAAGCTGGAAAGTGTTTTGGAGAGACTGTCATTCACCTTCAATCAACCATGCCTGAGCTAGCAGGTCTATAAATCTTAGCTAGTCTGGTCAGTTAATCTGTAGCAATTATACCCTTCACCTCACATAACCCTAGCAATTTAGAAAGGAAATCCCTCCAGTCACACAAAACTATCCAGAAAAATGTCTAGGAAAAATTATGCACAGTGTATGTTAAGGAAAAGAATTTTAAAATCCATAAATGGGTTCCATCTCTAAAGAAAAGAAGCTTACCAAAAAAAACAACACACACACACACACACAAAGATATGCAAGATAACTCTGCTGCCTTCACAACAATCCCAGCTATGCAATAAAATCAATGAAACCATGCTGCCTTCAGAACAGCATTAATCTCGCTTGAGAGTGACTTTTCTATACCAGTGCAGTAGCAAGAAGAAAGTCAATTCATCAGAGGCAATCTCATCATCAAATAGATAGGGTATAGCAGGCCACAAATAGAATTGTAGAAACACCAGAGAGCCTTTGTGCATTCCATTTGAAGTCACATATCATAATATTGCCTGACTCTCTTCAAAACATAACTGTTAAGAAAATACCTATCACTTCATTCTTGATGGTTGACATTAACTAGTAATAACATTTTAATTGCTGCCTAACAAATAACTAATCTTAAGGGTCCAGCCCACAATTAATTTATAAATTATCTGCACACAAGTAAGGATCTAATGTTATTAAAATTAATGAAGGCTATCAGAAAACCTGGCCTACATGCGGTTTTTAAGTCGGCCACATGCAGTCACAAACATTTACTTTGTAACATGTAGGGATTATTGCCACCAATCTCATTAATCAAACAAAATGATAAATTCATAAACATGACGAGTTTCTGTGATGATTACTCCTCTGTCACCTAACCACACCCATTAAGGAAAACCACACCCATGTCCACTCAATCTGAATAAAATTTTCGCGAGGACGTGCAGTGAGGTGCCCTAATCAATCCCTTAAAGTTTTGTGAAGATTACTCAAGTTGTTTGGGAGTTAGAGTTTGCACAGACAGACAGACAGACAGACAGACAGACGGACGGACAGACAGACGGACGGACAGACAGACAGACAGGCAGACAGACAGACAGATTGGGAATTATAATAATATAAATCTCTCCTTTCTGTACATGGGATTTGACAGCTTATTTTACCTCAAAAATTTTTGAAAATATGGCTTTGTTTTCTCATTTGATTGTTGTTGAATTATTATTTTTTGGTTCTGTTTTGAATCACTAGTGGACAAAAAACTAAAATGCACAAAATAATTGTCCAATCTTACTATATCAATCCATCTCTCTTAACTAGACACATATTCATTTGGCACCTCTATCCTTTTATACATGGTGACCAACCTCTCACCACTGTTCCTCCATTCTTTTATCTGGTTCTATTATTATAGTTTTACATTCAATTCCAGTGTCTCTTTTATTTCTTTTCCCCTCTTCTATTCTTTTGGTAGTGTTAAAACTGCTGGAAGGAGGCACCGTACAATTGCTGCTGGAATGCTGACTATTGTAGTGAAGAGTGCCAAATAGCTCACTGGGATGAACATTCTAGTGACTGCCTGGAGTACCTAAGATGGAGTGCAATCCCTGGTCCTTCCCTTCCCTACAGTGCTGGGCACATCGAAAATGGGTCTGGGGTGTCCCAGTTATCTCCCTCCATGGAGCAACCAGAAAGTGTTGTAGACAGTATGGCAGGAAGGCAGGTCAGTGTCAGAGGATTACCACCCATGGATCCTTTGCAGCCCAATTATTTGTTTTCAGCTGCCACTAATGCAACAGGGGTGTCTATAACACAGGCACAGATACAGAAGAACATTCAAGCATAGCAACAGCTGGCACAGGTTCAGCAACAGGAGGCTCAAATGCAGCAAAAGCAGGCACAGGTACAGCAACAGGAGGCTCAAGTTCAGATACAGCAAATGCAACAACAGCGGGTTCAAGTGTAGCAACAGAGGGTTCAACTGCAGCAACAGCAGGCACAAATGCAGCAACAGTAAGCACATGTGAAGCAACAGTGGGTTCAACTGCAGCAACACAATCACAGGTGCAGCAACACAATCACAGGTGCAGCAACAGGAGATTCAACTGCAGCAACAGCAAGCACAGGTGCAGCAACAGCGGAATCAAGTGCAGCAACAGCAGGTTCAAATGCAGCAGCAGGCTCAATCTCAAGCGTACTCACAGGCCATGCAGGCTCAGACTGATGCACAAGCCCAAGTGGTCCCTCAAGCCCACTTACAACAGCTACAACAATCTGGTGGAGGTTTTTTTTTAGTCCATAGTTGGATGTCTTCTGGTGAGATGGATATAGCCAACTACAGTAGCAGAGGCAATGCTTCAGGACATGTGAGAATATGTATATAGATGCATTTAAATATGTAAGCAATTTCCCTGCTGTATAGTTATTTGTGTGTTTAACTTCTCCAAGATCATGTGTCTTCTACGCAGTGTGGTGTTTCGCAGTATTGTTGATAGATTCTCTTTTTTTCAATCCTACAGTCATATGGTGCCTCAAAATAATGTGTATTTTTTTATTTTGGTTGTTGTGGCAGAAATCATAAAGCTTTTGAACTCATGCAGGCAATCTCTTCCTTGAATAATGGTGGTGGCCCCCACATGGCAGTGAGTCTCTCTCATGCAGTTTACCCCTCAGTATATCAACAGCTTAATCGTCAGAATATTGCAGTTGGATGGGGTGGAGCCTTTTTAGGAGTACAGCAACACAATCACATGCACCCTCACCAGATGGAAATTTCTCCTCCTAACCACATTCAAACCATGCTTCTTAACCAGCATTTCCAGCAAAGTGGTGTCAGCCAAAATGGCGATGGTGTTACAGTAATTACTGGAACAAACTCTATCCTTGTGGGTCACCAGAACACTCTTACTCCCCTTCACCATGGAGGTCTACTCGCTCCACCTCATGGAGTTGGAATTAACTTGCATTCTCGTGTTAGGCTTCCTTCTGGAGGCCTCATCAGTAGCGACCATTCAGCTGCTCTCAATTCTTCCAACTCTGGCTATGCAGGGGGAATGGGGCACAACCCATCACATACTCACCCTGGTACTCCTGCGAATCTTGCCTCCATGTGAGCACCACTCCAACCACACAACCCCATAACTTCATCGAAGACTCTTAAGCTATGACTGGCAAACCTTATATACTACATGCATACTTATATACATGCATAAGCACACATTATTAGGATTTACATAAACACATACTATAAGGATTTACATGAACACATAAGCACACATACATTTTTCTCCCATTCTAGTTTTGTGTATCTTTGCTGTTACAGAATTTTGTGATATTATGATACTTTTTTTTTGTTCTTTGACTCCTTGTATTAAATTAATATATTTTTAAAATATCCCACCCATTTGAACCTGTCAAATTTTACTTGAAACATTTCCTTCCCTGGTTGTTTTGCAATACTTGCATTGATATATTTTTTACAAACTGTTAACACATAGCAAGGATATTTACACACAGGCATTTATTGTGTTCAATGTTGACCAACTCGAGTGCTATCACCTGCAGGTGCAAACAAACAAAAATTTTATAAAGGAGGTTGGAAATTGGGGGGGTTGGGGGAGGATTACCAAGGCTATTCACAAACACTTCATTTGCAGCAACTGTCTTAAGGCTCTTTAATGCTTATCCATTGAGGGTGGAATGTTTTACTTGGAATAATGAATGGAATGTAGCTTTATTCCGGTTTGCAAAAAATCAGAAGAAAAAAAGATCATGCAACAATAAATACATTTTTAGTGGAAGTTGTAATCCTCACTGAATTATTGCTATTAAATTTCAATTAAATAAATATATTAAAGAAATGAATTTAAATTTTAAAAAAATCAAAAATCCTGAGAATTTAAAGCTCTTATCTTTTGTTTTATGCACAAAGGCATGTGCTTCATTCCATGTCATATACAATGCAGTACTGATATACAAGCCTAATTTTATTCTAAAACTTCAATTTTATGCCATTGCTAACATGCCACCACATCATTCCCACCATCCTCCACAGCATCCCTACTGATCCACACTAGTCTCCACCACATGGCGCCATTCTCCACCAGCCCCACTCTATCCCCACCAGATACCATTAGCATCTGGTTGAGTTTGCGACATTGTCATCTATATTATAAAGTGTGAATAGTTTGGCTATTTGTCTGTCTGTGTGTCCACAATTCACACTTGAACAGTTGAAGTTAGAGCCATGAACCTATATATATATTTAAAATCTGTGTCACCAGGGGAATGAAATTAGCATGTCTATATGCCCACACCCTTTTCTGCATTTTCAAAAAGCCAAAAAAAATAATACTTTTTCCCAAAAAAAAACGGAGTTACACCAAAAACCCATATATATTAGAATTGGTGTCACTAGGGAAACTTTATAAGCATATCTATATGGCCACACCCCTTTCAGTATTCAAAAGTAGCCAAAATGGTACTTTTGCCAGAAAAAAGAGTCGAGCTACAGGCCTAAAATTTTGGTATGCAGACAACTTTACTGTGCGAATAACATGGGGTGGATCCCATCTGATCATACCTCTTCCTTTTTGTATACAAGGGTATAAGTGTATTAAAGATTAAACTCATAAAAACCACTTTGACCTAATCACATGTTAACTTTTATATTAAAAGTCTAGGAAATATGTTTTCAAAGCAGAACTTTTGTGACTATAAACCACCAAAGGTGGCCTGAAAATCCACCCATAGGGCGGGATTTTCGCTAGTCGGTATAAACCCACCACCTATCACTCCACCATTACCCCTCATATTGCCACCAATATTATTAATCCAACTGAACAGTATAGTCACAACTATCATCATAATCATAATAATGATGAAGATGATGGTAATGATGATCTGCCCACAGTGATATTTTACATTTTGAATTTGCAAAATTATTCATTGATTTTTGTTTTGCCTTGTTTTTTTTTTGTTGCAGTTTCGAGGTTATCCCTCAATGTAGGGCCATAGAAAACATTCATACAAAGTTTTATTAATATCCAACCAGTTATCTAGCAGGAGTTTACAGACCTGACAGAGTGACCATTTGTGTGAGTGGAAAAGAGTGTGTATATATGTTAGAGAATTAGAGTTGTGTGTGAGGGTGAAAGGTAAAGGGGATGATAATTTGGTGAAGGTATAAGTAAGTTAAATGATAGAAATTAAGTATGAACCAAGTATTGCTCTTAATTCTTCCAACTGAAGCTGGGCAGGGGGAATGCAGCACACCCAACCACATATTAGGTCCTCTACATCTGCTAATCTCACTTCCTGTGTAAGCTCTTCTTGAACTGCACAACTTCCATAACTGCTTCAAGGACTTTAAGCTTTGACTAACACACATTATTATAATTTGTTTACTCTTTATACTTTAGTTTTGCTTACATTGTTTCTGTATTCAGTAATCTTATAATGATGATATTTCATTGTTCTTAGATTATTTATATCATAATACTATATGATTAGAAGCATCTCATTTGAACCAGTCAAATTTACTAAAAACTTTTCCTTCCTTTTTATTTTGCGAAGATAGTGTTGATATGATGCTTATACACTGTTTTGGTGTACTGGGAGCTTGGGATGAGCCTCCAGAACTTCCCTCCCCGTGCCTATCCATGGCTTCTTGTGCCTGTCATTGATCCTGAGCAGAAGATTCAGAAATAATAGAAAACATTGCCTTGAGCAAATGCATGTTATGGTGATCCAAATACAAATGTTTTTAAGCAGTTCCACCACCCCCCCCCCCTACTCCTCCCCCCCCTCTTAAGAACTCATATCCTGTGGCAGTGGCTACAGATTTTTGGTTTTTATCATTGTTTACTGCTGAAATGGCAAGTTATATTGTTGCTATTACTGTTCAGTTTAGCTACTGCATATTGTTTGGCTTTACATGTACAAAACAAGAATTTTACTACAATTCAGATAGGTTATTAAAGTAACATTGAAATTTCTGACAATATTGAGTAAGCTAAAGGACAATATATTGGTAACAAAAGAGGGGTAATTAAGAAACTGGAAACAATTGGCAACAAAGGGGGGTTTCCCCTCAGCCCCCCCCTTTTTTTTTCCTGACTGTTACAAATTATAGCCCCTATATTTTAAATGAGATGCTAGTGTTATCACTCCATACCAAGCACTAGTTCCCTCATTCCTCTCCTCCACTTCCAAAACAGGATAAATTAGGTTTTTAGTTGTTGAGTGGATTTTTCCTCTTAATGGACCATATAAGAGGTGTAAAACAACCAATTTTCCCACCATTCTGTGTGTTGAAGAGTATCGTTCAATATACAGTAGCATAGGTCAAAATTATGGCACAGATCAAAAAATGAAGTATGTTAGGGACTTGTAAATGCTGCCCAATTGTGGGATTGACAAACCTGAATTGGATTAACTTAATTTAATGCTCCATAAAAATTGATGACTAGAAGTATGTAACAGGGCATAATCAGATTGACCAAGAGTTAGAAGAACTTCATTTCTGTCCATATTTTATTTAGATAATTACATTAATGCTCCTTATTAGTAATGCTGAATTAGAAAGTACATAAGTTGAATTATACGTTCCTTTCCAAATACGCTTGATTAAAAATGAGCTCTACTCTAGACAGAGGTGAGCGAATATGGCTCCCTATTGTCATGTGCATCAACCCTTTCACTCAAGAATTCATTAGGAAAAAGGTTAACTCCACCATACTGTTCACTTCTTGGATCTATGAATAACTAACCACTATTTCACCCCCATCCACATACACCCATCCCCACACATGCACACACACACAGTGGAATTGTAGCATTAGTCATCCATATGGCTAGTTGAACATGCATTTTGGATACTCTGATGTTCAAACATCTAAAAACTGAACAATGGTCGGTTCACACAGATAGACCTGCCAGCCAGCTATCAATAGTAGCTGACCAGTCAGAATTAATAGAGAATCAGCCAGAAAGCACTCACAGTGACACTCTGTTAGGGTGTTTATAATACCTGCATAGCATTGTTTGAAGTATTAAATTTTGTGCACAATGAACATTCTTGTTCCTATTTTTAATACCTTACCATTAGCATATCATTCCATCCTTCACATGGCCCACATTTGGGGCTCTTAATCCAACTAATTGTTTTTGTCCAAATATATAGATGCTGGTTTATACTTTTCCAACTAGCATTAATAATTTGTTGACTATTGTGTTAACCTCTTTCATTAATTGAAAATTGTTGAATGATTGTTTAGGCTAATTCATTTCTAAAGAGATCTCCTTCTACAAGACTACACACTATGGAACTGCTTAAAGTTTGGCAGTGCAGCATTAAGCAAATGACTTATGGTAGAAGTTTATCTGGATTTAAGTCTGAGGTAAGAATGTATGGTTTATAATTATGGTTAGTATCATATTCTATGGTCAATAATAAAGATGCATGTTCACCCTATCAACACTCAGTCAACATCCCAACTTATGGAGTATATATTAACTCTCTCTACAGCCCAATCCTTGATATATATATGTATGTATGTATGTATGTATGTATGTATGTATGTATGTATGTATGTATGTATGTATGTATGTATGTATGTATGTATGTATGTATGTATGTATGTATGTATGTATGTATGTATGTATGTATGTATGTATGTATGTATGTATGTATGTATGTATGTATGTATGTATGTATGTATGTATGTATGTATGTATGTATATATATATATATATTAACTGTTAGGTTACTTACTGTACCAAATTTTTTTTTCAAGAGTTGGTGATCATTATACACATTTTATGTATCCTAGCTATCATCACACATAAATTTTACGTATCTTCCCGAGGTAGTTACAAATTGTTTCAATTTTTTTTTTGTACTACTATGTATTTTTTAATCATATCTTCCCAGGTAGTTATGAATTGTCTAAATATCTTTGTTATACTACTATGTATTTTTAAAATCATTTATTATATTATTTTATCTATCATTCTAATATTTATTAATGGGATGGGATAGGAATAATATGTATTGATTTGAAAGAAGAAATGGAAATGGAAAAATGGGGAAAATAAGGGGGCTAAAGCCCAATCCAGAATACAAACCTCCAACTTTAAGCTTAAGAGACCTGTGCTTTAATCAATTGGACATGGTTTCTTTTGCTTTTTTGTATCAGGAACAAATTAAATTCCTTTTTTTCCCCTTCAAGACGAAACTCCATGCACTCCCAGTGCTACCCTAAATAATCTGTAAATATTTTATGATGGTTCGAATTTTTATTTGGGAGTAATATTACTTAAGGACATACAGACACTTGCCAACTATTTAAATTTGGACATATTATTTGTGTAGCCTGCCAGCCTGCATAACTGAAGGAGAAAAGTTTGGAATCACAGATCCTAGGATCACTGCTCTAGCTTTATTCTTCTCCCTGCATTGTTCTTACCTGATGGAAGGTCTTGAAATTTCCCAAAGTGGTCAAACGAACAAAAAACTGAGGGGAAAATCCAGTAATTTAATAGGCAAAAAGTCCGCAATGCAACAAGCCATTCACCCCCTCATTTGAAATGTAGTGACAAAATATAAAACATACTGGGATCAACAACACCAACTCCCCCATTTAAAGTGAAACCAAAAATTTTTTTTTTTTTAATTTTTTTTAATTTTTTTTTTTAATGTAATTCGGCAAGGCTCAACTCCCAGTCAACTGCAACAAAGACATCACTAATCCACTTACTGTGAATTTGAGTAGGTCTTAATTTAAGGAAAGTAAAGTTAGGAAAACTACTATAAAGGAGCTTAAGTTTGTTTGGTTTAATTTGTTCCTCCTCCATTCCTTTTTCTTTTTCAGTGCATCTTATGATCGGAGATGTAAAAGTTTAGGACTTGTCTTGGAATACAAAGAGTACCAAACATCTCAACTGGTTGTGAGATTTTTAATGTGCTCAGGACAACAAAGATTTGTTGGAGCTGATGAAAAGGAGTAAAGTTATTTTAGAGAAGACTGCTAGAGATAACTGAAAAGGTCAAATGAACCAAAATAAATGATCTGATGAAATCTGATAATTAACAGCAAATGCGTAATTGCTGAGCCTTTATCCAGGAACTTAAAGTGATAGTAAATTTTTCATATTTTCAGGATTTTTTTATGAATTTTCCATATATTTTGTAATCCTTTTTAAAAATATTATTATTGATTTAGTCTGCATTTTAGTTACCATTTGCATGACTGATCAAAAAACTATTTTAGAAAAGCAATAAAAACAGTTACATTCTAATATATGAGTAATTTCTTTGACGTGTTCAAGTCCTCTCTTTTGAAGGCAGTGACTAGCAGAAAGCCAGTACTGCATTCGGCTTTTCAGTTGATCTCCAGCTTCCTGCAGTAAAAGCACATTTAGCTTGCTTAATGTAACAGGTAGGGATTATTGACACTAATTATACTAATTAAGTAAACATGCATTTGTTTTTGGTACAAAAATAATATCCTCTGACTGTAGTAGTACAAGAGCGGTGTTCACTAAGACCTGTGGCAAATAATCACTATAATATATACTCAAATATAGTGCTTTAAACCAGGAAAAAATTGTTAATGACACTTCAGTTTAGATTAAATTTGTGGAAAGGTTTACTTCTTTTGGGTTTTTAGCGGTAAAAATACTTAATTGTAACCACAGTGTTTCCACAGTTAAAATGCTGAAATGTTATCACATATTTATAATTTTTTTTTAATTTTTAATTTAGATCCCATGTAGTGTGATAGGTTTACTGATACCATAAGTAGGCATGACATTAGTACCTGACATAATCACAAAAGTCCCATGCATTCAGTGGGACAATTTGTTGCTGTGGACTGCCAGACTAAAGTAGGAGTGGCCTGTTGTATGTGACGTAACCATGCAGTCCCTTTGATTTCTGCATTTGGGTAAGGAATGTCCTAGCTGCATGATTATCGAATTTGATACAGTACCCTCAATAAAAATAAAATAATAAATAAAAAAAAATCAGGTGTCAAATCTTCATTACTCTTTTTGGAAGAAGGCGCCATCTGAAAATGTCAACGAACATCACCTTTGGGCAAGTTTGTAGCATGCTACTTACAAAATTACTGTTAGTTACTTGGGAAAAAGTCAAAACGCCAGCTAGTTATGCTAATACTTCCAGTGGTGAAATAATCTTGAAAGCACCCAATGGTTAGTAACTAATAGTAGACAAAATAAATCTTTGGTTTCTCAGGCATATTTTTCAAAATATTGGTGCCACTAGTGAGGCTCCATCTTTTTCTTCTTTTTTTTTCTTTTCTTATCAGGGTGTCACAATTTGTTCCAGGCATTTTTTTTTTTTTTTTTTTTTTTTTTTTTTTTTTGTCTCAACTATTTCATTTTTTAACTTCAAAAGACTATAATTGTCATTGGAATATAGTGGAACTAATCTGTTAAA
>OZ017781.1:1681119-1746119 GCA_963969325.1 Lycopodina hypogea | reverse complement strand
CCTATGAAGTTAAAGCTATCGGTAAAGTAATCACATGCTATGGCCTGACTTAAGACTAATGTGAGTGTGAAATGTTGAAACCTAAATTGGATTATGGCTTCGGTTAAGGCTGCAATGTGGACTGGGTGTACAAGGCCTGTAGATGCACACACACACACACAGACGCACACTCACATACATGCATAAACACACACAAAAACACGCTCACACACACACACAGACACACAGATGCACGCACATACAGACGCACATGCACACGCACACGCACATGCACACGCACATGCACACGCACATGCACACGCACACGCACAGTATTATAATACAAGGAAATATAAAATGCAGTATGTATCTCCTTGAACTATATCTGATGAAATTTGCATGCCACTTGGGAAAGCTCTGAGCATGTTCTGAAATGTTAATCCCTCCCCCTTCAGAAAAACTTTCACCGAGCCACCATGAGGGGTATATTAGACAGAAATAGTACAATTTTGCCTTTGTGTAAGAACAGGTGGCAAAAATATATTTGTTGTGTGTAATTTGATTCTATAAAGAGAAGAACTCCTCTCTCAACAATTCTGGTAATGAGCCTTCACCCTAAGGCTGTGGTTAGGGCAGCAACTGAGACTGTGTTGATTTATGGCTGTTGTCTAGAGTCTGTTTGGTCTACACATTCCTAAAAAATCCTCCACCACAGATCACATGACATCCTTTAGCCACACCCCTATTCCTTGCTCCGTCTTTGGTCATCAAGTGCATGACATCATATCTCGTGACTTCCAATTGTCAAACTGCTGTTAATATTATTAAAAACGTGAACTAAAAGAGAGAAAAAAATTGACAATATTTACCCTCGACTAATCTGTAAAGAATTAAAGCAACATGAATTCACCTATATGTGTGAATATCCTTAACAGAGCAACCACTCATTCTTTGAACTGATTTATTCTGTGCAATAATTACTGCATCTGATTTGAATTGGTAAAGCATCATCTTCATTATTATCCATATGGTTACAATTTAAGGTACGTCTTTTTTCTTTGTAAGTTAATCTAATATGGCAGCTTTATTCCACTTCTTTTGTTTAATAATTTATTCATTCATTCATTCATTCATTAATTATTTTTTGTAGCAATCGCTAGTACTAGCACATTCCCAATAGCTTAGAAAAGATGGTTGTCCCCAAGGGACATAATCTTCTGGATCATAATATTGTGCTCGGCCACTACTCTGGCTTGAACCTCCTCCCCCATGATGTTGAAATAGAAATAAAATAGAATCAAGTACCATTCCTCCATAGTGTCAATAGGCCTGAGCCGTTCAAAACCTCATTTAATTTAAATGATTTTTTCTGTATAGGCAAGAGTTGGTATTAAAATATATTTGGTATTAAAATATATTTGGTATTGTGGGGATGTGTATATTTCACCGTGACAATGACAAATCATAAGAGAAACATTGTTCCATACAGAAATGGCATTGGTTTTGTCTCCATTTTAGTGTTTCATTTTAATTTCACTCAATAGCTACAATAAACACCTGATAATATTTGTAGGCTAGAAATGTTCAGAAAATTGAATTAGAATTCAGTAATCTTAACTTTATAAATATATACAATGGTTTCACTTCTATTACCCTCCAGGATGTGACCAAGAGTGACTCTTACTGCTGGGTGTGTCATGAAAAAGGAGATGTGCTGTGTTGTGGCAAGTGCCCCAGGGTGTTCCACCAAAAGTGCTCAGGACCCCAGAAACCTCAAGGACGAGAAGACTGGTGGGTCTGCTCTGTTTGCAAGGTAGGGTAAATTTATTCAAGTTCGGGGATGAAAGAAGTTTTTGATAATTGGTTTCAATTCTTTGGTTGTCACAAAAAATAAATGCTTTTCCAACAAAGTTTAATCCTACAGTTTGTAGGCCTGTCTCAAGTTCACATCAGAAAGGAGGAAATGGCCAAAATTAAATTGACTATCCACAAGCCTGACCTTTGAGCTCGTTATATGTCAGTTCTAGAGGACTTTCAAAATATCTGAAAATGGCCCGGACTCTGATCTTTCTTTTGTTGAAAATATATTTTTTGTTTATAAAGCTGCACTTTTTCTCAAATAGTCCAGCTTAGCAACACTTAGAACACTGAGGTGGTCTGGAAAATAATAAAAGCGGAAACTGAGTTTATGAAAACAAAATTCACTCTCCCCATACCACGCCCACTACTTATGGTAGGCGTTGGGGGGAGTATAATGTGAAGAAAACATTTATTTCTGAGGTGTTGGGAGGTAAACATTCCAATCAGTGTAATTTTTTTTTTTATACATTTCTATTGTGATAAATCATCCTGACTGTGTGCGGTGGTTATCATAAGTTCTACCGCCTTTTCCTACAAAGGATGATTTCTTGAGTTGATGTTTCTATCATATACCTTCACAATGCTAACGGATAAGATCAGATCTGTTCCAAAACTGAAGAACAAACATTTCATGTTTTTGGTAGTATAGGAGAGGAATGAGGATCCCAGTGTCTGGGCTGACTATATTTGTGAAATCAGGTAACAATACTATTAGTGCAGTAGAGTGAACTTTTTCATTTCACACAGTGAAGCATCATCAGAATTATCAATCAATGGACTGCACATCTGCCATGTTGACTAAAGATCTTTAACCACAGTTAGTGAAGGTGGGATTATTTTCTTGCATTAATAGATGATATGAATGTTTTATAGTTTTACTGTAGTCAGGTAGATGGTTAGATATTTCTCTGTTAAGGTGAATACAAATGAGGGAGCCTGAGAGTTAGAGATGCTATTTTTTTCCTCCTCTTTCCATTCTATTAATGGTTCTCCTTCTCACACAAAAGTTCAGTAGTAAAATATGATACCCCCACCCCTCTCAAAGTGTCCTCATTTTTGAATCTGCAAATATGGTAGCCCTAATTAAGAAGTGTGAGCATACAATGATCCAATAGTGTAGATTGTTATTCAGGCAGTTTGACTAGCATAGCAAATGTGGCTAAATACTGATCCACAATATATCAGATAATATGTTAGGCCCATGTCCATATCACTGGGTTAACCCTCATTAACACTGAGCTCACATGGACAATATGCAGTACACAGGTTTATGCCAGGGTAAGGATAAAGTAATGGGAGGTAATATTGTGAAACAAATCTGCATGAGCAACTTTCCACAGCGACTTTTTACATAACACATGTCTAAACTTGTCCATAATTAGTTTAATTGATGCAATCATATATTGCTTGATCATGCAGAATATTGCCCGCAAGACCAAGCGCTCTAGTCCACCAAACTTGAAGGAACTTCTTCTCCTGGCATTAGAGAGGATGATGTTTCCAGGGGTAATTATGTCCTACTGATTAATGTTGTTGCCCTTCATTATTCATTGTTCTGTTTTATTACAGACGGAAATTTTTCAGGTACCTGTGCCACAGAATATTGAATCTATGTACAAGTACATTTTATTCCCCATGCATTTGGGGAAAATCAAAGAGGTCAGAATATGGAGTGTGTGGCTTATTTGTTGTTGTTTGCACAATTACTTCCTATTCCTCTAATACTGATCTCCTCTAATAGAAGACACTCCAATAGTAAAATTCTCTAATAATACACCCCCATAATGTATTATTCTCCTGTAATGATGTCATCCAAAAAATTGAAACATTTCATAACCGTAATTCTGGCAGCCAATAATAATTCATGTAAAATAGCAGCAGTGGTGGATCCAGATTTTGTTCAGAGGGTTCCATGGAACCCATCTTTCATCTTTAATGGCTGAATAATGGGGTTTTTTCTTTAGCCAACATATCCTAGTTACTTTAAGTATTACAAAAATTAAAAAAAAAAAAAAAAAAAAAAAAAAAAAAAAAAAAAATTAATATCACATAGAAAATTGTGATCATGGCAGGCTGCAGCTCTATATGAGATTGGGTTCTCCAACAGTAAGATGAAAGGAGTAGAAGAATTCAACAATAATGTGACAAGCAATCAGAACTTGATTATTTTACTACATTAATTTTTTAATTTTAATATGAAGATGTCCTACAATGTGGATGGGGGGCGGGGGCGGGGGAGTAAAAATTTAAGTTTACCACAACCACCATCTGAAGCATATAGCGTCAAAACCCCTAAAAGTTGGTTAGTGTCTACCATAAGGATAGCTAGAAAGAAAACTGAGAAGAAAAAGTATGGAGAAAAGGGATTGGGAAAAAAAGATATATGAAAATGAATATTAAAAAAGGAAAAGAAGAAGGGAGAAACCAGAAGAAAAAAAGGAAAAAGGAAAAACTGAGTGGGGGGGTGGGGGTGGGGGATGTGGGGAAGAAGGCTGGGTTCAACCCACAAACCTTAGGTTTACAAATCTCAGGTTTTGACCACTTCCCCATAATTTTAAGGGCATTTATATAATGAAATGTCTGTCTGTCTG
The DNA here is from genome assembly GCA_963969325.1 of Lycopodina hypogea. Taxonomy (NCBI): domain Eukaryota; kingdom Metazoa; phylum Porifera; class Demospongiae; order Poecilosclerida; family Cladorhizidae; genus Lycopodina; species Lycopodina hypogea. Next base: position 1,741,689 of record OZ017781.1, on the reverse strand, counting down.
TCTGTCTGTCTGTCTGTCTGTCTGTCTGTCTGTCTGTCTGTCTGTCTGTCTGTCTGTCTGTCTGTCTGTCTGTCTGTCTGTCTGTCTGTCTGTCTGTCTGTCTGTCTGTCTGTCTGTCTGTCTGTCTGTCTGTCTGTCTGTCTGTCTGTCTGTCTGTCTGTCTGTCTGTCTGTCTGTCTGTGTCTCTGTCTGTCCGCCTGTCTGTGTGTGTCTGTGAACTCCTCCTAGACGATTGTTTGGACTTTGTTGAAACTTTGTATGAATATACGGTTTGACCACACATTGACTGATAAAAATTTTGTTTTCCACTGCCTATGTATTGTGAATGCAACAGATATTTTTCACCATTTTCAACATTTAGGATAAGATTCTTCTAAGGTTTCATTGATATCACACACCCCACCACCTCCCCTGTAAAAATGCAGCCAAAAAAACAACAACAAAACTAATCAAAAATAACAAAAATGTTTACCAAAATTGGGGAATTTTAAAGTACTGAAACTTCATTTCTTTCCTCATTTTCTGAATGCCCACAACTTCCAATTGTGCTGCTGCAGCTTCTCTCTCCTTTCTAGAATGATGCATTTTTTTCTCAAAGGAGAGAGAGAACACTGCAGCAGGTTACATTGTGGATGAGCATTCTGAAATATAAGGAAAACTATTATATGGTTGTCCACTAAACTAGCAGTGGCAGTTTAGGCTGCCGTTCTTCGTAGATGAATAAAGAAGGAACTCTCTGTTAATTATATGAGCTTTTTTTAGGCAAGTCTGAAAATTTTAAAAGGTCGATCTGCTTGAGATAAGAAAAAAAGAGGAAAGAAGAAACAATCCAAAAAATGGAAATAAACAACAATTATAAAAATAGTAAAAAAATAGTCGCTCCTTTATGTTTGTGATGGCTACGTAGGTGGTTTTAGAAATATGACTGCATAATTTTTGGTATGACTGTTTCCTGAATATACACATGCACAATACATCCTATCAAGGGAATGGAAAAAAAAGAGAGTGTTATAAGCTTGCCATTGCTTATCTTGTTTGTACAACAGAAAGTGGGGCAGTATCAGTCCACTCGTGAGTTCACCCATGACACGGAATGGATTCTCCATAACTGCACTATTTACAGCAGAGGTAAAGCATTTACTCATACTAGGCATACCATCTAAATTTAAATTTATGCAGTAGATAGCGATGGAATATGCTGTCCTTGGAAGCTAAAGTTACTTCATGATTCAGAAAGAATGCTAAACTCCTTCATCTATCTGGGACAATAGTAGAAGTTGGGTGTTGGCATTGTTTTACAAGTCCCTTTTATCCTGTTTATTGCAGTTAGAACTACTCTGACCAAAATAGCCAAGAATATCGTGAAGGTCTGCAGGGAGGAGGTAAGCTCAATATTTTCATTTTCTTTCTATCACTTGTCACTGCTGTCAATGTCTGCACAGATGAGGGCAATTGAACTTTGTCCTGAGTGCTATCTCATGACCGTCAAACAGCCGACGGATTGGTTCTGCATTCCTTGTGTAATGATAAAATTTTGTACATTACTTCTAACGAATCTTACAATGAATAAAAAATATATGTGCTTCATCTCCCTACACTTTCTCCTTCCCCTCCAGAACCCTCCACATCCAGTGGTCCTGGCTAAAGTCGAGGGATACCCTCTGTGGCCTGCCAAAGTAAGACTCGTCTACTTCAGATTTGTTTCATACTCATCTGCCTGTACAATCCATTTCTGAAAGTATTTTATTTCCTCATGTAACGCTATGCAATATAATTCCATTCCCCTCGAGCTGTAACCATTCTAATCGATCCCCAACAATCCCTCTATTTGAAGCTGCAGTACATCAATGAAATTACGAATAAATGCGATGTGCAGTTCTTTGGGCGACACGTAAGGTATGAAAGGATGAATTTTGATAAAGGCACAATGAAACGGATTGGAAAAATACTGATAGAGAATTGACCAATATTTTATCTGGTAACTTATTTCTAGATCTCCCATATCGATATGTGACATCCAAGTCCTTACCGGTTACCCTCCTAAGCCTCACACGAAGACAAATCACTGGAATGAGGCCATGTTGGAACTGAAAAAGTATGGGGAAAACGTAAAGGATGCCTTGTGTCAAACAGGTGGAAATGCAAATCTGAGCGGTCATGACCAATCTCCCATCCAAGGTAGAGTCATTCCATCTGTTGGAGGTTTTCTGATCATGACCATGAGAAGAAATATACAAATCTTTGGGAGTCTCAATAACGAGAGTGGCCTACAAGCAGTGGGGATGGGAACACCATCTACTCTTCAAACTTGCGGGCTGACAGGCAGGCGCAAGAGAAAGAAATCTGGTCTTGCTCTTTCATCTCTTATACCTAACATTATCCAGAGGAACATCGGAGTATACAGTGGAGGTGAAGTAATGTGTCCTCAAGTGCTACCGGGAGCTATAGCTTCTGTCTCTAGAGCACCAGTAGGTTTAGGAGGTTCATCATCAGGTGGATGTAATGACACTGACCTGCATCTCGGGAATCATTCTGATGATATCAAAGAAATATCTAAAAGTCCTTTTAGCACCATATATGAGGAGCAACACAAAACTGCCGTAGTTTCAGTGGATCCTAATCAGAAAAGAGTCAAGATCACTACACCTCGCATTTCCATATCCCGTAGCAGGAAAGGGAAAGGAAAGCAGTCTGTCAAGAGGCTAGGTAAATCCTTCAATGAAACTGCAGTTGGGGTCACCAGGGTGACACCAGGAACGATTGCCCCCAGAATCACCATGCCTGTGGCAATTGTTAACAATCTTCCTGCAACAGTTGCAACACCAACCACCCAGTTGCATCCACCCTGTTCATCCTCCACAAGTCTTGCTTCCACCATCTCCTTGTCTTCTTCACAGTCCACAAGTCAAGGAGGCAACTCGGCTTATCCTGAATCTCGGGCTTCTCCACTCAGACGCGACAGTTCCAGTAGTCAAGCTGTAGAGATTGTGAGAGGTGAAGGGACAGCTCATGGGATTGGAGAAGCAGAGACAAGCAACTTGACAGAAGACATTGCATTGATGGAACGTACAATCGGTGAAGTGAGCACTTCCAATCCCTCCAGAGTGGACCATATGGGTGGCTCTTCAGACGATATGGTACATAACTATTTCATGGAGAAGGTAAGATGTCTTGTTTAGTTAGTGAATGAATGTGTGGCAAAGACAGAAAGTGTGTGTGTGTGTGAGAGAGACAAAGACTTTGTTTGCGTGTGAGTGAGGGGTGAATGTATGTATGTTTATATGTATGGGAAAGAGATAGAGTTGAGTTTGTGCTGGAGAGAAAAGTAGATGGAATGATTGTGGGATGAAATGTGAAGGAGTTAACTTATGGAAAGATAATATTAGCCAAATATTACTGTGTAAGTTGTAGAATAACCCAGTGCCATGAGTAACGAAACATTTAAATATTAGCCAATTCATGTTGTGATGGATGACAAGAGGGAATAGAAAATCGGTGTGGAAAATAAGAGGGATTGATAAAGATGTGAACAAGTATTCCAATTGAAGAGGAAAGGTTGATCTTTTAAAGGATAGTTTGATGTCTTGATTTTTGGAATTATATCAATAATTCTTTATCTTTCCTTAGTTAATGTCAACCATCAAGAATGAAGTGGTAGACATTTTCTCAACAGTTGAAGCCAAAGGCAACATGAGCAGACAACAACTGCAAGAGGAGATTGACCATCGCTGGCACGTATCCAACTCAACTGGTACCAATGAGCAGTTCAAGAAGATTTTTACGGATGGCATGAAAGAATCATTCGAATCGGTGAGAGTGTAATAATGTTTTCTTATTGCATTGCTATTAATTATTGCTACCATATAGCTGATTCTGCAGGTTAAGGCATCTGCTTTTATTGAACAAGAGCAAGTGTTGAGTAAAATGAAAAGGCAACTGGATAGAGAAAATGAATTAGCAGTGGCAGAGATTAAAAAGAAACATTGGGTGAGGGCATTTATTTTGTGTACAGTTTTTGTTTGACAACGGGTTTCTGCATTATATCAGTGTTTGTTTGATGTAATATGCATTCTTCCTCAACCACTTATTTCTCTTTGCCACCATGCCGCAACAGCAATGACTTCACTTTTAAATTGCCTCCATCAACTTCACATTGAGTTGTTTTTTTTTTTTTTGGTGCTAACTTAATTACTTTTCCTGTGTGTATTTTCGATCCTATGTATTATTTGTGCAACCTACCTGCCTCCTGCATAACTGCTTGAAAAAAATTTTATCTCGGGGATTCTGACACCACAGTTCTTACTTTATTTTCCTCCCAAAGTTGTCCTGTTTTCACCAAAGGTCTTGCAATTTCCTGAATGGGTCCAACCATAAAGTAGGAACCAACCAGGCTGAAATTTGGCATGTTGTTATATACGTTATCCGATGAGCATAATTAACCACTAGTGCATTTGAATGGGTGTGGTTTGACAGACAGAAAGACAGACAGACAGACAGACAGACAGACAGACAGACAGACAGACAGACAGACAGACAGACAGACAGACAGACAGACAGACAGACAGACACACAGACACACAGACACACAGACACACAGACAAACAGACAGGCAGACAGACACACAGACAAACAGACAGGCAAGCAGGCAGACAGACAGACAGACGGACAGACAGACGGACAGACGGACAGACAGAGAGATTGTTAATTATAGTAAGATAAATCTCTCGTTTCTGTACAATGGGATTTCACAGCTTATTTTACCTCAACAATTTAAAAAAAATAGGGTTTTGTTTTCTCATTTGATTGTTGTTGAATTAGGTTTTTTTTTGGTTCTGTTTTGTATCACTACTTGACAAAAAACTAAAATGCACAAAATAATTGTCCAATCTTACAAAATTAATCCCCCTCTCTTCACTAGACACAAGTTTATTTGGCACCTCTATCCTTTTGTACATGCTGACTAACCTCTCACCACTGTTCCTCCATTCATTTATCTGGTTCTATTATCATTGTTTTATTCTAGTGTCTCTTCTACTTCTTTTTCGCCCTTCTAATCTTTTTATAGTGTTCAAACTGTTGGAAGGAGGCACTTTACAATTGCTGCTGGAATGCTGACTATTGTAGTGAAGAGTGCCAGAGAGCTCACTGGGATGAACATTCTAGTGACTGCCTGGAGTACCTAAGATGGAGTGCAACCCCTGGTCCTTCCCTTCCCTTCAGTGCTGGGCACATCGAAAATGGGTCTGGGGTGTCCCAGTTATCTCCCTCCACGGAGCAACCAGAAAGTGTTGTAGACAGCATGGCGGGAAGGCAGGTCAGGCCTAATTACCTGCTTTCAGCTGCCACTAATGCAACAGGGGTGTCTATAACACAGGCACAGGTGCAGAAGAATGTTCAAGCACAGCAACAGCAGGCACAGGTTCAGCATAAGGAGACTCAAGTGCAGATACAGCAGATACAGCAGACACAGGTGCAGCAACAGCGGGTTCAACCGCAGCAACAGAGGGTTCAACTGCAGCAACAGCAGGCACAGGTGCAGCAACAAGAGGCCCAAGTGCAGCAACAGCAGGCACAAATGCAGCAACAGCAAGCACATGTGAAGCAACAGTGGGTTCAACTGCAGCAACGGCAGGCACAGGTGCAGCAACAGGAGGTTCAAGTGCAGCAACAGCAAGCACAGATGCAGCAACAGCAGATTCAAGTGCAGCAACAGTGGGTTCAAGTGCAGCAACAGGCTCAATCTCAAGCGTACTCACAGGCCATGCATGCTCAGACTGATGCACAAGCCCAAGTGGTCCCTCAAGCCCACCTACAACAGCTACAACAATCTGGTGGAGGTGCGTTTTTAGTCCATGGCCGGATGTCTTCTGGTGCGATGGACATAGCCAACTACAGTGGCAGAGGCAATGCTTCAGGACATGTGAGAATATATATACAGATGTATTTAAATATGTAAGCAATTTCCCTGTTGTATAGTTATTTGTGTGTTTAACTTCTCCAAGATCATGTGCCTTCTATGCAGTGTGGTGTTTCTCAGTATTGTTGATAGACCCTTCTTATTTTCAATTTTACAGTCATATGGTGTCTCAAAATAATGTGCAGTGTTTGTTTTTTTTTGGTTGTTGTGGTAGAAATCATAATGCTTTTGAACTCATGCAGGCAATCTCTTCCTTGAATAATGGTGGTGGCCCCCACATGGCAGTTGGTCTCTCTCATGCAGTTTACCCTTCAGTACATCAACAGCTTTATCGTCAGAATACTGCAGTTGGATGGGGTGGAGCCTCTTTAGGAGTACAGCAACAGCATTACATGCACCCTCACCAGATGGAAATTTCTCCTCCTAACCACATTCAAACCATGCTTCTTAACCAGCATCTCCAGCAAAGTGGTGTCAGCCCAAATGGCGATGGTGTTGCATTCTCATGCTAGGCTTCCTTCTGGAGGCCTCATCAGTAGCGACCATTCAGCTGCTCTCAATTCTTTCAACTTTAGCTCGGCAGAGGGAATGGGGCACAACCCATCACATACTCACCCTGGTACTCCTGCGAATCTTGCCTCCAATGTGAGCACCACCCAACCACACAACCCCATAACTTCATCAAAGACTCTTAAACTCTGACTGGCAGGCATTATAAACTACATGCATACTTATATACATGCATAAGCACACATTATTAGGATTTACATAAACACATATTATAAGGATTTACATGAACACTCAGCACACACATTTTGCTTCCATTCTAGTTTTGTTTATCTTTGCTGTTATTGAATTTAGTGATATTATGATGCTTTTTTTTTTTTTTTGTTCTTTGGCCCCTTATGTTAAATTAACGTACTATTTGAAATATCCCACCTATTTGAACCTGTCAAATTTACTTGAAACATTTCCTTCCCTGGTTGTTTTGCAATGCTTGCATTGACATATTTTTTACAAACTGTTAACACATAGCGAGGGTATTTACACACAGGCATTTATTTTGTTCAATTTTGACCAACTAGAGTGCTATCACCTGAAGGTGCAAAAAAAAAGTTAAAAAGGAGGTGGGAGTGTGTGTGTGTGTGTGTGTGTGTTGTGTGTGAGTGTGTGTGTGTGTGTGTGTGTGTGTGTGTGTGTGTGTGTGTGTGTGTGTGTGTGTGTGTGTGTGTGTGTGTGTGTGTGTGTGTGTGTGTGTGTGTGTGTGTGTGTGTGTGTGTGTGTGTGTGTGTGTGTGTGTGTGTGTGTGTGTGTGTGTGTGTGTGTGTGTGTGTGTGTGTGTGTGTGTGTGTGTGTGGAGGTTGGGGGGGTGGAGGATTACCTAAGCTATTTACAAACATTTCATTTGCAGCAACCATCTTAAGGCTCTTCAATGCTTGTCCATTGTGGGTGGAATATATTGCTTGGAGTAGTGATCTGGAATGTACCTGTGCTTCATTGCATGTCATATACAACTGCAGTACTGATATACAGGCCTAATTTTATTCCAAAAGTTCAATTTTATTCCATTGTTAACATGCGTTCACATCATTTTCACCATCCACCACAGCATCCCAACTGGTCCACACTAGTCTCCACCAAATGGCACCAGTCTCCACCAGCCCCACTCTATCCCCACCAGATACCACTTGCATCTGGCTGAGTTTGCAACATTGTCATCTATATTATAAAGTGTGAATAGTCTGTCCGTTTGTCTGTCTGTGTGTCCACAATTCATGCTTGACGGTTGAAATTAGAGCCATGAACCTATATATAATTAGAATCTGTGTCACCTGGGGAACGACATTAGCATATCATATGGCCACACCCTTTTCTGCATTATCAAAAAGCCCAAAAAAGTAATACTTTTCCCCCAAAAAATGGAGTTACACCACAAACCCATATATATTTTAAAATCTGTCACCAGGGAACTTTATAAGCATATCTATATGGCTACACCCCTTTCAGTATTCAAAAGTAGCCAAAATGGTACTTTTGCCAGAAAAAAGAGTCGAGCTACAGGCCTAAAATTTTGGTATGCAGACACAACTTTACTGTGCGAATAACATGGGGTGGATCCCATCTGATCATACCTCTTCCTCTTTGTCTACGAGGGTATAAGTGTATCAAAGATTAAACTTATAAAAACCACTTTGACCTAATTGCATGTTAACTTTTATATTAAAAGTCTAGGAAATATGTTTTCAAAGCAGATCTTTTGTGACTACAACCACCAAAGGTGGGCTGAAAATCCACCCATAGGACAGGATTTTCACTAGTCGGTATAAACCCACCACCTATCACTCCACCATCACTACTCATATTGCTACCAATATTACTAATCAAACCGTACAGTAAAGTCACAACCATCATCATAATCATAATGATGATGAAGATGATGGTAATGATGATCTGCCCACAGTGACATTTTGATTTTGAATATGCACAATTATTCATTAATTTTTGTTTTGTTTTGTCTTGTTTTGTTTTTTTTGTCTTGTTTTTTGGGGGGGGGGGGGGGGTTGCAGTTTTGAGGTGGGGAGGTGGAGTAGGGTGTGTGATCTGAATGACCCTTTACCACAATCTTGTTGGAAATGCAGAAAATGCAGAAACATAAGCACTGGAAACCAAAATTGTTATCACTCAGTGTAGGGCCATAAAAAAACATTCATACAAAGTTTTAATATCCAACCAGTTATCTAGCAGGAGTTTACAGACCGACAGAGTGACCATTTATGTTAACGGGAAAGAGCCCCTATATTTGTAACTGAGACACTAGTACTACCAGTCCATACCAAGCACTAGTTTCCTCATTCCTCTCCTCCACTTCCAAAACAGGAAAAATTTTTTTTTTTAGTTGTTGAGTGGATTTTCCCTCTTAATGGACCATATGAAAGGTCTAAAACAACCAATTTTCCCACCATTCTGTGTGTTGAAGAGTATCGTTCAATATACGGTAGCATAGGTCAAAGTTATGGCACATTTCAAGGTATGAAGTATGTTAGGGACTTGTAAATGCTGCCCAATTGTGGAATTGACAAACCTGAATTGGATGAACTTAATTGGATGCTCCACTATAATGGATGACTCAAAGTATGTAACAGGGCATAATCAGATTGACCAAGAGTTAGAAGAACTTCATTTCTGTCCATATTTTATTTAGATAATTACACCAATGTTCCTTATTAATAATGCTGATTAAGAATTTTAGTATCCCCCTTTATTTAGGAAGTAGATAAGTTGAACTATATGTTCCTTTCCAAATATGCTTGATTAGAAGTGAGCTCTACTCTAGACAGAAGTGAGCGAATATGGCTCCCTATTGTCATGTGCATCAACCCTTTCACTCAAGAATTCATTAGGAAAAAGGTTAACTCCACCATACTGTTCACTTCTTGGATCTACCAACAACTAACCACCATTTCACCCCCATCCACATACACCCATCCCCACATGTGCACACACACATATGGTGGAATTTTAGCATTAGTCATTCATATGGCTAGTTGAACATGCATTTTGGACACTCTGATGTTCAAACATCTAAAAACTGATCAGTGGTCGGTTCACACAGATAGATCTGCCAGCCAGCTATCAATAGTAGCTGACCAGTCAGAATTAATAGAGAATCAGCCAGAAAAGCACTCACAGTGACACTGGCTAGGGTGTTTATAATACCTGCATAGCATTGTTTGAAGTATTGAATTTTGTGCACAATGAACATTCTTTTTCCTATTTTTAGTACCTTACCATTAACATATCATTCTATCCTTCAAATGGCCCACATTTGCTTATCTTTTGGCTAAGGTCCATTGCGGCTCTTCATCCAACCTATTATTTTCTGTCCAAAAAATATAGATGCTGGTTTATACTTTTCCCATTAGCATTAATAATTTGCTGCCTATTGTGTTATCCTCTTTCATTAATTGCAAATTGTAGAATGACTGTTTAAGAAAATTTATTTCCAGCGAGATCTCCTTCTACAAGACTACACACTATGATACTGCTTAAAGTTGGTCCCAGGTTTAACTTTTGGTCATAGTTGAGTTTTTTTCCCTTTTTTTCTTCACCCCTCTTTTTAAACGTGCTATTAAGCTATTATTAGCATATGTGAGGGGTTTTTTGGCTGGACAATTCCTGCCTTGTTTATTTTTAATTTATAAAAAATATTGATTCTCTAAGTAGAGCTAACTGTAAGAAATTAGATTAGAAATGTTGCTAAAATTCTACAGGCAAATAACTGCAAACCAAAAGAGAATACTTCCTTGTCTTCATATCGGTCCCCTTGAAATAAAAAGGTTACACAAAATTTAATAAGCATCATTATGGCTATATTTAATAATAAATTGAAAAATCACATAGTTATAGATTTATATTTGGACTGAGGTTAATAATATGCACAAAACAAATAGACTCAATTAATTATAAGTCAGCTTACATTATTGTTTGAAAAATAATCTTAATCAGATACCTTCCTCCTGATAAAGAAGCATATAATTCTTCTACTTCTGGTAATGGGCAGGAATCAACTTTTGGTGTTCGATTCACAGTGATCTTGTAGTCACCACATATTCTCAAAGTGCCATTCTTTTTATTATAATCACGATTGGTGCTGCCCAGTGCTAGAATTGGACAGGTGAAATAATGCCTTCACTCAGTCTATGAGTTCAGACTCAACCAATGGCTTTAGGGCATATGGAACTGTACTGGCTTTACAGAATCTAGGCATAGCAGTTGGGTCAACATTGACTTTTGCTTTATAACCTTTGAGTTTACCCAAATCATTAGCAAACACTTCAATATGCTAGGTTAGTACTTTATCATTACCTCTGTTAATGGTACCCACAAGATCACGCACACCATTGATCCTCACTTGTAAAATCTCCAGCCAGTCATGCCAAAGAAGATTAGGTCCCTCCCATTCAACCACTTGTAACCTCAACACCTCAGTCTTGCCTTGATAGTAAACTTTGACTTCAGCTGACCTACAGATGTTGATGCATTCAGCAGTGTATGTCTTCAGCATGACGTTGGACATTTGGAGAGGTAACTGACTTGATTGAGCAATCTTGTAGTAAGTTGCTGTGTTTATCAAGGATAGTGCTGCACCAGTGTCTAATTCCATAGATATTGGAATCATATTTAAGGTAAGCTCTACAGACATGGCTCATGGACTCTTTTTGTCCTGCACACTAAACAAGGAATTAGGGTTCTCTCTCTCACCAGTATCCAAGTGATGGGTTTGCATGGAATGTTTAATTCCCTGCTTGGTTCTACATATCTTTGCAATATGTCCTCGCTTCTTACAGTTAAAAAACATTCTGTTTCTTTGAACTTGCAGACATTAGCTCAATGTTCACCTCCACAGCGATAGCTTGGGTGATCTACCTTTCTGCTGTTTACTTCTGGTCATAAAATCTACTGGATAATACATTTTCCTCCCATCTTTGCTAGAATTCAAGTGGTATCTGATTTATAGCATGACTGAAACCACTAGCATGGTTCATATCTTGACTACCTTGAGCTGCTGCTTCCATAGCTGTAGTTAACTCCAAAATTTTCTGGTATGTTAAATCCTTTTCTGCTAGCTAGCGCCATTGAATGCTTTCCTGTTGCACTCTGCAGACCATACAAGGTGATATCTGAGCATGTTGTCCAAGACATCTCCATAGAAACAGTGCTCTGCCAAAGCTCTAAGCACAGCAACATATTTGGCTAATGTTTCATCAGGTCCTCAAACTCTTGAATTAAACTTCAAGCACTGAACAATTGGTGATGGATTGGGGTCAGAATACTCATGCAAAAACTGCACTTAGTCTTCATTTGGTTCTTTTTTCATTTTGTCAACACCAGCTAAACTTCTGAGCAAAACTATATGTGGTGGGGCCATAGGCTGACAGTAAAATAGAGTATTTCTTGTCATCATCTACCACCTGATTCACAACAAAATAGTGCTTCAACCGCTCAGTGTAAGACCTCCATTCTTCCCTACTTTGATCAAATGATGTAACTGTACCATCAATAGACATAGCTTCCTCTAGAGTACATCCTCCCAGTTTATCTTGAGTTTATCCTTATTGCCAGTTGTATCTACTTTTTTTTGTTTATGATATTGCATGCTATTACAGCCTGGTATAACTTAGTCACCCATTCAACTTGACGCATTCATTGAACAACTTATATACTGAACAACTGAAGTGAAGTAAAGTGAAGTCAACTGCATTACAATAAAAATCATGGCATATATACACATAAATTATTGACTCTCATTTAGCCACAATATCCTGATAACATAATATGATGCAGGAAATAACATTAATCCAAGTTATTACAGTACTACCTATACAATATTCTGAAAAAAAATTTTTGTCATAAAAAAAAATGGAAATATTAAAAATATATGAATGAATGAGCACTAGATAGTCTTGATACCCCCAAAAAATATCTTTAAAAACATTACTTATGAACTTGTGCAGGGTAGGAAAAGAATATATAGCTATCCATTTGTGACAATACATTGGCTCTCACTTACATGTGAGACATGACCTTATAGTGTACATGCCAGATAGCTAATGAACATATATTTAAAGTTTTCTGGTGCTTTCTTAATTATTTGCTTCTTTTTGCTATGCTCTATTTATCATTATTGCAGAAAGTTACAACTGGATGTACCATGTACTTGTAATCCAGGATTGAGTACATATTCATTTCAACAACATAGACAACTAGTTTTAAGAAGGACAATCTTTTTTCCTTGGTTGATATACTTTGACAGAATGTATGCATACCGAGTGCACTGATGACTGTAGTTTGAAGAATGTACACTAAGGAGATAATTCTGATGATGAATATACAATGTGCAGCTTATATCACTTAATAACTCTGCACTTCCCTGTAGATTCTGGAATAAGTTATTCTTGAGCAAACATATGTCATTTGAGCAACACATCATCATTGATAGGAACAAGATTGAAATGGTTTTACCTCATGCCATCATGGCATACAACATACTTTCTGATAATTACACTAAATGTAGTATGATTCCAATTTCATTTAACCTTTCACGGCCTTATTCTATCCCACAAGCTAATTACTGTCCCCCAGCACATTTACGACTCACTATAGACTCACTAATTACAGTGACTGTAAAAACCATTGTTTTCACTCCAAAATGGTTTGTAAAAGACATCATATAAGTGCCACCATCAATCTTAAATACATACTTCAAAAGTATTTGGTAGTTAGTATCATTGTAGGAGAGTGCAAGTCGAGGATTATTCCCTTCTGACACTTCAGTTTGAGCGCCATCACTTTGAATGTGGTAGAGTGTCACATATGGCCTTGGATAACCAACAACATTGATCAAGATTGTTAGGTTGTCCTGTGTGTTGATTGAATAGTTACCCAGGTTCAAAATTTTGGAAGACCTGTAGCAAAATAATCAAGATATTTGTATTGTAAATACCATTATTGTAACTCTTTTACATAATACATGGAGACAATTATACACACTTTATCCATACTCATATTGAATATACTAGCCAGCATTTACAGCTTCAAGCAGTGACTGCTTGCTAGGACAACCTATGGTGGTCTGAAGTCACATGATTGCTTGCTGGATTGACTTTTAATAGTTTTAGAATATATATATATATATATATATATGTGAGAACAGTTGGACTTCACCTTTTAAAAAGGAATTTTAAGTTAATGAAGTTTGGGTACAGTGTTGCTGAACCTAGTTAGAGTGTGTTTATATAAATATAGTTTGTAGTACTCACATATTACTCACGTAGTCCCCCCTCATCCTCTCCCCACCCCCATAAGTTAAAAAAAACAAGCCCTAATAGGCTAATGGGGGCCAATTTGGAAACAAAGGATAGTGATGACCCCCTGGACCCCAAGGTTCCCCACGTGTGCATGTGGGGGCCTAGCTAGCTTTTGTAGCATCAAGCTAAGACCGCTGACTAGGATCACCTTCTGTGGGCAGTAATCACATGATTGTCTGCTAAAAGACATGATTTGGTATTAAAAATAACTTAAGACTTGAATCTTATAGCCAACCAACAAAGTGCTACCTGGAAAGTGAATTAAGTTGGCTAATATCTTGCTTTTACTCATCTCCTTTGTCTAGAATGATGTGCAACATAAACATTTATGCATGCAGCGGCGTGACAAGGTGGGACTCAACGTAAGTTAATATGATTTGGGCAGTGTTTACATAAATGTGATTGGTAATACTCTGAACATTACACATGGAGACCACCTCCCCTCGCCCCTCCAACTTAAATGACAAAATACCAGCACTAATATGCCAAGGGAAGCCCATTTTACAAGTAAAATATATAGTGATGCCTAGACCCCAACATGACCCACAAAATATTTGTGACTCTCGGCCTTTTCCTCTGGTAAGAATCCCTACACATATATATGTGTGCATGCAACATGCATATTTATGCATAAGATGGTGTACCAAGGTGGGATTTCGCATGAGTTAATGAGGTCAAGGCATAGGTTTCACATAAATAAAATTGGAAGTGCTCTAAATATTACTCATGTAGTCCCTTCCTCCTCCCTCCACCCCCACCCTCCTCTCACCGAAAATCTAAATTAAAAAAAAACCCTAATAGGTCAAGGGGGGCCAATTTTGATTGAGAATTAGAATGGGATGAACCTCTTGGGTGGCCATCATTTTTTTCCTTGAGGAGGATTTTGCGCACACACACACCAAATATTTAAAGTTGGTGTGTCCATTTGTTTGGCGGGATTGAATGACCCTATGTTTGATAAAACTGGCCAATATTTTTAATAGATATTCAGAGAGTTTTGTATAAAGTTATTCATTGACACATTTTTGAAAAGTAGCTTCTTTGGTGAGGAAAAGAAATCATCTTTGCTATAAGGAGAGGGACTAAAAACTGAGGCTTTGTGGGAAAAGCAGTAGTCTTCCAAGCTACAGGTCCCAGGTTCGATTTCCTCACTACTATATTTTCTTCCAAGGTTTTTTTCCTCATTCTTTTCCCCCTGTTTTTTCCCTGTATTTTCCCCTTTTTTTCCCCTATGTTTATTAATTTTTTTATCCTTTTTTTCTTCCTTATTAACATCCTTTTCCATTATACTTTCTCACTTCCATTTGACTCAGGTTTACAGTACAGTATTTGTATGTATGTCATCTACTACTAGGGCCAGGAGTCATCAAGTTCAATTTTAATTCGATATTATCTACAGAGTCAAGATAGGTATTAGTAAAGAGAAAAACTCACCTTCAGGCTATAATTTGCCTAATTAATTTAGAAAATATATATTTGGGTCTTTAGGAGGACAAACCTACTATGGTTTACATATACGCATACATATACGTATATGCATGTATATATATGAATGAATTTGTTCTATTATGGTAATATATCCTAGTGGAGACCTGACAACCTTAGGGCAGCTACCTCATCTCATATAATCACACAATTGTCTGTTATGTTATGTGACATGATTGGTAATGTCCTGTGTTTAGAGTAATCAGTTGATTAACACCATTAGTGTTGAATATAGCAGTTAGTTCCATTCAGGGCAACATGCTGTTAATCATTTAATCATTTTATACTAACTTGCTATTACGGTTTTGGACCTGGGACCTATGACTTGATTCCATACTGCTGAAACGTTTGAAAGACTGGAAAAGCATCTATGAAGAAGCTTCTGAACTGATTATTATTCTTCCTGTAATTTTATCAACACTTAATAGAGCATGACCTGCATATACAATTTTACACAATATTTTGCTTCATGCTATGTGTTGAAAGTGTAATATTGGATATAAAGTGGCAGCTCCCTGGAGTAGCTCCAGTAAAAAAAAAATGTTAAGAGTTTCAACAGAGTTGCTGAGGTTTTTATAGGTGGACTTGGCAATTAGAGCAGCTGATACCTAGTGCTTCATAATGCCACTTTTGGCAAAGGATTTAGGGCATATGACAGACATTGAGAGGACATTTATAGTGATAGAATAATCAATGTTAGAATAATTTCTCCATGATAATTTATTCCTTTCATCTGATTGCTTGCAGTCAATTCTCTTTGTTTCATTATCAGTACTCAGTTATTTATCACTTTTACCTGTCAGCATGAGTGTAACTTCAGCTCTGATGGTATTTCAATATTGTCCTTTATTAATGGAGCAAGTGTATATTCCATGATGGGATGGTCTAACACTGCTTATCACAAAGTCTCCATCAATTAAATTGAAACATTTGTAGCATGAATCATAATTAAAACCAATTTAATTCAGTATTACGTAATTTGTATAACAGTATATCAAATTACACAATCAGTATCTCACCCTGGATGGGACAAGTTGGGGTTAGTCATCCATGTTGAAAGATGTTCAGCACCAATTAATTGATACTGCCATCTCCAAAAAATTAAATTTTCTTCAAAAACTCTATATATTTTGCATTTTAAGTGTACTGTATCTCCAATATTCATTATTACATTTTGAGTTGTTGCAATAATGGTTTCTGCAATGAATAAAGATTGCATAATAGTATCATGTTCAGCCCTGTGTTACGAATGCCAGAGAACACACCTGCACAACAAGCACTGGAGTTTGCAGTACTGGGATCCAGCAAATACAGATCCCGTATAGGCCGAAACTGCTCAAAACCTGCTCAGCTTTTTGTGAGCTGACCTCAGAGAAGCAGGCTTTGGTACACTCAGATCGAAAAAGAAACTGTGGGAGCTTAAGATGCTTGCCAAGGACAAGAGACAGTGGCACATGGCGAAGAAGAACTGATTGCAGCTTTGGAATGATTTTTCACTTTGCAGTCACAGATAGTCATTGATAATGATGATGTTAATAATATTATTAGCACATGTGTAATTTATAATCAACCAATTTTCAGAATGCTATTTACCATCATCTCATTTTTTCCATGTTCATTAATAGAAACTGACCTACAAATGCAGTTAAACAGTATCATATAAAATTACAACTCTTTTTTACAATTATTGTATACTTTGTATTGAAAGTGCAAGAGATTACTCAACTGATAAAAAAAGTGAAGTGTTAATCTGTACTTGGTAATTATTATCTAGGGGGTGTTAGACAGACATATGCAGTTGAATTAGTATCAGGGTATAAGAACATGTTATTCAGGGTATTATTTGTATCAGCCATAGGTAACTGAGCGCTCTGATCTGCTTACTCAATAAGAATACATTTGTATGGCATCAATCAAGTTGCTGACTGGTTGAAATGTTGGAATTTGGCAGTATCAAATTTAGAAAAACAATCTACAGAACACAAATGCAATTAACTTTGAATAAATCTTATACTAATAGAGCTAGTGGTGTCTATATATTTATTTATTTATATGTGTGCAATAAACTGCAAAATGGTTTTAAGGATCCCATTAAAAATTGGCAGATAGGATATTTAGGTAAGAGAAAGTAACCTTGGCTATGTCTCCTTCCTCCAAACCCCACTGTTCAAGTGTAGAAACTGAAACAAGCCCAAAAAAGGCTCTTCCACATCACCATTTTATTTCCATCAGAGGAAATGCATAGCCTTTCACAGCTACTACATCAAAGAGCCATTAATGAATTTGAACATGGCCCTCCAAGTTGACCAGATAAAAACCTATCAGCAAATTAAAGAAAAAATTGAGAACTCTAAAGTAGTGTTCCATGAATTCCTATTGCTGCAAGGGACCCTGCTTCTGGACAGCTGCTGAAGGTACAAAATTCTGAGCACCCACTAACCACCTTCCCTCTCCCCCTAACCTCCACTCACCACTATTCCTGTAAAACAAAATATTAAGAATTTTACAGGAGGATCAGTGTTGAAAGCAAGCAAAATTAGTGTACCAAAAGAGCACATTGCTGAAAGAGCAACATACATAGCATTAAAATGAAAATTGTTCCACCTAAGATTACAAACCAATTTAGTTGGTATATTGTTACAGCCAAACCTCCCGCCATCATTGTCTGGCACATTCTCCAATTACAAATTTTTAGCTGGCACATACACACATTGTTGAGTGGATATATTTATCAAGCATACATGAAGCCAACTGGCTTTTCAAAAAAAAAAAAAAAAAAAAAAAAAAAAAAAAAAAAAAAAAAAAAAAAAACATGAAGACCACAAATATAAGCATACATACCCAAGAAGAACTATAAAAACAATAAATCCTTGGAAAGCATGTCCCCAAGTAAACAAAACATTACTATAGATTAAAAAAACAAACAAACTAATCTATGCCTAAACTCACAGCCAGCTTAAATAGTTGCCTCTGCACAGACCTGCAAGACATATCCACCAACTACACATGTTTTCCCATAACACATATTGTCATGAAAGACATATGCCTTCCTGCATATCATATCATCCTATAAAACCTGTCCTCATGTTATACATGCCTTCCAGTAAGACATATCCTACTTTACTTCATGTGTTTGAACAATACATGACCACTCATATTACATGTATTCCTGCAAGACAAGTTCACCAGTAAGACATGCCCTCATATAATACATGGCTTCCTACAGGACATACCCTCCAGTTAAACTTGTCCTCATATAAGTTGTCTCCTGTACAACGTATCATCCTGTAAGATATTCCCACCTGTAAAACATGTACCCCAGTAAGATATCTCGAACAGCAAAATATGCCCTCCTATATTACTTACCCTCAATTAAAACATGACCTCCAGTAAGATATGCCTTTCAATAAAACACAACATATTGTAAGATATGCCATGCTGTAGACATGCACTCCACTAATACATGACATCCCATGAGACATTGCCTACAACAAAGCATGACCTCCCTCAAGACTTATGCTATCATAATACATGTTATCCTAAAAGACAAGTAATTCAGAAAACCATGTCTTCCCATAAGACATACTCTTTCTTAAGACAATTTTGTGACCACAGCTCACTGGAGGTGGACTTAGCAAGCAATGCGGGCCGAAGGCCACAATTGCGTGCAGGTATTTTAAATGCCTATAGGAAATATCTGACGAATAATGAAATTGATAGTCACTCAAACTGATAATTCTTTCAACTTCTTTTTTTATATTTATTAAAAAAAGAAGTAGTGATAAATAATATTTGGAGTAGTACAGAATTGAATTAATAATTAATTTTATAATATGTCTGATATTTGACATATGAATAGGACCAACCTTAGGACAGAAAGAATTATATTATGTTCTTCACTAGAGATAGCAATTCCAGTTGGAATTGTGACTTTTCCCAATGATAGTTATGAAATCCCTTAAAATATCATGACTGAATAAACAACTGCTGATGATTTTCAACTTTAAAAATAGAAGAATCCACAAATTTGGTTTTAGCAATCTTTCTTTTAAAATAATTAAAGAGTAGACAATTTTTTTCCAGTGGAGCAAAGCAAAACTGGATTCATTCGGTGCTCAAGTGAAATTGTAGACTGTGTCCAATTTTCAACACATTCTAGAATTCTGGATATCTGTGTCATGCTTTTCTTAAACTATGGCTCCTATTTAGATAAAAATAACAGGGCATATGTCGTTTTATGTGATGTGTTGCAAAGACATTAAAATTTTCCTAAAGTGGCACAGCTAGTGGGGAAAAGGAATTCAACCTTACATACCAAATGAACTCAAAACTTTGATCAGCATTAGGAGTCTACTTGTCCATAATTTCCAAGTCCTACTACAGCTTATGACTAATACAGATATGAGGAGACTTCATGCGATCCAAGAAAATGTCAGTTGAGACCTGGTGGATTAAAAATGTATTACATGTTTATGTGTTCCCTCCACCACAACCCAATTTGTTTACATCTCATATGGCTGGTAAAATTAGTTTTAGAAGTTGTCGATCATGTCTAGTGATTAAAGAGAGGACTGAGATATTCTTGGTTGAGATTTTTTTGGGGAGATATATATATATAATTATGTGTGAAATGAAATAATAACCATGGATGAGCATGCAAAAGAGATAGCTATATCTTGATAAATATGTCTATTCTTGATCTAAAACTTGAAAACAACTTTCAGAAACATAAATATAGTCTCACATCTTCTATGTAACCTATTTAGTCTTCAAAAATACACATTCTGTCAAATTTTAATTCATACTTTTCTTCAAGCCCAACATACCTAAGAATTAGCATTGCAAGTGCTTGGGCAGGCAGATTACTTCTGCAACAAGCAAGTGGAGATTAAGAAAAAGGGAAGGGCTAAGTATGGTAGGACAAGGAGTGAAAGCTGTGCACACAAGAGAAAGTATGGTCACTGTGCAAGGACCTATTTGAGTTTCCCTGCTCAGTTGATGTCATCATAAAAGTGAAAGAAAAGGCCAACTACAACATGTTTGAGGATCACATAATCTGAGATAAACATTATACTTGCATTATGCTCCTATTGTATGACTACTTATGTTCTTGTTTCCAGTGTCTGCCCCCATTTGCTCTTAATACCTGTACTACCACCTTCTTCTACAACCCCTGCGATAAGAGGGAAGGGTAGCAGAGCAAAGAGCAGAGGGTGATGGCCGATGGTCACAACTATTACATGATTTTTTAGGATATCATCATTTTGTAACAGATCCAGAGGCAGCAAGTTAGTGACCAGGCTATCTCAAATGAGCAGTTCGACATTATCAGTGTGGGAATATTCATGATAAAAGACTAGAAACACTGGAATCAGCAAAATCTTAATATTTTCCCCACAAGAGATGGTATGGTTTATTAGATAGATTCGAATAGCCGATGCATGCACTGAGGACATGATCGAGCTACACACTGCCAAGCTCAAAAAGAAAGAATATCCAATTTATCTAATCAGGGTTGATGAAGTCTGGTACTGAGAAAGATAGTTGTGAGTAGCTCATCCCCACATGCAAGTGTGCATTATCCGCGGCTCACTGGAATTCTGTACACAGCAGTAGGACTGACATAAGTTGCTGGATTTTAAGGACTACATAGTACATGTTAACTTTTCCCAGACTATGTGTGTTTTTATTTCCTGCAATTTTTTCATTTGCTCAGCATACTGTGTATTGTTCTTTGCTTCATTGGTGGGTATGCTTTGTTGCTCACACTGCTGGCGAATATAAAATAACACAGCACCTCTACTTAATTCAGTGCTATTTATCGATTCTGATAATAGTTGAATATTTTGTCAAAATATAGTTGGGTAAGGGGTTCATACCCTACACCTATGATAATCTTACTATAATGAAGCTAGTGTGTTTGTAGATATATATATATGTGTGTTTGAACTCCTACCATAAGAAAAGGCAGAAGGCCACCAAAATGTTTTTGAGGGATCTTGGGGCACAGGGAGTCATCACTATCTATTTCACTTGAGAGATGGACTATTTCTGGAATTGGAACAATGGCAGGTTCAAAATGAGTGGAGACATCCCATCATTGGTGAAGAAATTTTTCTATGAAGTGTTGAGGAAAAAACGATCACAAAAATCAAAGGGAAAAAAAGTGCATTATGGAAGCCAATATAGCATGCCACACACTTACATACACCAACGAAAGACAAATGTTGGTAGAATTCCAAAATAGAATTACTCATTTGAAGAGTATAAAATAAGTAGAGAGCTCACACTTCACCCTTTTACCAACACCCCCAAGTACTATCTACACGGCCACCCACTCACAGGATATCCCACAGCACTTGCAAGTGTTGTCTACAAGATGACCAACTTATCCCCTGCCCCACCCCCTTAGGCTTAAAGATTCCTATCAGGATTAAGGAAAAGTTAGTCTGCCACTTTACCAAATGGGATGCCAAAGAAAAACTCATATAGAAGGCTGACCTGTTCATTCTCAGCAAGATGTCCATCAACCACAAGTGGATGTATGAGTGCTGAGACAAAGGGGCATCACTATGTTGATGGTGGGCAACTGGATGCAAATCGTACCTGAGGTGCCACATGGATCTAGAACTCTGATTGTCACAGCCACCCTTAAGAAATTGTACATCTGAAGCAAGGTTGGAGGTGAGACAGAATATCAGACAGGCCTATGCAGACCGAGATCTACTTGGACAAGTGCAGAGGAGGAACTCTAACTGAGCTGCCATAGAATAATCCATAACTGCCATAAAGAGTGATTTACATACAAATACCTCAGTATTGGTAAGTGCTAAAACAATTCATTCCCCACACTATCTGTCACTTCATCCATTTCAATTTGTACTTTCACACACAAAAATGCACAAGAGAAGAAAGGGGAGTCCCTGGACCTACAAATCAATGCATGCCATAAGAAAAAGTCAAGGTGGAGCTGAAGAAGGAGCAATAAGAATGGCTGCAAAGCTGGATGAAATTTCTCAAAGAACCTGAATTAGGCTAGAGGAAAAAATACATGAGAACAGAACAGAATGCCTGACTGATGTCTCAGAGAGAAGAAATAAGATTAACAAAAAACCTGATAAAATAAGACAAGAACAGCTAGCACAGGTCAGGAAAAGAACCGGAGCAAACAAATTGAGCCAGAATGGGGTATACAAGGTGTAGCATGGGGAAGCAAGGTGCTAAGTAAATTTAATTGAAGTGTGGAGTATTGAATAGCATGGAGCTAGGAGTCATGGCACAAAATTGATGTTGGTCATTAAAAAATGTAATGAGTGATAAGCAAGAGCAGAAACATAGTCCTACCCCTTTCACACTCCTGAAGATGAAGTTTATAAGATGTCAGCACTTATTAGAAGAAACGAGAACAATTAGACTGGAAATTTCCTGCCAAAAACCCATTCTCTTATCATTTATTGTTTGGACTTAATATAAACTTAAAATGTTGACTTGGGAATCCACAGGATTTCCATTGGAAAAAAGAAAAGAGAGAGAAATGAAAGGAAGAAAAAAAATTATAGATTTCATAATAGATGCATTTTATGACATAACTACGTTCCTGAAGAAGTTCCTTACATGAATTATATCAAAATCAGCCAAAAAAAAAAATTTAGACTCAGTGATTAGATCACAGGTGCAAAATCAACAATCAAATGAATACACATAGTTAGTAAGTAGCTTTGGCCATAAATTTACTTTAAGACATCCTCTAATTGAATTTTCTGCATTCAAGAGCTCTGGTTTTTACATTCCTCATATTTCAAAGCATTGACTTGGTTGCTATGTTGATTTGGCATGTAAGAGCCCACCCCTCAACAGATGCAGGCACACATCTATTACCCAAGTCATCCCAGAGTTGTGCACTTCTCTCAAAAGCATTAGAACTAACCTGACAGCAGGCACCTCTGTCAACTATTTGGCACCATTCATACCAATCAATTGATATATAAATAGCTTGCTAATGATGACCTACAGCTGCTTAGCATTGCTCCAAATTGCATTTCCAACATTGTTTATTCCATTTCTGTCCATACTTGCTAATATTCCCAACATGCCCTAAATGTTTTGATAATAAATATATGGCAAGGCACAAGGTATCTGCTACTCAAATGGTAAGGTCTCCTCGCTAAACATCGGCAAATCTGTCTAACTCTTAACACCCTATTTGATAGGGCCACCTCCGATCCAAGATCAGGAAGTATAAAGATGCTTCTCAATGGCATTATTCGGTGTCAACATGCAAATGTTCAAGGACAAATACACATCCACATTCAAGGTATAAAACAGCAAGAAAAATTTTTTGGGGAAATCATTATCAACAGGTTGCACATCGAAACTAATAATTCCTGGCATAAGGCAAACACCTTAACACTCTCAGCATGATATGCTAGATCATCACAGAATTCAAGCTTACCCTTAAACCTGTGCAACTCCAACAATTTGATATAGTAATTTGCACAGATTGGGTTCCTGCAAGAACAATATGATGCATTTCTTGAAATAGGTGACATTCATATGCAGCTGGAACAGAGCAGTCAAAACCTTGTGGCTTTTTTGATTAATGAAAGAGAGAGGAGAGTCCAGACAATTGTAAAAACACAGAACTTTTGTTTTATTGTTTCTAGCTTCCACTCTTCTCACCCATTGTGGGAGAGATGTGAGTAGTTCTGTCAACTGGATCAGAGACTATTAGGATGTCCACCAGAGCATTAGATATCATGGTCTTGAATACTGAACTGAAGTACATGCATGATCCCAATGGATCTTCAGTTTCTGATCCAGATAACAACTGCCAAACTCAGTTTGCACCATACCTTCTGAGTATCAGATAGAGTTTGAGATTTTTTTCCCGTTATCATGAAAGAGTTGTCCATAATCCTTTGTTAAGTTTTGTGCAGAACATTTGGTAACCTGACATGTTACTGACACAGAATCCTTTTCATTTCCCTTTTTAAATGGTTGACAATGATCAAAAAAAAAAAAGGTGGTGTGTGATAATCTGAAGTTCTCCTACACCATTTCCCAAACTATATAAAGTGCTTTTGTATTATGACTCTTACCAAAAGAAGAAAAAGTGATCAGAGAACTATTATCGACTCCGTTTGCTATGATCAGTGCACTTCCAACTGACACATCCTAAACATTGTCAAAAAGAACATTGCAAGAATTTTAAATTCATTTTTCTATTTTGCTATGATTACATTTGTTCCACAACACAGCTTCCCCAGCAATTTAGAATGTGTGCAGTTGTTTTAGTTTCAATTACCAATTATTTTTATTATGTTCTAATGTCCCTAGCCTTAGACAAAGTTAATGCAGTGATAGGTTTTTCCTTTTTCAAATATAGTCAAAAAAGTTGGTCTAATTTGTATGTGGTATGCGAGAGTTTCCTCACCTGATACCTCCCATGCCTTCTACCATGGAAGGGGTTACTCTTATTAATCAACCAAACATGACATGTTGGAGGGAGAAAATCCATGGAAAAGTGGGATTTTTGATTGCCCAGGGATGATGCATCCAATTGCGTTATAAATACTTTCAATATCCGCTTAGCATATTGCTTATCCATCAAGGGCACACAACCATCCACACACACATTTTCACATTTATACAAGTAAATGGTTAAAAATTTATTGAAATAATAAAATTAGCAATGAAATAGTGATTCAATTTAGTTCAGAAATTAATAAAATTGTAAATTACAAAATTTTTGAAACCAATTTAGTAGTGAAGCAGAGATATTGATGATAGCTTTGTTTTAGTAAATGACACTATATCAGCTCATGCATTCTGGTTTCGTAAATTTCACTTCAGATTAAAGTATAAACATCCTTGGCAGAGGTGCAAGAGAAAGAGAGAGAACAGTCAGCATTTCTGTGTCTGTGTTCACAGCGCCCCTACAGCAATAAAACTAAAAGGACAACTTGATTAGGGAAGACTTGGACTGAGAAACTAATACAGTATCAAACAGTGTTACATATAAGGAAATTAGAAACAAATTCTATAAATGAACTGTTCTAGGTTTGAATAAGAGTGTCAAGCTCTGATATATTCTACAATTCTTGCCTCCAAATTCTGAACACACACACATGCTTATATAACACACACTCTTTAATGGTGACTAACTCTGATACACACAAATAAATGCTCCACACATGCACACCCAAACACACATACAAACACACACAAACACATACACAAACACAAACACACACACAAACACACTGTCTTTCTATCATTCTCTATCCCTGTTGGGACACCCACACACAGAGGAGCCCACAACAGGATTTAAGACCAGGTCCTCATCTAGAAACTGTGCCATTTTGAGACTCATGAAAGTGTCGATGAGATCTCAAGAAAACTGGAAGAGGCCACAGAAAATGTTCATGATTTTACAACTTTTTCTCTCCACATAGTAACTAGTATTTAAAAAAATTATATGGAAACTAAATCAAGAGATTTATGCCTTTTTTTAAATAGATATATAGTGTACCTCCTACTTTGAAGATCTAGATTTTTGCAAAGTGCATGCTGAATGTGAAAGGAGAGAGTGAGGTAAGGTTTCTGCCATGGTAGAACTCCCTGATTATATAGTGTCTGATATGGTGCTTTAACTGCCCATCTCTCACCATCACCAATAGCATAGCATAGAAAAATGGCAAGAACTACAAATGAACTCTAATTGAATCGAATCTCTAATGTGTATATTGTCCATATTACAGCAACTGTCGTCCAGAAGGTCCAAAATATTTTTATTGTTTTGTAATCTCATGCTGTTGCTGATTAGAAAGCAGATGAAGAATGTTTCAGCTTATTTAGAAATTGGTTCAGTTACAGTTTTTAATTATAAAAGCAGCTTTTATTCCAAGTTTATGAAAAATACTGTTTTTGTATGGTCCACTCCAGCAGACAAAGTTTTTTCTGAAGTGAGGATGTTGGGTAATACTGGCAATAACATGACAAGAAATGTGGTTTATCCTGAGATATTTCAATAATCTAATATTATCATGAATACATTTCTTTCTTACTTTTTAAATTATATATTATGGTTTTATAAGATAGTGGCTGGTAATTGATCAGTGCTTGAGCAATGACAATTCCACTATACAAATACGTATCTTTCTTACTTTTTAAATAATATATTATGGTTTTATAAGATTGTGGCTGTAATAGACCTATGTTTAATGAATTTTAATTTCACTATCATCTGTCTAACGAACTAAAAAAAAGAAAAAAAAATGTGGAAGGAGAGAAGTGGTTGTTTGGGAAGAGAGAAATGAATGCGAATTCCTGTGTAGTCCTAAGGACTTTCAGTGCCTCAAAATCGACATAAATATATTTCTGTCCAAGGTAATGCTGGGTATATATTTTTAGTGAAGGAATATGGTTTTTTTTACTGCAACAAGACATTCATTTGGCCTTGAGAAAGTTAAACACCCTTGCTGACTCAATTAAAAATTTTAGAATAAATACATTGAGTCAGCAGGCTGCAGTTGACTTTCTTGGAGCCCAATTCATATCTTCCTTAAAGATCACATGTTAATTCTGCCTCAGAAGTATCAAAGTAAAGAAGTACAGTCCAGCAAGGTAAAACCAAATTAGCATTTTCATTCTATTGGCTGTAAATCCACTCTAAATGATACTATAAAAAAAGGCCTATAACTTGTCATTTCTATGAAATGTGACACCACTTAATACATTGGAATCCACTATCCTCCCTCAAAATTTCACATTTAAGCAAGAATTTGTATATTGATCAAATTTGGTCACTCTGTTTTCTGCCTGTCTGCCCATCTGTCATTTGTCTGTTGTTGACTATCTGTATGTTGTCAATCCTTCTGTTCTCAATCACTTTATTGTCTATCTGTCTGCCTATTGGTCTATGTATACTTGATTCATGCTTAAATGGTTGCAGTTAGACCCACAAGTCCACATATATTTAGAATCACGGTCACCACGGAAACATCTTGAGCATGTCTATATGGCCATGCCTCCTTTCATATTGAAACAAGCACCAAAAAATGGTTCGTTTTACTAGAAAAAAAATGGTGCTACAGACCTAAAACTCAGCATGCAGATACAACTCAATATGTGAATAACATTGTGTGAGTCTGATCTTGCGACACTTCTTCCTCTTTATGTTATGGAAAAAAAAGCCAATATTGATATTTAAAAAAAATTTTTTTTTGGACCTAATCCCATTTTCTCATCAAAGCAGACAATTTAGTGACTACAGCCCACTGAAAAATTGCCTGTAATGCTGTATTTTTGCTAGTATATATTAAGTTGTTGTCTCTGTAGTTTGTTTGTCTTCCATAGAGCCTTTAGTTTTCGAGTAAACTGACAAAACCACATATCTTTGGAATCTGCACCACCAGGAGAACATTTCTCTAACACTGGAGGATACTGTCCTACAATTCCACACAGCAGAGATTTGGTATATATAATTGGTGTATACAAATAGATGTTACAATACACAGTATTATCAGTGATGACAATTCCACTATCATCTGTCCAAATGACAAAATTTTTTTTTTTTTTTTTAATTGAGGAAGAGGGAAATGGTTGTGCAGGGAGAGAGAAATGGTTGCTTGTTTCTGTGTACCCCTGTGGACTTTCAGTGACTGAAAATCAATTCTAATATGTCTCTGTCCAAGGTAATATTGGATTTGTTTTTCTAGTGAAGAAATAAGGTTTTTTTACTCCAACAAAGCCTTAATTTTGGCTTCAATAAAGTTGAAAAACCTAGCTGACTCAATTAAAAGTTTGAGAATAAATACATTGAATCAGCAGGCTGCAGCTATCTTTCTTGAAGCTCAATTCATATCTTCCTTAAAAATCACAGTGGGGATCACATATTGAGGGCCACAATCCATATGGGTGATGACTTATGGACACAGATCAGATATTTCTCTTAGAGGGTACTGGCCTTAAGTTGTCACAAACTTGTTCACTTTGCCTAGCATATATGGGGGGTGGTGGGTTTGTGGGATATTTCTGAAGTTAATATTATGAATGCATCTTTAGTAAATAGTGTGCTTTTGAAGTCAAGTAGATATCAATTATAATTCTTTACACTTATACATTGGGCAAGAGGGTGGTATGTGAGGTATTACCCCATTTCTAAAGGAAATATTATTGTGCACCTCTAGTAGTGTGTCCAGTTCTTGTGAGATCAAATCAGTTTGATTTGTAAAAAATGCATTTTGAATCCACAGTTGCTCTAATCCCAGACAATTTTGGGGTGAATTCTGGGGTGAATTCTGGGGTGAATATATTGGTGACTTCCTCACAGTTGCTTAATTAGTTTTACTGCATAAGAGTCAAACCAAAAGTTGTAAATTTTACCACAACTTTTACCTCATCTATTTTTACTTACTGAAGTTGCCTGCTCAGTACTTAGATGGGTGACCACCTCACAGTTGCTAAAATCTGCAGACAATTTTGGGGCAAAGCTCTCTCTTGTGTTCAAATTAGCACTGCTAGGCCTGCTCAGTACTTCAAGATGGGTGACCACCTGGGGACAGCAGATCTTCTAGGTGGTTTCTCATTTTTTTCCTTATTTTTCAATCACCCTACTCCCTATAGAATAAGGAAAATCATTTACATAGATTAAATAGAGCAAAAGTCTACTTCCCTGTGGAACTCCATATAAAACAGGTTTTAAAAAAGTGTTGCTGATTTATAGAGACACACTGAAATCTGCCTGTGAGGTATTCCGTAAACAATTATCAAAAGTCCCCTTTATACCCTAGGTCCACAACTTTATCAGTAATTCTGTGTGAGGTACACTACCAAAGGCCTTTTGAAAGTCCAAGTATATAATGTGCACTTGAGATCAGCTATCAGTAGAAACTAGCCACTGAATTCAAGATGTGGACATAAAATTGAGCAATTTTTTTGGATTAATTTTTTTAAATTAAATATACTAGTCCATCCATATATAAAACATTCAACAGAACAAAGTGTAAGATCACTCCCCTGACAGGGGGACCAAGACCACCTACAAATATAGGAACATTCAAATGTAATTAATAATTAGTAACAATGAACTTTGAACCATGTATCATTGATTACTCTTCAAGGGTTGGTTTCCAAGAGTGTAAACTCTCTGGACCACCTGCTTGTATTAGTGACCTTTGGGAACCTATAATCTATTAAATCTTTATATTAACCTTGAGAAATGATTCATTAGTTTTTAAGGCCACTATGAATTGAATTAATTGTTTAATTCCTGTAACTCAATCCACCCACTTCCTGTCCTTGCCTTTTATTCACAAAACAATACCACCTACTACCTGAAACCAGCAAGACAATATATTTCAGATTTTCAAGCCATAGCTATAACCCTTTCCAGAAAAAAAAATTCACCATTTGTACTACAAGCTTAAAATATTGTCTCCAGAGAAAGCTATAGCTGCCAGTTTATCTGGTCATGATACTTTCATGTGGTACAGCCCAACCAACTGATCCACTGAAGCACACCCACCTTTAAAGGTCACCTAAAAAATTAATTCATATTGGCTTAGCAGGCAAGGGAGACAATATCACTGCCAGTTGTGGGGTAAGGGGTAAACAATAAGCCAGAGCTACTAACCCCCAACCATAACCCAACACACACAAGCTCCATGTTTACTTTTGCATCTATGTTAGTCAATAAAGCTACATCTTCATGCACAGTTTGGAGATATCAACATCTCTAGCACAAAATATGGCAGCTACAAGTGATTCTAGGGCCACTTACTACTCATCCACAGGGTTAGTTGGGCATATATTAGGGGAAGATTCAGGTTATTTCATGTCCAAACTGGAAACCATAGTTTGAAGGTGCCAATCAGGGTCTGGATTGTTCTCTGGTTGTATTGTTGCCTTAGACTTAATTAGCTCTTGCTACAAATGTCTAAATAAGTTTCTTTCAAGCTTTTTGGTTGCACCCTCTCCATATTTTAAATTTAGCTGCTCAATTACTCTACCTGAAATGGCAACACCACCAAAACACAACCACCTACCTGCTCCAGAAACCTAAA
The DNA here is from genome assembly GCA_963969325.1 of Lycopodina hypogea. Lineage (NCBI taxonomy): Eukaryota > Metazoa > Porifera > Demospongiae > Poecilosclerida > Cladorhizidae > Lycopodina > Lycopodina hypogea. The sequence continues at coordinate 1,711,354 of OZ017781.1, read as the reverse complement.
AATGGTTATTTCATTAACCTAAAAACAAAATTATTAATATATTTTAAATAGCTTCAAAATATATTCCAAGAGTGGCAATTTTAGTCCCTCTGATGAGATGTTGTAACCAAAAATTCCAACTTACAATTCTGCTGTATGTTGGCATATTCATGTTTATTTCATTGTTCAAGATATATTCAAAAACACCAATATAAGTGTTCTTCACATGCAGAAGTGAGTTATTTGCAGAGAGCATATAATTGTGGAAGTGGTGACAGTCATGTTAAATTTCTACACTTACTATATGATTGCACATAATAGTCTGCTCAGTTCAGCTGATTAATACAATGTTATTGCATACAATGTTCTAATACCAACACTTACTAGCTAGGCTATATGTGTTCAACTTCCCTTACCCCATTACATTTAGAGTTATAAGGTAAGAAATAATAAGTTGTCCATGCACAACACTGATAAGTTTTTATTGTTGAGAATTATCAAAGCCTCCTCAACTCCTTCACTGGCCCTCTGCATTCCTCCCTACACCAGTAGCATGACTTTCCTCTTCATCATCCTTAGGTAACATAAGATGACTCACTTGAGGCACATTCAACCCCAAAGCTACAAATTCTTCAGCAAACTCCTTTCGAATGACAAGATTGTCACTTTCTATTGATTCCTTTGAATAGAGAATCCTAGAAAGGCGAAGACATTGCTTAATTAGACATTTTTGTTTGTATCTGCCAGGGCCACCATATTTTGGCAGGTCCTTGCAGAACCGACATCGACCACATCTCTTGACATTCATACAGGCTTCACAATTCCCACACCTATGTGAATAAATAACATAACATTTATAACTAAAACTTATATATGCACAGAGCAAGATAGGCAGGTAGATAGGAAGTCTAGTAAGCAGGTAGGCAAGTAGGCAGGCAGACATGAAGAATAATGAGAATATTAACAAAAATAAAATCTCAGAGGAACACATTTTCTTCAACTTTGGAATGCATATATTATCCAGTGATAATTAATGGCATAAATAGTTTAACTAAAATTTCATTCAACAACTACCAAAAAATAAACAAAATGAAATGAATGCACAATTTCTTATTCTAAAGGTGACATACACTCTATTGCTTTGCAACAGTTTCCTCTTCTTCCTCTCCATTTGTGGTGGAGCCTGCTGGACTCTTTTTGCCATCTTTTTTGGCCTAACAAACTCCATCTCATTAGTACTCACCTCTTCTTCACTTTTTCTATTAAGACTGGTTTGGATATCAAATCCTGGGAGGGAAATGGTCAAATAAAATTAACTATCTAGTATTAGTAATATAATGGCAGTACTATAGTCTTGAAGAAAGAATTATGGATGTCAGTTTAAAAGAAATGTTATATATGTCACATTTTGGGTAAACAATTTCATCTAACACACATACCAATCTTATTACAGACATAATTCTATAATAAAAAAATTTCTGCAACATTCAACAGTGTTAATAAAATTATAAATTTCAACAAATAATCATGTAGCATCATTACATAAAGATACTTTACATCATGTACTAAGAGTTTAATACCATAAAACATCTTTCCTTTAATTTTTTATATGAAAAATTCATGAATCTAGAACCAATTACTGCTGGAATATTTTATTTTGTGAATGGGCCACCACTTGAGGTAGTGTAACATGTAATTAAGCTATAGTTAAGATTTATTTGGGATCATTCTGGGATCATAATTTCAATAAACTTAGATATACACTATCTATTTCTGGTCATACAGTGCAATTTTTTTTCCTATTTCCCAAATCGAGGCACATGTAGAAACATTAAGAAATGATCTTCCAAATTTTTTATATCAGCAAGGATCTTGTTAGAACACAGGTAATTTTCCTTTCTCTACTTCATATTTTAATATGAAGTGCTATTTGATTGTGTTAAGATTTAATATTCTATCATAATAATTAAACATTGCAGAGTGTGAGAGAATGCTAATTATAAAGACAAAGTAAGTATAATAATTAGCTGTGGATATAATGATACCAGGGAAAATCAGAGAACTCTATTACAAAATATAAGGAGTAATTTATCCTCTTATTATTTACATGGACACATCTATTAATTTATGTGCATTACTTGGGATCAGTACATGTGAATATAGCATTATGTGATCATTCATTTGTATTTTGTTTGTACAACTGAATTAATTTTGGCAGATGAAACCATTCTGAAACTGGCATCATAAACATTCAGTTTATAAGATAGGATTTTTTTTAGACTAATAAACACATGTGTCTTAAGGAAGACGTCAACTTAAAAACAGATCATTAAGTTCAATCGGATGCCTGGAATAGATGTGCTGATGCATATGCCCTGGTCCCACATCCAGGTCCTTGGCAGGGACATAAGAACATCCCTATTCCCACAAAAATAGTGCTTCGGCCAGACATCCCTTGCAACCATAGACCTAAAACTTGGTATGCATATACAACTTCACCCTGGAAGTGACACCTAGCCATATCTCTTCCTTTGAATGTTTCAGGCAAATAAAAGTTTATATGCATGCCTGTGTGTATCCACTTTATCTCCAAATCAACATACTAAGCCAAAATGTTTTTAAAAAAATTTGGATCCAATGATCCTAAATTGATAAATGGGGTCCTGTGACTAGTACTTACTTTAGTCCTAATAATAAATCAACAATGTCTGTCTGTCTGTCATTCTGTTTGTTTCTCTCTCTTCTTCTTCTTTTGTGTACTTTAAATGACCAATTCAGTGTCGTTGAGCCATGCCTTCACCTCTGGGCTGACATTGAAGGCGCTGCTTCCCCACCAGGTGGGTTGTATAGGGCACAGTTGTTGATGACGTGGTCGGCAGTCTGCTCAGGTTTGCCACACTCACATATTGAGCTGTCGCAGAGGCCCCACTTCTTCATTGAAGGCTTGAAGTGTCCGACTCAACATCAAAGTCTGTTGAATGGAGTCCAGTGCCAGCAAGGTAAATCGTTGCTCTTGACTCCATCTCCGGTCACAGATGTAGCGGTGTAGTCATGTAGGCCTGAATGTCTACCAAATGTCTCTCCAAGATGCTGCGAGCCAAGTGCTGTGTGCAAGATGATCAGGAGTAGAGCTAATGAGCCCCTGTGCTGCCAGGTTGTTGGGCTGTCTGGACTTGAGCCTGGATCACAGGACATCTGCAGTGGTAGCATTGTGAAGTATATGCTGCCTGTCATTCTATCTCTCTGTCTGTGTGTCTATCTGTGTGTCTGTCAGTCAGTTTATATATCTGTCTCAGTCTGTATTATAATGAAGTCCTCTTAGATGATGGGATGATTTTAATGAAAGGTTGTATCAATGTTCTCTGCTATCCCTAAATTCCTGATTTTTTTTTCTTCGATTGCCTGTATATTGCGGCTGCAACAGGCATTTTTATGCATTCCTCAGCATTTATGATGAGATTCCGGTTAGTCAATACTCTTTTATTTTATTGCCTAGGATATAATGAAATCCCCAGCCAAAAAAGTGTGGCATATTGTGATCCAGCCTATTATCCTATCAGAACCAAGTATTGTTCCATGCTTTTAGGTCACTATGTCCATGAATACAACCATTCATAAGTTGATTAAATCATGATTGACATTTTTGACCTGACATGCCCACAGGAGCATAGGTTGTCAATTATTTTGTGGGTGGGGGGCTAAAGAACACTCCATGTGTAGGATATGCCCAAGCTGGACATTGGGTTACATTTTGTATAGTAGATTAGCAGGAAAGTAGAGGGGCTAATTGTAACCCACCTGGTTGTCTAGTTCCAAAATTTGTCTCTAACTTACAATTTTGGCACTTTTGGCTTCACATGCCGAAGGTGTGAATAGGAAGGCCACACTGAGTGGAGTGTATCCATATTAAATGTAATTTATACTCTTCATCTAGAGAAGCTTTATTGAAAACTCATAACTCACGTTACTAGATGGAGTCTTCTCAAAATAACCACAAAATTGCTCAAAATCACTATTTTTAGCTATCTAAAGATCACAAAAATTCAAAACAAATTTCCCCCAGATAATTACATTCAAACATGTGGCATATAACAAGAAACATATTATAGCTTTTCTTTCAGATCACAGCTTTAATATCAGCCTTATGCAATAAAATGCTTCATACTCAGACTGTGATCGCATGCACCTTTTCTCTGCATTTGAAATATGAAGACAGAAATTTGTTGAAGGAAGACCCTCTCATCTCTGCATTCAAAGTAGGAAGACAAAATATTTTTAGTACACAAAGGCCAAACAGTTGGAATGGAAATATTCCCATTAAATCCATGTATTAATGCACATTCTGCCAAAAATGCTCTCTGCTGCAGGTGTCCCTGGCTAGCTGCTTGTTCATGGGGCACATACACTCCAGTTATCCCTGGGATGAAATATCTTAAGGGAAAAACGGTGGACACAGATACTCTCTCTCCTGGTGTAATTTGCAAGAACAGTAGCAATTGGAATAGAGCTGTCTTGGTAAGGATTTTGATTCCCTATGCAACCTTATGAATACCTTTCTCAGGGACTCAAACTTCATCGGCATGGGCAAGTGACTCTGATTCAACTTTGTCTGGAATCCCTAACTTTTACTAAAGATATCACTCTGTTTCAATGACTTTGGCAATTTCCCAATCAGACTTTCCCCACCCAATTTTTTTCCAAATAAAAAAATTATGTGAAAAATTTACTTCTTTTGACAGTGCTCAAGACTATATGCTCCAGAGATTAACTTACATTAAATATGTTGGCTTCCTTTCAATGGAGTTGGCAATATAATACAATCTATATCTATAAATACGAAAAAGACCTAACTATGTAATTATGTAACTATGTTCGTCCATTTCTCAAAATCCCTCTGTTAGATTTTGACCAAACTTTTAGGAATGGAGCAGATCTACCCTGAGATGGTTTTAAGCCAGGTGATGTGTCTGGGAAAAAACAGAATTTGTCTGTCTTTCTGTCTGTCTGTCTGTTTGTGTTTGTCTGTCTCTCTGTCGGTCTGTCTGTCTGCCTGTCTGTCTGTCTGCCTGTCTGTCTGTCTGTCTGTCTGTTGGTCTCTCTGTATGTTTGTACCATCATTCCGGCCAAACCGGTAGGTGAATTTCTCTGAAACTTGGCATGATGATGGGTTTTGACCCAACTTAAAACATGGGCAAAAATGTTGGCAAAATAGTTACCATGGTAGCAAGAAAAAGCCAAAAATAGTATTTTGGCTTTTTCTCTTAATAATACATCTTCTCCACCATCACCTTTCTTACTGGCAAGACATGTTCAACTACTGGATTTTAGCCTATATTGGCCGGGCAACGCCAGGTATATGCTGCTAGTCTATAAATATGAAAAGGTGTGTGTGTTTGTGTGTGTGTGTGTGCACACTCAATAGACCATCAAACGCAAACAGCTGAATGAATAAATATTGATGAAACTTTGCAGGCATAAGACTTGAGTACCTCTTAGAGTTTTTCACCAAACAAATTTTCTTAAAATGTCATTCCAAGTAGGTAAAGTAAAATTTAAATTTCCTATTAAAAAAAAATCTTAAAAACTGTGGCTCAGTGGTTGAAGTACAAGTTTCTCAAACTGAAGTCAGAGATTCAAACCTGAACTAGGTAGATTTTTTCTTTCCCCTTCCCCCTTTTACTTTCCTTCCTTCTTTCCTTCCTTCCTTCCTTCCTTTCTTCTTCTACAACCCCCTTCATTTCCTCCCTTGATTTTTTTTTTTTTTTTTTTTTTTTTTTTTCCGTTTTATTTTTTCAAATTCTGATACAGCTCAAATGTTAAAATAATCAGTTATGAATTGGTGGGTTGAATAGAGAACACTCAAGGATGTACACACATGATTTTCTTGTCACGTATCAGATTAGGGACTGGCATAGATTGTCATTTGTATATGATGACTCAAGTTGATTTGTTATTCATTGAGTTGATTTGTTATTTATTGATTTGATTTGTTACATTTAGATTACTTGCCTGAGTAGGAGGAAGCATGCTTTCACAGACATGCACACATGCCATTATAATTAGGTGATTGATCATTGAATTATTTATTATTGTATTGTATTTTCATCTCCATTGATGGGAAACCAACCTATCAAAAGGAATCTGTTGGCTGATGCCATGGAGCCCTAACCTAATATATTAATTTTAAGGCTACCTGACAATAGAACACAGCATTATAATCAAGACTGTGAAAGGGAACTCTTAAATTAATATGGTTTCCACAACTAAGTGAACTCAGCAGCCAATAACCAGGAATCTGGTAAAGGTTTATAGAAAGCAATAATTTAATTATTTGTGCACTCTCCTCAGCAGCTGTCTTGTCTATCTTGAGAATAAATTGGGGTTTATTACATATAGTGGATCTGAATCCAGCCTGAAGCAGTACAGACAGCTATACCAATAGCTAAAACTCCTTGGAATTTTGGTGTCAAAAGTACTGACCCTCAACACAGCCTGTAGCAGTAGACATTTTTTTAATAACTTGATAATACTAATATAGAACAATAGAACAGTAGAACAGTGGAATACTCAGTAAAAGAGTCAGTCAACCAGTTAGTCAAACAGCAAGTGGAATAGTTATTCAAACAGTTTATAGACTTTCTAGAAATTAACCTCAAATAGGCTAAGTAACTTGTCTATTTTCATCCCTGGAGAAACAAACAATAATATGTTGACACAAAATGAAAATCAACCAGAACTACAAGATATATATGATAAGTCAGGAAATGAATCTCAATCTGCACAACCCAAAAGTTTAACGCCAGGGGCTGATGTAAAACTTATATGGGCACAAAAGTTGTAGCAAATGAGAAAGGATTCTCTGAGAAAAGGAGAAGAAGCAGAGAGAAACTGGGATAAAGATTGAGAAAAAAATGAATATACCATAAATCCAGGACTTTTTTAAAATAAGGATTGGTGCCTACTCCTTATAATAAAAAAAAGTAAATAATATTAAATTCCAAGCATGTATATTTTCTTGGAATCTAGTGCAGCTGTTGCAGCATTTGGTTAGTGAGTCAAACTCACACCTTGTAGCTTTTAGGTGTGCAGCTGTTAAAGTTGAATTTGTTATGAAAAGAAGTGAAGAATCCATGCTGCAGATGATGTAGTTATAATTTTAGGGGTTTGGAGTTATATTACTTCAGGGTACAGATTAAAAATGTGGTGCATGTAGTCTTTTTGGTTTATTGGGGTTCCTATAAAGATATCTTCCATTAGCAAATAGCTATGGGTATATAGCCCTTGCAATTCCCTAACAATTTATATACAAATCTATTGAGAGACCACACTTTGTCAGGAGTGCCCTAAACTTCCTATGGGAATGGAGGAGGTTGTCAAAGTGGATATTCAACACAAGCAAATTTTATTGGATGAAAGAAACAAATTGAATGATTGTCAAGGCTGCTATTATGGAAAGGCAATAGAGTTTTAGTGTCTGATATGGCCTGTAAATCCTTGTGAATTAGCATCAATCTAATAATTATTATTCTTGATTGCATAAAAAATCGTCTTTGCATCCTTGGTCCTACACCAAATTGTTTCAGATAAAAAAGTTATTGCACAGTTTTCTACCAAACTGTTAAAATTCTAAATGTTTAGAATATCTGGAAGTGCAGTAGTTACCCAATTCCAAGTGATTTTATAAGTATAATTTTTTGTATTTTAGCCTTACTCTCCAAGAGGAAGAGGTGTGGCTATATTGGATCCATTCCATGTTACTCGTAGAGTCCAGTTGTGTATGAACACCAAGCTTTAGGCCTATAGCTCCGATCTTTTTTCTGGCATTTAATATAGTTTAAATATCCCCATAGTGACGCTGACTCCAAATATATTTATTAAGGGTCTTAATGCAATATAACTCAATTTGAATTAATTGAAGGATAGACAGACAATTACCCCTTCATAGTATTGATGAACAATATCATTTTCAAAACACAGTAATGATTCTTAATGAGAATGTTTGTCTAGTGAGTTATCAGTTTGTTTAATTTCATATGAGAATTTCTTCTCTATTTGTTGACTTTAGCCTGACTATGTGTCAGTTGTCCAGGGCTCACCATGAGGAGGTAGTCAACATGAGCTGGGTGGGCGGGTGTGGGAAGATATTTAAGGACAGGAGAATTTTCCTGTCTGTGCTGGGTTTGAACTCATAACCCATGGGTTGTTATTCCAAGAGCGTAACTACTCAGCCACCACACACAACCCACGGTTGTATGCTCTTGGACTAACAACCCATGGGTTATGAGTTCAAACCCAGCTCTGACAGGAAATTTTCCTATCCTTCAACATCTTCCAACACCAGTCCACCCAGCTCATATTGACTACCTCCTCATGGTGAGCCCAGGAAAACTGACATATAATCAGGCTAAAATCAACAATTCGAGAAGAAATTCTCATACAAAAATTGTTTTTAAGTTTGTTTAACAAATAAATGCTGGTAATTGTGAAGTGCACAATATAATACATTGAGATATGCTCTATGAGACTCTGCTACACCCTTAAACTATATTCTCAATTTAAAAAGAAAAAAACACTCCAATAAGACCAGTTGGATTACTTCCATGGTTGGTGATAATAGGGATGGGCCACTGTATTTAGTAACCCCAGTGCCAAAAGAATCTTGTCTCAACAGCAACAAGAGGTGATAATTGTAACTTATTGGCACTTCTTGTAAAATTATATTATAGATTACTTTAATTACCACCAAATAATAGTAATTTATAGGTGTGACTTTGTAGCTAACTGTTTCAGTATCCTACTCAGTCATAGCAACATTAAAAAAAATATTGTGGCAAAATCACCACTAGACAAATATAAATAAGAATAGGCTCAGGATATTTTCTCATTTGCAAGTTGCTTCAGCATGGAGTATGTCTACAAACCAATTCTATCAACAATGGACATACCCATACTATAGTGTAAAGAGTATGTCAGCAACCATACCAACCAAGGAGTGATAAAATTTGATGTCAATTATGTTCAGATGATGTTTATCTATCACCTCCATGGAAGAGTACAGGGAAAGATTCATCCAAATGGTCTGAATTAATTTACCATATACTCTTCTATGGAAGTGATAAACTAATATCATCTGATCTAATTTTATTGCAGTTATGAAGAATTCACTTGATGTCACAAAAGTTGTTAATATCCCAATGAGTTCATCTCCAAACATATATATTTCCTGTGAGCCCACATTGTTGATGGTACCTGAGCTATACTCACAAAGACTTCATTTTGAAAGGTATATGAATAGAAAGGAATTTATCAGGTATATACTATTCCCTATTTAGCTCTTCTATTATGTTACTGTGACTCAATACATCAGTGTTGAGAAATTCAATGGTGAATGTGTCAGTAATAATTTATAATGTTCATATTAGATAAACCAATCCTATCACTGTATACTCACTATGTGTAACCTGGTACAATCTTACACATTTATCTGTGGTATTCCTAAGAACAATAATGGAATAGAATAGAGGATAAGGGAGATACATCTTTCTTTAGTTTCAATTGCTCATATTCACCAACATTCATTGACCTACAACAAAGAATGGAAAGCTTGTGGATAGGTATTATAAGCCTACTAACAGCAGGACCCCTGATAGCAGGTGATTCTGATAGTACATCATGATTCAGATTCAGCAGTAGTAGAAAATGATATAAATAGCTCATTAAATGATATAAATAGCTCATTAAATTCAGTTGGATGCATATATAGATCAGTTTTAGATGAAAGTTTTTGTATAATTTCAATGATGAGTGTCTACAAATTGCGCTACATTGATGTGATGATATAGCTACCTGTTTCAATACCTCTAGGAGAAAACTAGCCAACAGGAGTTTTTTCCAAGAAGTTATGATGTCTATATTTCTTATCATATTATGTAGAAATGATAGTGTGTCTTTTCCCCATCTCTTTGAATAGGGCATAGAGTCAGCTGGATTTAATAATTGATGCTGCAATAATTCTTATACTTGCCCAAATGGTATTTGATGATGTGGTAACTTAGAAATGTTAACAGTAAACTAAATTTGGATGTATCTGGTTGTGTAAAACTTTAGTTTAAGATTTGTGGCATTTATAGAGTGATTTGAATCTGGTCTTTGACTGTAGGGCTGTCCTAGGGTAAAATGGTTTCTTGTAGATAGAATTTTTTGGTGTAAGTTTCATCCTGAAACTAATGCGTAATGTTAATCACTAGCTGAATGCATGAATAAATACGCACACATGCATGCATGCATGCATGAGCATGCGCAACGACACTGACACACAAAGTTAAATCACACACACATGCACACAGTCTAATCACACACACACCCACACACACACATACACATTCAAATCCTAAAAAAATTATTTTAAGCGATTTTCCCTTTCAGATTCCCCCCCCCCCCCCCTACCCCTTCCAAATGAATTTTACTTTGGATCTCCTGGGAGTAGACCACACCCACAGCTGCTTCCCCAAAGCAGTTGTACATTTTTAGTAATCCTATATACATTTCTATTGAATTTAAAGTCAAGTTTAATATATTTCGCTCAATTTGCATAATCTTTTACAGCATGCTATTTTAGCATTCTACAAACACTCTCCTAATTCTGATTTTGCTGATAAGCTTTTTTTCCCATCATGGACATGGACGATTTTGGCACTAATGGAGGTGATACTCCAAAACCCCACTCCACACTTCTTAAAATTGAGGAAAAAAATTAACACCTCCTAAAGCCCCTGAAAGTTGAGATGATGCTCCAAAACAGATGGAGGATGTCTATCACAGACAGGCAACATTATGTCAATTATAATAGGATGCTCTGTTGCCACTACACTAATAACACTATGGTTTGATTCTCACTGAACAAATACTCAGGTAATTTAAGCCTAATGAATCTTTATTTTAATATCTAAAAATATTTTATCACTTCTGTTAACCAAATTGATAATGAATATATTTAGGGATATGTTTATACCAATGTTAGGATTTAAACTATGAAAAAAAAATTGAAATAAGCATATTGTTGGATAAGTAAGCTCTTCATTATTCCTCTTAACAAAAACAAGACCAGAAATTTTTTGCCAAAAGCACACTCACAAAAGATTTAAGGTTTTGACTTAATAATGACTTAATCACGGTGAAAAAAAAGGAAGAAAAAAACCCAACCATGACAAGGAATTGGACCAGAGATCTTAGCACTGGTGCTCCTGAGAAAGTTTCCTAAATAGAACAACACAAGATCAACAAGAAAGTAACATTTGGACTTTGCACAAATGTGCCGGGTAAAAATGTTTTTAATGCACTGAATGTGGAAAAAGAATTAAGTAAAACTGAAGTAGATGCACTTAATCTCACACAAGCCAATTTCTGTAAAATATTCAGGATAACCTGTATAATAAATTAGTTGTTTTCATGTTTATACATTTATTAGTATGCAGCTATAGGTAAAACAAATGGAGTCACTTCATAGGCTGGAATGAAACAGATTGTAAACATAAGGATTTCTTTATCAACTTTACTCAGTGAGAAATAAATTTATAAGGAGAGAAAAGTTAAATGAAAAATCAAGTTAAATTTATGTTTCTAGGGACAAGGGAAATGGAAGAGTGATAAAGGCATAAGCATAAAGTTAAATGCTATTTAAAAGAAAAGGAAGATAATGAGTATTGGCCATCATGACTAGGCTGTTTCTTAATGAAGTGGACCAGGAGTATCAGCAACTATTAAACTAAGCAATCTCAGTGATTAATTTCTAACCTCTTAAGTTGGTCTTGCCAGTCTGGACCTCAGGTTGAGCATGAACTTCCTCTCCTGCTCTCATCTCAGTACCATTATTAAAGGAGTGCGGTCCACCCCTGTTTCTACACCAGAAGTCAGGGGTCCCCCCTTGGGTTCCACCACTACTGGAAGATGACCCGGTGTCAGAGATGGGGGTCCCCCCCTGATTTTCATCATTACTTGAAGATGACTCAGTGTCGGTGTCCGTTTCAACCCAAATATGTACGATCTTCTCGGCTGCCATGGTTATCTGTACTAAGGCCACAAGCAGTAATCCGGCCAACGATAGTACTCCCGCCAACGAAAGTACCCCCGCCAACGACAGTACTCCGACCAACAACCGTACTCCGTCACTTGGCAAAACAACCTAACTACGGTAACTATGGTAACTAGGGTACCCTACCGTTAATAAGTTAATGTCACGCGGTTACTATTAAAATTAATGTTACGTCGTTATTCCTTTTATTTTTATTCATTATTTTGCCCCCATAACCTTGAATGCACCTGCTCAGCAGGTAGATATACCTTGAAACCCATATCTCCAGCTCTTACACCCCAGACTAAATGGCATTTATTTACCTGGGTTGCAGATGTAAAAACCTAGTTGTTTAGCACTCCCAACTATAGCCCACTCCTAATTAAATGTCCCAAGTATTCTGTAAGAGAAGTCTATTCTGCAAGTGGAGTGCTATTGTGCAGGTGGAGTGATGCTACTGTGCAAGTGAAGTGGTGCTATTCTGCAAGTGAAGTGGTGTTATTCTGCAAGTTCAAATCATGTTGGGGTGTGTGGTGTGTGGCCTATGGTAATGAGTTATGGTTGTACATAATGTCAACATAGTTCATCTCATGTCAACATAGATCATCTCATGTCAACATATATCATCTCATGTCAGTGGAAGTAATCAATGACCAGTTAGTCCAGTGCAACCTAGCAGCCCATTAATCATTGAATTAGTTGTTTAACCATTTACACATCTTTGGCATTTAGCCAACCTTGACATCAGTAGGCATCACTTCAGCACTCCATCTTATATGGGACACACAGTAATGATATCAGTCTGTAGCTCTTTGGGTCATCTATTGGTTATTTGGCTTTTGTGTGACAGACACAACTGCTCTTCTTTAGATCTGTTCTTCTTTCAATCATCAAAATTCTGGGTTGCCACATGCAGGTGGAGTAAAAAGCTTGTATTGTGGGATTATCAGAGCTGCAAGTGAGTTTCAGTGGGTTTCTTGGAGGTGGACAATTTTGGCTTGGTGTTGTTGCACAACAATCCACACCACATCCAGTTTGAACCTCGTTAGCCCTTCTACATTCAGTTGGAAAACGAACATTCACCCTAAGAAGGGCGCCATGTGGGGATTAGGAGTGTTGCCTATTGCTGATGTATTTGTGGGTTGCATAATTTATAGTGCAGAGTTAGGAAGCTGTGTTTCTCGGAGTGTGTGCTGATACTTAAACACCTAATGGGTTGACCAGAGGAATGAACTTCTTTCAAACTCACCTATGGTGTCATTAGTGATAATAATAATGCATGTGGTGTCAGTAACCATGGTAAACAGGATAACAAGAATCTCCTAGGATAACCAATGGTAGCAGCAGGTTGGTTTGAATGTCTGGTATAATCATTTGGTGGATGAAGGAATTCTCGCTGACAGGTGCAAGACTGTGAATGGGTTCAATGGCCATGTATGTCTGCTTAGTGAACAGAAATTTAAAGGCGACCTTCACTACATCATCTTCTCTTCACTGTGAGTTGTAGAGTACCCATTCAATATGAAACAGTAACCAAGTTGCCTTTATATTATATTTTTGTAGTCATGTCCTGTATCCCACAAATAATCCTTTTCCAATCTGCAAACAAATAGCTGTCCAAACCCTGCTATAAAGACAAGAGTTGACTAATGTGCAGGCATGATGACCCTTCTCTGGACAATCTATATGCATACCCATAAACATACCACGGAAATCAACCATTGCTTTCATGATGTTATGTGATGAGTTTCAACTACTATTTGCTCTATTGTTGGTCACCCCAATTTAAAAAAGAGCTGACAATATTTGGTACTAAAATAATGGTTCCAGCTTCCCAATATTGACTTCAACCCTTCCTTCAACACCTGCTGATACTCCCAAATGTGCTTCCTGCATAAGCATTTTCGTAAATAATAACAATGGATCATTTCACTGCTGATGTTTGTACTCAAATCTACACCTTACCTGTTTCTCAATGTATGGCTAAAGTTAACCACATAGTATCAAAAATGCATCATGGGTTATCCTCAAGTTTTCATTCCATCATGAGTCAACAAATAAGTCACAGCGGACAACCACCTACCTGTGCTTGCTTTGTGACTTGCACCACATTTTTCTTACACCAAGAGGATATTGGCAGCCAGCAATCATTACCATGATCAAATCTCTATAGCATATAGAGATCCAGTTTAATATAAATATTAATCCCAAAGATAATAAACACTAGTAAGTGTTCATAAGGCATGATTGTGTTAGCTGGTTTTAGAATCATCATTTCATTTATGCATAGCTTAAGAAGTGTCTGTTATCTACAGTTCTTTCATTCCACATTCTTTCTTTCTCTCTTTTTTCCTGTGGAAACAGCATCATCCTCACCCCATCTGTTGGGGTCAGCCTCCAATATTTTCGGTCAATAAGGCAGAACACTGTGTGGGTAACAGAAAATCAGGTGGAACAAATGTGTCTCCAACATTGTTAGGCTAATAAAGCAGGACTGTGTGTGGGTAGTAGAAAAAGAGGTGGAAAATTTGTGTTTATGTGACAGAAAATTATGTTGATCATTGTATTTAATCATATTTATTGTAATTTTGTTGTTTTTGTGAGAGCCTTTAAAATCTCAGCTAGAGCCATTGTGAGGGATTTTCTGTTATGTCATCAATGCTTTATCTATGCTATGATAACACATTTAAAAATTGGTACTGAAACACCTAAATTATTTTAGTTTGTCTAGTTTATCTCAGGTGGTCCCCAACATATGAGGGCAGCAGTTATAGCTAAAGCTAAAGATACTCTAGTGAGCTAGTGCTACTATTTCTATTAATTTTCATCTTAAATATATTGAGAATTTTCAAGTGAATTGTGAGAGATAAGTAAAAATCAACACCCTTATAATACAAGGGTTGCATTACAATAGTAAAGCTATGCAATTCCAGTTTACACTCCCTAAGTTACAGAATTTTCATCACCAAACAGCCAGTACTCCAACTCCACCATTCCAGCAGAGCTGAGTGGAGTATTGTGACCAGAGTTGTTACAACCATAGTCAAAATCCATGTCTCAAGCAGAGGATATGACTGCCTTGCTGACATATATCATGGAGAAGGAAGAGAGGGAAAGTAAGGGAAGAGAAAGAAAAGAAACTGCCTGAAATTTGAGGTTAGATCAGTAGAGCTTGACAAAGAATGGCATAGCTAGAAGTCCAGACAGGCAGCATGTCAACAGCTAAAGAATTGGGATGACAACACAGACCCAATTGCTTACCTTGATAACTTTGAACTGGTGTTGAGGGAAGCTAAGTTTTCCCAAGAGGAATGGGTCAACTTAATAAAGAAGCAGCTGATGGGCAAAGAACTCTCAGCATTTCAAGAAGAGGCTGTTGAAAGGGACACCCATGCCAAATCTTTTAATCAATGATGCTGGAACGAATGGGTGCCACCATGGACAAAGCATGAAGGACAGTCTGGTTAGCAAAGCCCTCTATGAAAGAAGATCCAGAAATCCTGCTCAGAAATATTCTGTGATCACTCTTAATGCTGAATGAGAAGCTAGCTACAACAGAAGCAGCAGTACAAGAAATCTTCCAGGGATTTCTCCACCGGTGTTTTGCATAAGAGACCCTAATGCAGCTGGATAGCAACAGAACAGAGACACCACATCAACAAATTATGACCATCAAGATACTCTGGGAAGCCAAGACTTCCAAGGATGGAGAAGGATGAGGAGGCATGATCAACATCCAACACAGCAAGTCAGCTGGAAGAAACATGAGGGAGGATACCAGAAGTACAATTGTATGTCTATTGGAAGCAAGGACCACACACAGAAGTACAATTGTATGTCTATTGGAAACAAAGACCACACAGCCCAATCACCCAGGGAAGGTGAGTCACTAATTAATAGAGGCGGGGACCAGTGGTGGTCTTCGCCAAAAGTATAGCCAGTTGGGTAGCCATACAGAGAGTGTTATCAAACTAGATAAAAATAGTGTGACGTGTTTCAACTGTCAAAAAATGGGCCATTACTGGAGTGAGTGTCCTGATCCCAGGTTCATGCTGAATAGAATTCACTCTCCTTATCCTACTTTACCAGAGTAAGACTGTGGGTAGAGTAAATGAGATCAATTGTCTACTATACTTAATACCTGAGCCACCAGGTCAGCTCTACTTCAGAGACTTGCAAAGAAGAACCAACTTACAGGGAGCCAAGTGATGGCAACCCTTGGTGTTTTATAGTTACCCACTTAGAGGAAGCGGAAGTAGAGATAGATTGTGCATGGAAAGTTGCCAAAGTGAAAGCCATGGTTTTAAGGGATAATGCCCCTGAGATTCTACTAGGCAGAGACTACCCTTTAACAAGGTCCCTTCTTGCAGGAAGAAAGCCTAAAATTTATGATCCCACACCATGTAAGGTTAAGACTCTTAATAGGGCTCAGAGCAAGACCCAGGAGAGGGAACAGGTTGATAACATAGCAGCATGTACTAGGAATGGGGCCGTATCAAAACAAGTTAAGTCAGCAGCACCCACTAGTAGCCCTCCAACAGGGAAAGGTAAAATACACAAGCAGAGTTTACCACTTGTGGTGGCAAGCCAACTAGAAGGAACTATCCCAGATTCAGCCGAGAACACCCCCCTCTGATAGAGAAAGGGACAGAAGTAGTAGGGTCGATGTTCTGACAAGTAAATCAGATGAAACTGATGGGATAAAAATTGATGACACAAAAACTATGACACAGAAACTGATGAGGCAGATGCAGAACAAGATGACTCTATGGTTGGAAAGGTAGATGCAGATAACTTTATGGGATTAGAGAGGGAAGACTTCGAGGCTAGGGACCAGCCACTCCCAACTATAGCCAAAGGAATGGAGGCTCATGTGCTGGCCATTCAGCAGAAAGAAGACAATAGTTTGGCTGAGATGGGAAGAATTAGTGATAAGCAGGTTGGTGGTTTTATGGTGGAAGATAATGGGGTGTTGGGTCAGGTAAAGCTAGTAGAAGGAGATATAAAGGGTGGTGGATTCTATTATCAGAAGAGTAGGTGGCCACTATTCATATAGTAAAACCTCTGCAAGTCAATTAGGGCACTTCATATTGCCAGGCCTTCATAAGGATGTAAAAATATATTGTAAAGCCTGCCCAGTAGCCAGAGAGCAGGGAGAATTCTAAAAGCCAGGATGCCACTGGTAAAGACACACATCATATCCATCCCATACCACAGACTTGCAGTAGATCTTGTAGGTGCCCTACATAGGACCAAATATTGGCTCTGTTAAATTTTAACGGTTATGTGTATGGGAACAACATCCCATATGCTACTCCCTCAAAGAGATTGATGATGAGTCAGTGCCTGAGGGACATATAAAAGTGATTTCTCACAGAAATTCTTCTGGAGCTGTTGACTGACATGGGTAGCGTATTTGTAGGTACCTTAGCAAGATAAGTAAGCAACCTGCTCAGCACTAAAAAGCTAAAACATCAGCCTATCACCCACAGGGAAATGGTACTCTATAGAGATGGCATGCCTCCCTCAAAGGAATGATGAGGAAATTAGTCAGTGAAGTGAGGGAGTGGAACAAAGCCTTAAAATTTTACCTGCTATGTTACCGAGGCACACCTCATAGTGTAACAGGGTTTTCACCATTTGAATTGGCTCATGACTTCCCTGTAAGGGGGCCAGTAGAAGCAATTAAGGATGGGTAGCTTGAAGGGGAACTGAGTTTTATCAATTCTGTCAAATGGATAGAAGATTAGAGAAAGAACCTTTCCATTCCACATGAGCAGGCAAGGAAACAGGAGGGAAAGTACAAGACCATGGCCAAATAATATTATGATAAAAAAGCAAAGAATAGGTCATCTAAAGAAGGATATACAGGTTTACTCCATGATCCTACTTCAACTGGGAAATTAAACTTAATCTGGGAGTGCCCATATGAGGTACAAGGAGCACTGTCTAAGACTCTCTAACTTCAGTGCCTAAGAGAGGTCAGGTACAAAGTGTCCATGTTAACTGACTTAAACCCTCCCACACACCCACTGCCAACCTTTTCAGGGTGGTAAAAATAAATATGTGTATGAGAATTTTTTCTATATTTGTGAGACTTTAGACTGATTGTGTCAGTTTTCCAGGGCTCACCGGGAGGAGGTAGTCAACATGAGCTGGGTGGATCGGTATGGGAAGATATTTAAGGACAAGAAAGTTTTCCTGTCAATGCTGGCTTTGAATTCACAATCCAAGGGTAGTTAATCCAAGAGCATTACTACTCAGCGACCACACACACCCACTTCAGGGTGGTAGCGGGCCAAAACAGCATGGGTAGTGATGAGCTGCCAAGGAGGGTGTCACTGGGAAAGGCAATAATAGCAGAAGCTCAGCAAGGGGAATTAAATAGAATACTCAATAAGTTTGATGAGGTAGTTACAGAGAAGTTAGGTCAAACTAGTGCTGCATGTCATGTTATTGACACAGGTCAATCATTACCAGTCCAATCAAATCCTTATAAGATAGTTCTAGGCATGAGAGCAAACTCAAATAATTGTGAGTGGGGTGCTAATTTTCCTACATACTTAGGGTATGAATTAGGTCTAGGCAAAATTAAGTTACATGAGGTAAGGGTCAAGGCTATTAGAGACTACAAAAAGACCTTACACCAAGCAGGGTTTACATGCATTTCTTAGTACCACTGGCTATTACTGAAGGTGTGTCCCAGACTATGCCGGGAGGGCAGGGCCACTGTACGACACCCTAAGAGAAGTAGCTCTAAATACTCTGGTGTGGGATAAGGTTATTGTGTATGCATTTCAATATCTAATTGATACATTCTATTCTTCTCATATTTTGTAGATATTCAGAGAGGGAAATCATCTAGTTGTCCACACAGATGCATTTTACTAAGTCCTTAGAGCAGTATTATCAGCTAAGAGAGATGGAATCCAAAGATTCCTAGGATTCTACTTAAAGAAACTTTTGCCAGCATAGAAAAACTATGCAGCTATGGAGCTAGAATGCCTGGCTATGTAAAAGTAATTGACCACTTTGATAAACATCAGGTGGGCATTCATTTTTAAGTTTTCACAAACCACCGAGCTCTAACGTCCCTGCTAATTTCAATGAAGCTGAATGGAGGGCTGATGAGATGGGCCTCGGCTATACAAGTTCATGATTTTTCAATCTCACACTGCTCAGGAGCAAGCCACCAGAATACCAATGAGCTATCAAGGCAAGAATGTGACTCAACTGATACAGACTACCTGTCTGGTGACCCCGCCATTGGCAAAGGAGGGGGAGATGTTGGGGTCAGCCTCCAACATTATTATTCTAATAAGGCAGAACCGTATATGTGGGTAACAAAAAATAAGGTGGAACATTTGTGTCTCCAACATTGTTATACTAATAAAGCGGAACTGTGTGTGTGGGTAACAGAAAACAAGGTGGAAAATTTGTGTTTATGTAACATCAAATGCAATGTTAGCAAATGAGCCACTGTCTTGACCTCACCACACTCACACCTGTTGGTCTCTGGTATACCCCACTTAGAACTTTCCAGATAGCAGGGCAGACAGACAGACAGACAGACAGACAGACAGACAGACAGACAGACAGACAGACAGACAGACAGACAGACAGACAGACAGACAGACAGACAGACAGACAGACAGACAGACAGGCAGGCAGGCAGGCAGGCAGGCAGGCAGGCAGGCAGGCAGGCAGGCAGGCAGGCAGACATGGCAGGCAGTCTCTCCTCCATAGCAGGCAGTTTCTCCTCCATGGCAGGCAGTCTTTCCTCCATGACAGGCAGTCTTTCCTCCATGGCAAGCAGTCTCTCCTCCATGTAGAGTCTCATGTGTCTGCTGTACTTCCTTAAACTCTTCTCCACTCATCTCCAGCCCATGTCATTGCTCACCCTCCAACCTCTGCCTATTATGCAGTTTCTTCTCATATTTATTCTTTTTCATTCTGACCTTTACCTCCTGGAATAAGTCATCATCAAAATGAAAGATGAACTCGAACTCGTCCTCAAGCTCCACTGTATTCAATGTCACTTTGGAATTTTTATTGAGCTTCTTCTCCCTCTCCTCTTCAGTGTGTTGCCGCTAAGTCTGTGCACTGGTCACCACCAGACACTTCTCCTCTGGAACGCTCACAATCTCCATCAATTGTGGCACATCTTCTATGGCTGCATAGGGCTGTTGAGCTTTGCCAGCTAGTTAGGGTGCCATGGCGAGATTCCACTGGTCTTCTGGCACCTCATGTGCTTGCATTACTCTCTCAAATGTTTTAAGGAAGGACTCCACATCTTGACCTTCCATCATCTTCTGGAGCCTTGGGGTGTCTCTTGCCCTGTTACTTGGTCTTATGGTTGCCATGATGTCTTCAAGTGCTCTGAGCTCCACTACCCACTGCTGGGCCATTTCCGCCATCTTCAGCCTATGCTGATTTGCCTCCTCTCTCCTAGCCTCAGCCTCTATCACCATCAAGTGAATTAATTCATCTATGCTTGGTGTTGCCATGCTGTTAATGCTTCAAAATCTTCTGTACTCTTTATCACTCTGTGTAGTCATACACTCTCTGGTGGAGGCCTTTGCCAAGCTCTCTTTCAGTAGCTAAACTATAAAAAAAAAAAAAAAAAAAAAAACACCTGGGAATGTGATTATTCCACTGACAATCTCTATCCCACCGCTGCCACCAAATGTCATAAACCATTCTCCAGTGACACTCTTTATTTTCCATGTATATCAATTCACTTTCAACAAAATTCAAGAAAATTAGCATCACGTAATAATCTGCATCATATATGAAAAACTGAGCACAAGTCACCATATATGTACATAATGTGCAACTGCTCTCCCATCATCACCCAATCCTATTCCTCTATTTCAGCTAATCAACTACAACAATCAATAATATACAACCTGCCCCTTACAACAATCAACACTAATACAACCTGCCCCTTACATCCATAAAAATGCATAGCTGACATAATGTGATACAATCAATAGTAATTCTAATAGTATTCCTAATAATAACACCACTAAAAGGTTCCTATAGTTTCTATCTCTTGACTTCGTCACTGCCCCTTTAGTGCATATGAAGGTTATGATGGCCTAATGGTGGCTGTAGAGTGTGGTGTGTGTCCCTTCAGTGCATATCAGAATTAAATTGGTCTAATGGTTGCTATTGAGTCTCGTGTGTGTCCTTTAAAGGGTAACTGAACTTGAAAAAAAGGGTTTTTTTATTCTCTTATTTTGTTGTCCTTGATGCATAACCTGGTATAAAAAAAGTTTGGAAAATTTTAGTACAATATTCATGAAGAAAATCTAGCCCTAGCCCTAGCACTCTGCAGTTAGAACTGAATGGTAGTGACACACTATTTCAACTACCCTTGGCTACTAATTATAAATGTTATAACCTGGTGAAATAAGAACAATTACACAGTTTGCTATATAGCTAGCTAGCTATGAAATATCTAGCTCTACACCAAAAATGGCAAGCTAGCTAGCTAGTATTACTATAACAAGATACTCATTTTCTGTAGCAATATAGCCAGCTATTATATACAACAATCACACCAAAAGTAGCCAAGGCTAAAAAAAATTTTTTTGGGGCAAATAGCTATATTTTATCATTACAAATCAGAAAGTCTTTGATCCTCATTTTCTATACCTGAATCAGAGATAGATGGAACTGAGGAGCAGTATCAACTGGATCTAAAGGTATGAATAATTATTGCACTCTCCCAAGGGACAGATCTCTTCACTTATTCCTTCAGATTTCTAACTCCACAACTCTTTCTCAGTTGATATTGCGCTAGATGTCAATATGCTGCTACCAATCCTGGGCTTATCAATCCTGGACTTACCAGTGGAATTTGGCCTCCTGATCCCAGGAATAGTTAAAGTTTGTTGAAATAGTGTATCACCACCATTCAGTTCTGGCTGCAGCTGTCCCCCATATGCCGGCAATGACTAGCTACACACCCCACAGGAAGTAAAATTTTAAGCTAAGTTTTCTTCATGAATATTGTACTAAAAATTTAGGAACTTTTTTATACCAGGTTATGCATCAAGGACAACAAAATAAGACAATAAAAAAATTATTTTTTGCCAGTTCAGTTACCCTTTAAGTGCATGTCAGAGTTATGGTTGTCTAGTGGGGATTGTTGATCTGAATTTCTCTTTATCTTCATCGTCTTCTGATCACAGCTGCTCAATCAGCAATCCAAATGATGTTGAGGTGTGAAGAGAAAATTGCCCATGTGTACTAAAGTTTGTGTGGCTCTGCCCACTTATGAATTAGTACTTTGTTTACCTCAGTACCACCAACCTGATCATTAAAGACAAATGCCTTGTTAACATAACAACAGTGCTCAGTAATATTATATAATTGTGGATAGAATTCTGAAAGTAGGTAAAGATCACTACTAATATACTGCTAATATTGGTAGGTTTGGTTTATAAGCAATAAAACCGATTCTACTACTATAATATAATATTAGTGGGTGTAGTTCACTACTGAAGTAATGTTGTCAAATAACATGTACATATTATAGTCCTCTATCAAGGCACTGGTTTAGATGTAACCACAGTAATTTATTTGTTTGTTTTAGGTGTAGCATGGGTGAACTGCTGGTTGATGAGTAATCTGAATGTGCCTTTTGGAGGAGTCGAGATTCTGGAGTGGCAGGGAAGGTATACGAGAGTCCCTGGAATTCTACACTAAGAACAAGACAATCTGTACCAAACACTAACAACAAATGTCTTAAACATGTGTGTGCATGTGTGTGTGTGTGTGTGGGTGTGGATGTGAGTGTGGGTGTAAGTGTGGGTGTGGGTGTGTGTGTGCCTATGTCAATGTAATATCATGCAACATGTGGAACTGCTTGTTCAGGAAGAGGTGATACTCTATCAGGAAATGTGGGTGTGAGTGTGAGTGTGGGTGTGAGTGTGGGTGTGACTGTGGGTGTGGGTGTGTGTGTGCAGATGTCTATGTAATATCATGCAACATGTGGAACTGCTTGTTTAGGAAGAGGTGATACTCTATCAGGAAATGTGGGTGAAGTGTATAAATTGGAATAAACTATTGAGAAATATTTCTATCCAAAAAACAAGAAAGGAAAAACATGATGTGTGTATTGTGCAGAATTCACAAATGGCTGAAGAAACCTGTTCTATTTCAGCTGAATGAAACCATCCAACAGAGTTTCTTCACAGTCTTGAGCCACCAGGATTTCCTCCTCACAAATTGATATTTAAAGCCAATGTACCAGTCATGTACTGGGAAACATGGACCCACCAAAACTGTGCAATGGTACTCCCTCCTTTGCCATCGCCTGCTACCCCATGTAATTGATGCTATTATCATGTCTGGCAAATATGCAGGTCAATCAGTATTCATTCCAAGAATACCTCTCATCCCCAATGGAAATGACCTACCAGTAGAATGGAAAGGATTGCAATTCCCTGTTAGGGTAAGCTATGCAATGATCATAAACAAGTCACAGGGACAGAGCCTTAAATTTGTTGGCCTCAATCTAGACACACTTTTTTTTCACACAGCCAATTATACATAGGTTGTTCAAGAGTGGGCAACCCAAAAAATCTATTTCATTTAACTCCTGGAGGAAAGATAAAGAATGTAGTTTATCCTGAGGCATTAACAACTGAAATGGTCAACTAATAACAATGTAAGAACATGAATGAATGCAACATAAAATTTCCTACCACATTCTATCAATTTGTAAATTGCACTGAATTTGACATGACAATGTACATAAACAATGAATACACAGCACATCACCATGTGTACTAATGAACACTAACACAATTAGATATATGCACATAACAAGATAACACCATTACATTTTTTCTTAAACACTCACTCCATAAAATTACCAATCATCAAAAGTAAATATATATACGTTCACAAAATCAATCCAACACCATGACATACCACATGGTCATCCAAAGCAGTAAAGTAACACTACATAATATGAACTGTTACATTGACAAGTCTAGATGAAAAATCAACATATCTGGAATACAGCAATCAACAAATTATGAAACAGATAAAAATCACAAAGATGTTTATTAATAAAACAATTCTTAGACAATATTCTAAATTTCTTTAAAGAATGTACTACCTAACTGCATATTTAACACTATTACACTCACTAATTTACAATAATAAACAATAATCAAAATACAATAAACAAATAAATAAAATAAATTATATAAAAATATGCAAATAAATATGCACATGAAGAAGACAATTTTGGGACCATAGCCCATGGGGGGGGTGGGTGGCGGTTTCATCACAAGTGGTCAGGACACTGCAACAGAGGAACTCATCTAATTTTACAGTAAAGAAAACACTCTAAAAAAAGTGATGACATCATTGGGAAGTGAGCTGGAGAAAATTGATTGGTCCACATCTCAGAGCAAGGAAGGGCATGGCAGCTCCTATAACAAGGGAGCTCAAAAGAAGAAAGCCAGAGAGAAAGGGATAGAAGAGAAATAGCGAGAACTAAAACAAACTGAACTCTAATTGAAGTGAATTTCTACTTGTATATTAGTTTGAAATTACTTACCTATTTGAGTACATTATTTGATCTAGTTTGCTCATTGATTTGTCTTTAACATTTTTTAATCCACTCTCGATTGTTGCTCTTAGTGAGCAGAAATAGAGTTGGTGGGAAACTGATTTTGGTCTAGCCAGAATTTCATTGGCTATGCTCACAGGATACACTCTGTTGGTGTTAGCAGAAGTATTTGCCTGAGAATGGTGGTAGTGGTAGGATCCCATACAGTTAAGATTCTGACAGTGTTGGCAGTTGGTGGATCCCATCCAGTTGAGATCCCCAACCTACATAGTTACAGGAGTTCAGCTAAGTCATTTCAGTGAAAAAGTCCAACATGAGGTTGAGAATTTCAGCTTCGTAAAGTTAAGTTATTGAACATTCTCTTCTAATTATGTCCAAGCCAAGAGGTCAGCTAAAGAGTCATGCACAACACCAAGAAGGCATTCCTGAGTTTGAATCTCCATTAGATTGATTCATGGCCCAATGGCTCATATCTGACCAGCATAGAGCTGAACATGATGAAAGAAGACACTAGGAGCATCGTCAACAAATTGCCAATGAGCAAGAAGAGATATTGCTAATCATCCAGAAACCATAGATGACAAAACACCCCACTCCTCCAACACCCTAACTCACCTGGCAGAAATTGCAGGATGGTGTGGATGGTATGGGAGCCTTTTTGGAAACATTTGAAATGACAGCACAGACAGCAGGTTGACAAGAGGAATTTTGGCCAGCTTATCTAAGAACTTCCTTATCAGGTGCAGGGATGGTTGCAGTGTCATCCAAGTGGTAAAGGACTGCTTGCTTGCCACGTATCAGATATCCAATGACAAATAGTGCAGAAGAGTTTTTGAGCAAATATTTGACCAATGCAACCCCAGAGTTTGGCTTTGAACTTATCGGCAGAATTATACATAGTGGGTGGACACCTCAAAGACCATTTGACACTGTCTGTATGGAACTAGTAACTCAAAAATTACCATGTTAGGCTGAGGTACAAATTTGAAACTGTGACCCTAGGTCCATAAAGAGTTGATGGAATTAGTAGAAGGCCACCTGGGAAACCAGTGACAAGAGCATAAAACACCAAGAAAGACTGATAAATGTGACCAGCATCATCACAAAGATAGCAAAGTGGGTAAATTTTGGTACCAACCTCAAGTTGCAGATACCAGACCCCCAGGAACATTCCGACAACCACCACAGAATCCCAGCCAAATAAATGTTTCCATTGTGAGAAAAAAGGCCATTACCAGAAGGATTTTCATGTGAAACTTGAAAAGGTGAATTTTGGTTATGTTAAATGTGAAAAAACTTGCCCGAATCAACTTGGGTGGTGGAAGTGAATGGTAAATCAGAATTTTTAGACCCTAGCTATTAGAAGTCCATTGTGCTACCCCAATTTGTGCAGAAATCAATACACTTAACCTGGAGGATTCCATATATCACTGCTTAGAAATCGAAGTAAAGGAAGTTGACGTAGCACTAAATATTCCTAAATATCCAGGTGGATATGCTGATGGGTCACGACATCCCCCCTTTATTAAGTACTTAAGGGAGGCCCAGAGAGGGAGCTGAATACAAAGGAGGAGACTATTGAGATTCCTCTGGAGATGTCTCAAGTTGGGAGAGTGGAAGAGCACTTTGCTGAAGATGAGGAATGACAAGAAGTGATGAAGGACAAGATTCCATGTGTAACAGAGTCGAAAGTGTGGAGGAACTCTGTCTCAACGGAAGTGACAATGGTTGTGACACAGGCTCAGGAGGAACTGCAGAACCAGCTTTATAAGGAAGTCCAGAACATCCAGACTAGTGAGAATGCAGTCAGCCATGTAGTTGACGAAAGGAATGTACCAGAAAAAGATTGCATTGAGCCTGACAATAGTAAGAAGAAGAATGACATTGAGCCTGACAGTGATGGGGAGAAGAATGCTGTTGAATGTGACAGTTTAAGGGGAAGAATGATGTTGAGCCTGACACAGATTAGGAATGAAATGGGACAGCATATATTATGGATTAGGAGTGATATCGTTTGGAAGGTGGAGTCATACTTAATGAGATTATTTATGAAATGCTTGGCTGCTGCAATGATTTATTGAAGTAGCCTCATCAGGATCTCTGTGGTCTCATTAGTGAGCACTGGCTTGACTTTTCCACTGGAGTAGCAGAGTTCTACTGGCTTTTTTTCCCATTTTTGTGCCTTGCTGTTTTGGCACACCTCTGCTGTTCTTCCAATGGTCACTTCATGTCCTCTTCAATAATATTTGGAACTTTCTTATTGAAAAGTTGCCTTTAGAAGGTAGATTTATATTGCTTCTGTTTCCATGTATGTTTATTTGGTTGCTGTTGTTTTCTGAAGTCCATCTAACTCACTCTGCACTTTTGTGGTCATATTTGTTACTTCTCTTGCTGTTGTTTCTTGAAGTTCACCTCCCTGGTCATACATTCCTGTGACTGTTGATCCTGCTTCACTTGCTTTTCTTAGTTATTCGATCAATTCCGGTTGTTGTTTTTTGGTAATAGGCATGTCTAGCTAATAGGAAGTGGAATGGTTCCACATCAAGTTAATTAGTAAATAGCTATATTATTACTGAGTATCTACTAGTTTCCTGAGATGCACCCTATTTGTTACATTGTGGTCTGTCACTTCCATATTCTCCAGAGCATAATTGAATATGTAGGCATAATTATGATTGCACATTTCTTGCATTCAGTAGCGATGTTCATTCGCACGTCTCAACCAACATGCTGTTCCATTGCTTTGCCTCCTCATTGTATCTCCCATGAAGTACACTTGTACAAACTTTGGTTCCACCTCTGGAAGTGGAAGTGGTCCTACAGTTTTGTGATAGCACTTACCCTGAATCTTGAGTGTAGTATGAAATGCTTGATTGGTCAGGTTGTGCTCTGTTCCTAAGGAGGTCATCTGGAATGAAGATATATACTTATTGAGATTACTTCTAAAATGCTTGACAGCTTTAATATTTTCTTTAAGTAGCTGCTTCAGGAATAGTAGGGGTTCCTCAATAAATAGTGGACTGACTTTTCCATTGGAGCAGCATGGTCCTGATGACTCCTTTTCCCATTTTTGTGCATTGCAATTTTGGCAGATATCTCTCATTCTTGTAATGGTCGCCTTGTCACTACTAGTATAATTTGTGGTGGCATCATATCAGAAACCCGCCTTTAGCCAGGTGAGGTTTATCACTTCTGTTGATGCTGGATTCCATTGTGCACTTCTAAGGTTTTACTTTTTTAAGTTCATCTGTGTGCATGCCTTCTATGTTCATGTTAGGTGCCTTTGTTGTTGTTTCCTGAATTTCATCTATCTGATAATCGTTCATTGTAGTCATGAATGTTCTTTCTGTTGATGATGTTTCCAGTGGCTCATCTATCTGGTTGTGTGATTCTCCAATTCTATTGAGCCTGTTTCTTTTCCCTTTTGAAGTTATTTGGTCTTTAACATATGATCTCCTTTTGACCATGCCTCTTCGTAATATATGTTGTATTATTAAGTAATGAATCTATTGATGAGTAATTCTAGCTTTATAACATATCTTCTATTTCCTTGATTGTACTTTGAAACAGAGCCTTTTGAACAGGAAATGGACTCCTGCAGATTGTTTATGATTATGCCCTTGCTGTATCTTCAGTCTTCCTTGTGTTCAATTCTCCTTTAATTTCCATGCACAGTGGAGGACACATGTCAAATGTGATACAAAGTAGTGGATTTGCCAAGGGCCTTCCTCTCCCTCACTAAGTTCATATCTAACTTCAGGCACTACTGCCTCCAAACTTTGGAAGAGGAACAATATATGTTGTATTTAGTAAGTCCTTATGCAAGTCATTGTAGAGTGTCTCATGGTCCAGCACCAGTACCACATCCACTACAATTCAGAACACATAGGAAACACACATCAACACCAAGCTGTACCTTAAATATACCTGGTCCACTCACAACAGAGGAACTGCCACAATAATAACATAACATGCTGAAGTGTATTAACCACAATTGTTGATTGCAATTTGGATGTGTAAGTGTAGTATACATGAATTAGGACGCAGACAAATTTCCTCACTAATGAGTGCTGAGTCAATATTTTCTAATGAAAGACAGTTTCGATTCTTCTCATTATAGCTGCAAATATTAACTAAGATTATGAAAAGTTAAGCTAGGGTCGCAAAAATCTTATCATTATTATATATCTTTATCATTATTACAAGCAATATCAGTCAAAGTTCAAACACATTCAAATGCAGGGTGATATATGTGGATACCCTACACCCCTTCCCCCTCTTTCACCCACTCTGACTCAATTACCTACAAAATTCTAATGTAGCATGTAGCAGAGTTTCATAACAGTTCCTATCCACTGAGCCACTACTGTTCATCAAACAGCCACTAATCTTACCTTAACAGATGATCACAGAGAAAGTGTTTATTATAGTAAAAAAAATTATCTTTGTACAAAATGAAGAAAGTGGTTGCCAAAAATATTTCTTTTCTTCTTGGGTTCATTTTCAAGGGAGATTAAAAATGTTTTGAAATTTTACCATGCTTCTTCCAATTTGATGTAGTTTCTTTCACATGCTCTTACATAATTGTGTAACAAGTGTGATATTTTTCTTCTTTCCAATAGGATCTTTGCCTAGTCCAAGGATCCTAGCAGCACACTTTTTCTTTGCCACACAGAAAATAGATTTAAACTCTTCTGTTGGCAGAAATTTTTTCAGGGGTTCACTTTTCTGCAACTGTTGTACTTTTATGCTGATTACAAAATGTATCTAAATTACAAATGCTATACTGAAACAATATTAGACTACCTCGAAGAGCTCTACTGCATTCTAGATGTGTGAAACATCCAGAGTAACAGTGATGAACAGTGCCATGAGAGCTAAATATCTTTGAGACTTCCTTAACATTTTATGCTGCTCTCATTGCTCCATATCCCATAAATCTGGACACAAGTCAGCATGTTACCCAGCATCTGCAGTATGTAGGTCACTGATATGCACTTCCACATGTATGCAAACTTCATTAGCCATTGGTCATTTTGCTCTTGACATGTAGCCACAATGGACTGCTTGAATGATTCCTTTCCACCACCCTGATCTGCAGTACTATATGAAACAAAGATTCTCCAATGAGATGGATTTTTCCAACTTTCACCACATTCAGCTTTTACCAAAGGAGACAATGTTCTTCGAGGCTGAATTTATGTTCATTCACCTGAGCATTTGTTACCTCTTTGGTAGAAGATGAGTCATATCTGAAAATGCTTCTTTTTTTAATAACTAATGTATATACAGCTCACAAGGTTAAAAATTAAATATATATATAGATAAATATTATATGACAAGTTGACAGCATGAATGTAATAGAGGTTAAACGGGGTGAGCCAAATTTGACTTAGCTGATATTAGATCAACGGGTGAGAAAAATGAAGCATGACTTTGCTATGACCGAGCTCCTCTTAAGCATTGAATTCTAGATAGGATAGAGAGAAAGATAGTGATCATCTTAACCAGGCCATAGTGTACTGTAGGTTTGGTCTCTTTTTGAAGCTATCATTGAGGCAAGTCTTTTGTAGCATAGAGTGGCTGTTTTC
>OZ017781.1:1622545-1680919 GCA_963969325.1 Lycopodina hypogea | reverse complement strand
GCTAAGTAAGACTTCGTTGGCATTCAAAGCTAAGGTCCCTCCTATTCCATGTCCATTTAAAATGCAAACTTGAACAAGTTCTCAGGATCTAAATGTAATTTTTTGGGAATTTTGTTCTTGTTGTTAATAGTAAATTGAAAAATCACATAGTTATAGATTTATATTTGGACTGAGGTTAATAATATGCACAAAACAAATAAATTCAATTAATTATAGGTCAACTTAAATTATTGTTTGAATAATAAACTACTCAGTTAATTCATGAACAAGCTATCAATGAAAAGTTGCCAACCAATAAAATTGCTAATGAGTCACACATGGATAGCATTCATTTTCATGTAGATGGGAGAGTGTAGAATTTCAGGTCTTTTAATAGCTATTTTGTCAAACATTACGAGAGGGTGGGAGCTCATGAGTCACATAGAGGAGATCTGGATTATCATAGAAGTGATCTGGTGTGTCATAGAAAATTGTGGCTGTTGGGTGGGTATCCCTGGCTCTTGCATCGGTGTGCAGGGCTGTTGCATAAGAGTACAAATTAGGATCAGAATTATTTCCTGAATGAGCATCAATATTCACACTTTGTTTTTGGATTCCCAGCCTCGATCTCACTACTGCATTAACAAAATGAACATCACATACATGATGCCTTACCACAGGTGTTTGACCTCACAAACAGCAACATTAAGCCAAATATTATATGTAACATTGGAACATGATTAAAGTGAACTATAGACAGAGCATCATCTCACCCATTTTTAGTAAGGTTTATGTTACATGCAAGTGATTAGAGATAGTGGTGAATGGAGCAATAAAATATAGAACATATTATTGTGCAAAGGGCAGGATTTAAATAAAGTCCACAGAGTAAGCCAAGGACTAACAATCACAATTTCATTATAACAAGTTGATTTCATGTTGTATTTCCTGCTTTTACTTGGATTTTTTTTTAGGAATGACGCCACAAGATGTATAATCCCAGAAGTATAGCTATGATGAACAAACTCACTTCACTGCTTGCTGACACAGCTACTACAGTTGTGAGAGAAGATAACAATAACAATCACTCACCAATTTTAAAGGAATGGGGTTAACTGAATACACCCACTATTTCATCAATTACTGAAGCAACAGTGACCTGATATTCTCCAGGCAGAAGATCAGTAAAAATAAAAGAATTGTTAGTGCGGATGGCAGGCAAGCTATTGGTCACATCACTCTTCTGTTCCTTACTGATACCAATTCTTAGTAGAGATAAAACTCAATAGCATAGTTTACCATGTCATTCTCTATAATTAGTAAAATTGGTGAATATGTATGCAAAAAAAATAACTCACTTGTATAAAATTAGCATGTAGTGAGTGATGACTGCGTTTGGGATAGACTTCTCCAAATAGACAGTGACTGTACTTCCATCCACTTTCACATTAATATTGGAAGCAGTAGGAGGAGGAGGGCCATACACACAACAACAGTAGCAAGTGTATTAGTGGCAGTACATATGTAAGACCCAATGAAGGTGGGGCATAGAGGACTGATAGTTAGATTAATAGTTCTATTTCCATAGTCAGTAAAATAAACACCTTCAGTTCATTGATTAGCTGAGATTTGCATATTCTGCTGGTTGGTTGTGTGAAAAGCAGGGTTAGTAATTTTTTTTAAAGTTTTATATTTATATAGGAAATATATACAGTATGTGCATGTGAAAGCATGAAAACTTACATCAGGATCTGTCCAAGTTAAGGTAGCAACAACTTCAAAGGCATCCGTCTGAATCTCACAGTGCAACTGGATTACATGGCTGTAATACGATATGATTATGTCCTTCATTATCACCACAGGAGGATCTGGACCTATGGAACAGAAAGGCAATGGTGTAAGTGCTGCATTATTTCCATTCTATTTGTAAGATGAAATAAGGTCATACCTTCTAAACAATATTCTGGAAGAAAAAAAATTTTTTTATAAAAAATAAATAGAAATATTCAAAATATATGAATGAATAAGCACAAGATAGTCTCAATACCCCCAAAAAATGTCTTTAAAAACATTACTTATGAACTTGTGCAGGGTAGGAAAACAATATACAGCTATCCACTTGCGACAATACATTGGCTCTCACCTACATGTGAGACATGACATTATAGTATACATGCCAGATAGCTGATGAACATATATTTAAGGTTTACTGGTGCTTTTTTTATATATATTTCCTTCTTTGTGTTATGAGCTATTTATCATTATTGCAGAAAGTTACAACTGGATGTACCATGTACTTATAATCCAAGATTGAGTACACATTCATTTCAACTACATAGATAGCTAATTTTAAGAAAGAAAATTTTTTTCTTTGGTTGATATACCTTGACAGAATGTGTGCATAGGAAATGCACTGATGACTGTAGCCTGAAGAATGTACACTGAGGAGATTAATTCGGATGATGAATATAAAATGTACAATTTATATCACCTAATAAACTCTGCACTTCTCTGTAGATTCTGGAATAAATCATTCTAGGGCAATATATGTGCATATGAGCAACACATCATCAATGTTGGAA
Organism: Lycopodina hypogea; assembly: GCA_963969325.1. Lineage (NCBI taxonomy): Eukaryota > Metazoa > Porifera > Demospongiae > Poecilosclerida > Cladorhizidae > Lycopodina > Lycopodina hypogea. Next base: position 1,678,358 of record OZ017781.1, on the reverse strand, counting down.
CAAGATTGAAATGATTTTACCTCATGCCATCATGGCATATGTGTACTTTCTGATAATTGCACTGAATTTAGTATGATTTCAATTTCATTTAACCTTTCACAGCCTTATTTTATCCCACAAGCACATTACGACTCACTATGATACTGACTGTGAAAATCATTGTTTCCACTCCAAAACTGTTTGTAGCAGACATCATATAAGTGCTACCATCAATCCTAAATACATTCCTCACAAGTATTTGGTAGTTCGTATCATTGTAGGAGAGTGCAACTCATGGGTTGTTCCCTTCTGACACTTCAGTTTCAGTGCCATCACTCTGAAAGTGGTAGAGTGTCACATTTGGCCTGGATAACCAACATTGTTGATCAAGATTGTGTGGTTGTCCTGTGTGTTGACCACATAGTTACCCAGGTTCAAAAATTTTTTAAGAACCTAGTGCTAAATAATCAAGATATTTATATTGTAAATTCCAATATATATATATACATGTGTATGTGTGTGTGTGCATGTGTGTGTGTGTGTGAGAGAGCCCTACACCCTGGTTCAGTGACAGTGTTATTCTGACCACCAGGATGTAGAGACACCGCTCCCTAGTATACTTGTAATCTCCCTATTACAATATCCTAAGGCTACCCACTTGCTCCTCTTCTGAGCAGTGGATCCCAACCCTGAGTTCAGTTAGTCAAAGTATCATCCAAATCTGACCCAGTAGACTGCAGGTATCAATCAACAACAATATTTGCACACAATAGCAATATGATAGTGATACAGTACAACTCAGAACCGAACTGAACTGAACTAATTAATGCCAGTTATCATGTCCTTTTATACTTTGTTGCTTGCCAGGTTATTCTTAAAGTAACTATTTCCATATAAGTACTTATCCATAAAATATCTATTTCCTTATTAATCCATAATTGCTTCTTGACTGTAACCATTTAGTGGTAACCCCAAGCCTCATTTTCATAATTAACTTTTGTATAAACCACATTCTCACTATCTGTTTCCATAGCTCTTGTAGTCATCACTGGTGTTAGAAGATGGTCTCCCACACCTTCTTCTTCAGTAGTAGTCAGAGTGTAGGTCTCAGACAATATATATATATATATATACATATATATTTATGTGTTTGTATATATATATGTGTGTGTGTGTGTGTGTGTGGGCCTAGCTAGCTTTTGCAGCATCGAGCTGAGACTGCTGAGTAGGCCCACCTTTAGTGGGTTGTACTCACATGATTGTCTGCTAAAAAGATATAATTTAGTTTTAAAAATTACTTTGGACTACAATCTTATAGCCACCCAACAAAATGCTACCTGGAATGTGAGGTTAGCCCAAGTTAAGCTTGCTAATCTCTTGCTTTTACTCATCACCTTTGTCTAGAGTGATGTGCAACATACACATTTATGCATGCAGTGGTGTAACAAGGTGGGACTTCACCTAAGTTAATGTGGTTTGGGCACAGTGTTTACATAAATGTGGTTGGTGTGAAGACCCTCCCCCTACCCTCCCCCCTCCTCAAATTTCAAAAAACCAGCGCTAATATGACAAAGGAGATCAATTTTGAAAGTAAAATATATAGTGATGCCTGGACCCAAACATGACACAAACATATTTGGTGGCCTTTTTCCTCTGGTAAGGCCACTCCAATCAATAATGTTGTTTCACGAGTGATCCAGCCTTATTTTTGCAGGATTTAGTTTATGAATATAAAGATTACGTCATACAATATGACATCATAATTAGCCTTACATCATAGATTATGTCATAATGAGCCACATGTCAATGGCTAGCTGTGAAAATGGCCGAGTTTGAATGTGACTTTGTGGTCTTTGTTTATGTTGGTTGGTTTTAATGATATTTATTGCATTTTATAATGATATTCATAACATTTTATAATGATATTTATAGAAAATTTAATAAATATAGGCCTATTTACTGACCCTTTAGTTGAAGACAGAGTATTCATGAAACAAAATTATTATATTGGAGTGGCCTACGAGTCCACACACACACACGCACAAACACACACACACGCACAAACACACACACGCGCACAACACACACACACACACACACACACACACACACACACACACACACACACACACACACACACACACAAATACATTAGCTTCATTATAGTAATATATATATATATATAATAGCCAAGACCTGACAACCTTAGGGCAGCTACCTCATCTCATATAATCACATGATCATCTGTTTTATTATGTGGCATTCTGTGTTTATGGCAATCAGGTGATTAACACCATTAGCATTCAATATAGCAGTTACTTCCATTCATGGCAACATGTTGTTATTGATTTAATCATTTTATACTCAGTTGCTATTAAGGTTTGGGACCTGGGACCTAAGACCTGTGTCCATGCTGCTGATATCATGTTCGACAGACTTGAACAGCATCTATGGAGAAGCTTCTGAACTGATTATCATTTACTTTCATGCATTTGTATGAACTCTTAATAGTGCATAACTTGCATACACAATTTTGCACAAATTTTGCTTCATGCTATGTGATGAAAGACTGATTTTTTGTATATACAGTGGCAGCTCTCTTGAGTAGCTCCAGCAAAGAAAATGTCAAGAGGTTCAACAGGATTCTGAGGTTTTAAAGGGGGGCTTAGCCATTAAAACAGCTGATACCTGGTGCTTCATGCCACTTTTGGCAAAGGATTTAGGGCATATGACAGACATTGAGCTGGTATTCAGAGTGATAGAATAAACAATGTTAGAATAATTTCTCTGTGAAAATTTTTTTTCATCTGATTGCTTGCAGTTAATTCTCTTTGTTTCATTATCAGTACTCAGTTATTCATCACTTTTACCTGTCAGCTTGAGTGTAGCTTCAGCTCTGATGGTATTCCCGCATAGTCCTTTATTAATGGAGCAAGTATATATTCCATGATAGGATAGTCTAATGCTGCTTATCACAAAGTCTCCATCAATGAAATCGAAAAAAAACAAAGATTAGTTCAGTATTACATAATTAGATAATAGTATATCAAATTACACAATCAGTGTCTCACTCTAGATGGAACGAGTTGGGGTTAGTCATCAATGTTGAAAAAGATCACATAATATTATTAGCACATGCATAATTTATAATCAACCAATTTTCATAATGCTGTTTACCATCCACCTCATTTTTTTCAGTATGTTCATTAGTAGAAACCTACCTATAAATGCAGTTAAACAGTATCATATAAAATTACAACTATTTTTACAATTATTGTACACTTTGTATTGCAAGTGAAAGAGATGACTCAACTGATAAAAGGTGGAAGTGTTGATCTGTACATTGTAAATATTATCTTGATGGTGTTAGTCAAACATATGCAATTGCATTAGTGTCAGGATAAAAGAACATGTTATTCCAGGTATTATTTGTATCAGCCATAGGCAACTGAGTGCTCTGATTTTCTTACTCAATAAGAATACCTTTGTATGGCATCAGTCAAGTAGCTGAATTGATGAAATGTCAGCATTTGGCAGTATTAATTTTAGAAAAACAATCTACAAGACACAAATGCAATAAACTTTGAGCAAATATGTTAAATGCCTATGGGAAGTATCTGGCGAATAATGAAATTGATAGCCACTCAAACAGACAATTAGTTTAACTTCTTGCTTATATTTATTCAGAAAAAAGTAGTGATAAGTAATATTAGGAGCAGCACAAAATTGAATCAACCGTTGATTTTATAATATGTCTGAGTATTTGACATATGAATAGGACCTACCTTTTAACAGATATAAGTATTTCAATGTTCTTTACCAGAGATAAGCATTCCATTTGGTATTATGACTTTTTCCATTGAGAGTTTTAATACCCTTTAAAATCTCATGCCAGAAAGACTACTAGTGATTTTCAACTTTAAAAATTGAAGAATCCACAAATTTGGTTTTACAACCCTTCTTGAAAAATAATTAAGGAGTAAATAATTTTTCCCAGTAGAGCAAAGCGAAGTTTGATTCATTTGGTGCTCAAGTGAAATTTTAGTCTATGTTCACTTTTCAGCACATTCCTGAATTCCGAATGTCTGTGTCATGCAACTCTTAAACTACAACTCCTTTTTAAGTAAAAATAACAAGGCATTTGAGGTTTTATGTGATAAGTGTTGCGGAGGCATTAAAATATTCCTTAAGTGGCACAGCTAGTGGGGAAAAGCAATTCAACCTTCCATACCAAAGGAACTCTAAACATTGATCAGTAGTAAGAGTCTACTTATCCATGATTTCCAAACGACTAATACAGTCATGGGGAGGCTTCATGTGATCCTAGAAAATGTCAGCTAAGATCTGGTGGATTAAAAAATGTATTACATGATCATGTGTGCCCTCCACCACAACCCAAATTTTTTTACAGCTCATATGGCTGGTAATATTAGTTTTAGAAGTTGTCGATCATGTCTAGTGACTAAAGAGAGGACTGAGATGTTCCTTGGTAAAGGAGACCTTCTTGGGGAGATATATAATAATGAGTGAAATGAAATGAAAACCATGGATGAGCATGCCAAAAAGGTAGCTATATCTTGATAAATATGTATATTCTTGCTATAGAACTTGAATACAACTCTCAGACATAAATATAGAGTCTTACATCTTCTATGTAAATTTTTTAAGTTTTGAAAAATACACATTCTATCCATTTGTAATTCATATTTCTCTTCAAGCCAAACATACCTAAGAATTCACATGGCAAGGGATGGGGCAGGCAGATTACTTCTGTCACATGCAAGCAGAAATTAAGAGAAATGTGAAGGGCTGTGTATGGTAGAACAAGAAATGAAAGCTGTTCACACAAGAGAAAGTATAGTCTCTATTCAAGGACGTAATTTGAGTTTCCCTGCTCAGTTGATGTGATCATGAAAGTGAAAGAGATTCTGCCTCCAATATGTTTAAGAATCACATAGTCTGAGATAAACATACTTTTATTATGCTCCTATTGTGTGACTACTTATGTTCTTGCTTCCAGTGGCTGTCCCCATTTGCTCTTAATATCAGTACTACTATATGCTTGCTCTTTGCTCTGTTGGGGTATGCTGTTTTGCTGTGATGGCCCACTATGCCAACAATCCATTTGGAAGCCTATCCATCATACTTTTCAGCAATTGGAAGAGATCCCTCCAGTCATGTACCCTACCTTCTTCTATGATCCCTGAAATAAGAGGAAGGGTAGCAGAGCAAAGAGCAGAGGGTGAGGCTGATGGTCATAACTATTACATGATTTTTTAGAATGTCATCATTTTGAAACAGATCCAGAGGCAGAAAGTTGGTAACCAGGCCATCTCAAATGAGCAGTTTGACATTATCAGTGTGGAAATATTCAGGATACAAGACTTGGAACACTGGAAGCAGCAAAATGTCAACATATTTTTCCCAGAAGAGATGTTACAGTTTACTAGAAAGATTTTAATAGCCAATGCATTCACTAAGGACATGTTTGAGCCACACATCGCCAAGCTCAGAGAGAATGAATATCCAATTTATTTCATGAGGACTGTCAACTTGACAATGTCTGGTGTTGAGAAAGATAGTTGTGAGTAGCTCATCCCCATTAGCAAGTGAGCATTATTCCACAGCTCACCAGAATTCTGTACACAGCAGCAGGACTGACAGAAGTTTCAGCATCTTAAGGGCTACATTGTACATGATAACTTTACCCTGACTATGTGTGTTCTTATTTCCTGTAATTTTTCATTTTCTCAGCATACTGCATATTGTTCTCTACTTAGCTGGGAGGGGGGGGGGGGGTTGTTGCTTGAACTGCTGGTGAATGGAAAATAACACAGCACCTCTACTTAATTCAGTGCTATTTATCAACTCTGATAAGAGTTGAACATTTTATGCCAAAATATAGTTAGGTAGGAGATTCTATGTTATGCACCTATGATTATCTTACTATAATAAGACTAATGTGTTTGTAAATAAATGTATGTGTGTGCATGTGCGAACTGCTCTCAGAGGAAAAGGCGGAGGTCCACCAAAATGTTTTTGAAGGATCTTGGAGCACATGGGGTCATCACTATCTATTTATCTTGAGGGAAGGACTATTTTCATAATTGAAACAATGGCATGTTAAAAATGAGTGGAGATATCCCCTCATTGGTGAAGAAATCTTTCCATGAAATGTTGAAGAAAAATTTATTACAGAAATCAAAGGGAAGAAATTGCATTATGGAAGCCAATATAGTGTGGCACACACTTATATACACCAACAAAAGGCAATTGTTTGTAGAAAGCCAGTACACAAGTACTCATCTGAAGAATATAGAAAATGCTACAAAAGTAAGTGGAGAGCTAACACTTCACTGGTTCCTCAACACTCCCAAGTACTATCTACATGATGATATACCCTCAAGCTATCCCACAGCACTTGCAAGTGTAGTCTACAAGACCACCAATTTATTCCCCACCCCACCCCCAACCCAAGATTGGCCTAACAAATGCTCTCTCTGGAACTCCTGCTTCAAGATCTCTATCTACATTAAGGAAGAGTTAATCTGCCACTTTACCAAATGGTATGCCAAAGAAAAACACATGTAGAAAGGTGACATATTCATCATCAGCAAGATGTCCATCAACTAAAAGTGGATATATGAGTGCTTAGACAAGGGGGCATCACTGTGTTGATGGCAGGCAACTGGATGCAGATCCTACCTGTGGTGCCGCATGGATCCAGAACTCTGATTGTCACAGCCACCCTTAAGAAATCATACAACTGAAGCCAGGTGGAGACCTTGGTGGTGAGACAGAATATCTGAGTAGCCAATGCATATCGAGATCATGCTGACTTTGTGGACTACCTGGACAATGTTAGAAGATGAACTCTACACATCATTGAAGATATGGGGCAGCACATGGTGCAGCTACCATAGAATAATCCATAACTGTCATAAAGAGTGATTCACATACAAATACCCAGGCATTGGTAAGCACTAAAGCAATTCATTCTCCATGCTATTCTGTCACCACATCCATTTCAAATTGCAGCTTCATACAACAAAAATGCACAAGAGAAGAAAGGGAAGTCCCTTGACCTACAAGTCAACACATGCCACTAGAGAAAGTCAAGGAAGAGCTGAAAAAGGAGCAACAAGAAAGGCTGCATGGCTGGATGAAATGTCGCAAAGAACCCGAATTAGGCTAGAGGAAGAAATACATGAGAACAGAATGGAATGCCTGACTGATGTCTCGAAGAGAGCATATAAGATTAACAGAAAAACTTGATAACAGCTAGCACAGGTCAGGGAAAAAACTGGAGCAAATGAGCTAAGCAACAATATGCAGCAAGGATAGCATGAGCAAATGCTTCCTGGACAAGGAGTATAACCACAATTTATCTGGCCCATCAGTTGACCATGGATGACTATATCAAAGATGAAACCATGACAATACTAACCACACATGATGCAGGTTCTCTCTAGAATGAGACCTGCAGCATTTCAATGCCTACATATGGTCAGCAGAGAAAGAAACTATGTGATGTGGAGAAGGGAGCGTGTCATTGGAACCAATTCTTCCACCACTAGAACAGATTAAAAAGTACTGCAATATTGAGCAACATGGGCACAGCATCCTTAATAACATCGGGGCCTACAATAGCATTCTTTCCCTGGCCTCCTTCGGACGCAATGACATCACAAGTTTTCCTTGCTTTACTTTTATGATACCAATCAAGAACTGGATAATCGGTTGCTTCATGTACCACTAACTCGCACCATCTTGAGAGATCTGCGGGAGAACCTGCACAACAACAACTACATCTGCAGATTCAATGCAACAATTGAATTTACAGACAGCCAAGTCGATTTGCATATAGTGCTGGATGCAGACAAGAATATGTAACCACAAGAGGCCCATCACGGGACATAAAACCTAATAATGACATCAGAAATGGCAACCATCCTTACCGGCATTGCAGTAGGCAACCTGGAAAACATCCTGCGCTGCAGAGAGGGAGGGCTGAAGAGAATCAATGAGATACAAAGTTCAACATGAAAAGAAAGAAGTTCCCAGTGAAAGCAGTCTTTGCAATCACTGCTAATAAAAGCTAGGGCCAAACCTTCACAAAGATGGATATCTTCCTACCATCTGACTTTTTCAGCTATGACCAAATGTATGTAGCCCAGTCATGTGTAGGAAGTAAGGATAAAATTAAAATTTAGGCACCCAGAAAAAATACGACTGCAATGAACAGATGCTATGTAAAAATGTTGTACACCATCAAATACTGCATGATTAAATCTTTAAAAAGTATATATGTGAGAAAGAATAAGTAATTTAATTTGTTTTTAATTTTTAAAAACCCTCATTCACTACAAATAATAAAAATTCTACAGGATAAGTCTTCCAAGCAAAGAATTGTGTGACCATGGCCCACTAACGTGGGCCTAGCAAGAACTCCCTGCTGGAGGCTGCAATTATGTGCTAGTAATAATTAATTACAGAGATTAAACAATTTTCTAGAAAGATTCTTTAATCTTTATTCATATAATATTCAAACAGACCTTGTTATGTACACTATTTAAATTCAATCAATTTCTCTTCATATTGTAATTTACTTACCATTTAGGTCATCCAGCAATGATACACAGCCTTCAGCTACAGAAGTAGGCACAAAAATCAAAGATAACATAGCTAGTATGCAGTACATTTTCTTTGAGGAAGATGTTCTTCCACAGGTTTTCCACATGTAATGTCCTGCAGTTAAATGAAAGATATTTTTTAAATGTTACACACTGCACATAATACATCTCACCTTTGCTTAGAAGCATATATGTTGGCAAAAATATGGGCATAAAAAATTGTATAACAGTTTGGACCATTGAGCTAAGGAAATCAGTAATGTTGAAATAGGGCAAAATAATAGATGTAACTGGTTATATATGGTGTGAGGGTTAGAATAATTTCAGAAGTAAGTGTGAAGGCGATGTTGGCTCACACATAATTAACATATTTTATGCATTGGTAACAAGTGTTTCATCCTACAAGTTTGGTTTGCTTGTTATGAGCTACTAAGAGAACATTGGGTGGCCAAGCTAAACCCTATGAACAGTTCTTTCACTATTAGCAGCTGAAAGAAGAGTGGGTTACCATGCCAAAGGAATGAAATTAAATGCAGATCATGCATTCCACCATTCTTTTTAATTCCATGACAATATACTACCTGTACTACCTGTAGGGACAGTACCTGTAAGAACTTTAACTCTGTCTAAATGGTCTAGTTTTCTTCTACTGCACAGTAAAAGCAACTATTATCATGCTCAGAATCCCAGATTCCCAGATTCGGTGTTGAACCTTCACTCTACCGAGTTTTCTGCACCACCAGGCAAAACTTAGGACTCCAAGCTAAGGTGATGGAGCTAGGGCTAGGGCTAATAATAACCATTTAACACTGTCTTTATGATGCGAGAAACTCGAAAATTACTGTGTTGGCTTGAGGTACCAATTGGAGATTGGGACCCTGGGTCCTATAAAGAGCTGATGGAATCAGTAGAACGCAACCTGGGAAACAAGCAACGAGAGCATGAAGAACCAAGGAATGATAAATGTTACCAGCATCATCACAAAGAGAGTTGTAATGGAATTTTCCCCTGTCCTCAACTTAACTAATTAATTATTTAGCACAATTCCACCTGAGGCCTGGGTCTTCCTTCACCTCAAGCCAAACTCTGTTTGTACTCAAACAAAACTGGCTTTCCTTGAATAAGGAGGTTTAATATAATCAATAACTGTTTAAGACAGTACATATATATAAAGGGTTACTGAAATTACTGACTGAATAAAAAATACACCATAATCACTCAACTGAATAAAAATACAATGTTCTCTTCTTTTATAATTTACAAACAATCTCCCCTATGACATCACTATGTTTTCTTATTAATTATCTTTTGGTCAGTTTACAGTTTCGAATATTCCCAGACTTGGTGTCTTTATATCTTCATCTTTTTCCTACAAGAGCCAAGTGGATGAATTTCCAACCTCAAATAATGCATACCAGACCACGAGGAACATTCTGACAATTACCACAAGATCTCTGCCAAGTAGAATATTTCCGTTGTCAAAAACATGGTCATTACCGAAAGGATTGTCGTGTGAAGCTTAAAATGTTGAATTTTAGTCGTGTAGAACATGAAAATACCATACTAAATGGACTTGGATGGTTGAAGTGAATGGTAAATCAGTAGTTACTCTTTAGAACGCTGGTTGTTCGCAATCCATTGTGCATCCCCGATGTGTGCAAAATTAGAATACCTACCCTGGAGGATTCTATATACCACTGCTAGTGCCTAGAAGAGCTGGTTTCCAGCAGTGAGGATTATCATGGAAATTGAAGGAAAACAAGTAAACTCATTTGTGGGTGTGTCCCCACACATCCAAGTAGATATGCCGATTGGTCATGATGTCCACCACTTTCATAATACTTAGGGGAGGCCCTAGAGAGGAAGCTGAATAAAATAGCGGAGACTATTGAGGTTCCTCTGGAAATATCTCAAGTTGGGAGAGTGGAAGAGCACTCTGCCAAAGATGAGTAATGATAAGAAGTGATGAGGGACAGGCTTCAATGTGTAATGGAGCCAGAAGTGCCAAGGAACTCTGTCTCAATGGAAATGACAATGGTGGTGACACAGTCTCAGGAGGAACTACAGAACTTGCTTGATAAGGAAGTTAAGAACATCAAGACTAGTGAGAATGTGGTCAGCCATGCAGTTGATGAAAGAAATGTACCAAAGAAAGATTATGTTGAGCCTGACAGTGGTGAAGGAAAGATGTTGAACCTGACAGTGGTGAAGAAAAAAAATTTAGTTGAGTCTAACAGTGGTGAAGAGAAAGATAATACTAAATTCGAGAATTGTGAGAAAAATGGTGCTGAGATTTAAAGAGATGAGGAGAAAGATTATATTGAATTTGAGAGTGGTGAGAAGGATGATGTTGAGTGTGAAAGAGGTGAGGAGAAAGATGATGTTGAACCGGAGAGTACTGATGAGAAAGAAATGGAGTATGAGTTTAAGAAAACAGGGGGAGAAAGGAATTGTGCATGGTTTAAAGAGTTAAGTCATGGGATGTATGATAAGAATAATTCAGTGAGAAATCAAGTAACACCAGAGCAGAAAAAAAGAAATGAGAAACTGCCAGAGGTTTTCTCTAATAGAGCAGATACCAGACCCACCGAACTGTGGAGCTGACAGCTAGGGAAGGTTCAAGTGAAATATATAACAATGAACTGGGAAAAAGCTCAAGAAAGCAACATATATGCATTTTTTAATGCTACATTAGAAAGGGGTAAAGAACCAATTTCAGATGAACATCTGCCTCTGGATGTGGTGCAGTATGAGATTGAACATCTTCCATGTACAAGGAAAAACAACAGAGAAGGAATCTTTTGTGAACATGGATTACGAGCTGATGAAAGGGAAATAAGGAAAGCCCATCATGACTGTAGGTAAAAACAATATTTTATCTAAAAATGATATCTGCACTAATGGGCAATTACAGATCCTCAACCCATAGAAGAAATCACCACAGAAAATTGACCAGACCAAGAATCTTTTCGAGTTTCACCACAAATGGTCAGGACACCAAACAGAGCTACTCATCTAATCTTACAGAGAACTGTCTAGAAGAAATGATGACATCATCAGGAAGTGAGCCAGAGAAAACTAATTAGTCCACATCTCAGAGAAAGGAAGGGTGTGGTAGCTCCTATAAAAAGGGAGCTCAAGAGGAAAAGACCAGAGAGAGAGAAGGGAAATAACAAGAACTATAACTGAACTGAACTCTAGTTGTATTAAATCTCTACTGTGCATTTGTTTGAAACTACTACCCTATTTGAGTACATTATTTGATCTTGTTAGCTAATTGATTTTTTATTAAAGTTTTTGGACCACACTTTCAATTTTTTCTCTTAGTGAACAGAAATATTGCTTGTGGGAAACTGATTTTGGTCTAGTCAGAAGTTTGTTGGCTAGTCGTTGCAGGATGCTGTCTGTTGGTGATAGCAGAAGTATTGGCCTGACAATTGTATATTATGAATTTGCACTATATATGATACATAAATCCATCACATGTATGCTGCAAGGATAAATGACAATATTTGGTTAACAGAGTGTGATGATGTTATTATGCTATTATAATTAGTGAAAAGTGTATGTATATATCAGATATAAAAATGAAAATATTTAAAGATATGGTGCCCTAGAGAGGATTTGAAATATGCTATAGAAATTGCCCTTCTAAGTACAGTATTAGATGTCAAGGTACTTGGTTGCTATTCTTATACTACTCCTTGAAGGGAAGTTGCAGTGGGTTTCCCTTTACAAATTCAGAACTATGAATATCATTATAAAGGAGTTGTTGCTAATTAAACTTATTATTCATGTTTAAAAAGGATATCACCACAAGAAGCTATTTTCAGAATATATACACCTTATAACAGACCACATTTATTTAACTATATAATGACCTTGACCATCAATTAAAAGCTGAACATATAGGCTACCTATTCATGGGTGATATCATATTTGATTCAGTCTTGCTTGACCCAGGCCATTTTCTTTCTAAGTGTGAGTATGAATTGATTTAAAGCATTAAGACTCATTGCAATGTCCATTTTTTGTTGAAATTTTTTTGGGACTGTACTGTCATACTCTAATGTTTCTAAGGTGGAATTAACATCTGAGCTTCTGTATATAAGAAGTCCTATATCTTTCTTTATATTGGAATTACTATCCTTTACCAGAAAGAGCATAAAATGTACTCCTTTTACAAAAGCGTATTTTTTAGATTTTACACACTTCTTTGAGTAGCGTTGCTAAATTACTGAACCAATTACAATGGTACTCAGAAGTAAGATCCTTTCATGCTAGTGAATGTTTGTCCCAATTTTTTCATTGATAAATTTTATTATATATGGTGCTGGAGTTTTTTTTTTTTTTTTTTTTTTGTTTTTTGTTTTTTTTTTTTTTTTATTGTGATGCAAATGATCACAAGTGATAAACACACTTACATTCCTGGCTATTTTACACATCAGAGAATCTAACTTCACAACCCCACCAAGAGGAAGTGCAGAAGGCCACAGCTCCAACAAGAGTGAGGCAGTTCAATGTTGGCTGCTGTGGGGGAGACAGAAACAGAACAACAACTACAGTAAATTCTCTCTTGCAAAACCACTGTTCACATATAGTTTAATAGTTTATAGAAAGCAAATCAAAAATTGTTAGCTTATTTAGATATTTATTCAGTTATAGTTCACATTTTCTGTCAACTAGCAGGACACAGAACAAGCCACAGACAGATTGATACAGCTACCACAGGAAGAAATGACTGAGCAATAGCTTCAAGAAAAATTGCATTGTTCAATCAGATATGGATGGGATGTCCTGTAATTTCCTTCCAGTTCATATTACAATGCCTATCATCAAGAAGGTTCAAAATATATGTATATTTTTTGGTAATCTATTACATTTGCTTATTAGAAAGCAAATGAAGAATGTTTAAGCTTATTTAGAAATTTGTTCAGTTATACTTTTTTATTTATTTTTTTTTTTTATTTATTTATTTTTTTTTTTTTCAACAAAGCAGCTTTTGCTCATAGTTTATGAAAAAATATTGTTTGTGTATGGTCCACTCCAGCAGACAAAGATTTTTCTGAAGTAGGGAAGGGGATAATCCTGAAAATATGATATTCCTAGTTGGCAATAATATGACAAGAAATGAAGTTTACCCCAAAGTACTTCAGTGATCTAACATTATCATAAATACATTTCTTACTTACTTTGTAAATAATATATTATGGTTTCATAAGATTGTGGCTGGTAATGAATCTGTGTTTAAGGGATGACAATTTCAAAAAAAAAATGAAAAAGAGAGAAATGGTTGTGTGGAGAGAGAGAAATGGCTGCATGTTGCTGTGTACCCCTGAGGACTTTCAGTGATAAAAAATCTACACAATTATGTTTCTGTCCAAGGTAACACTAGGTATATTTTTCTAGTGAAGGAATGTGGTAATGCTGGGTATATATTTTTGTGAAGATATATGGTTGCTTTACTGCAACAAGGCATTGGTTTAGCTTCAAAAATGTAAAACAACCTTGCTGACTCAATTTAAAAGTTTCAGAATAGATGCGCTGAGTCAGCAGGCTGCAGCTGACTTTCTTGAAGCCCAATTCATATCTTTCTTCAAGCTCAGATGATAATTCTGCCTTAGTAGTATCAGAGTAAGCAGTACAGTTCAACAAGGTTCAACAAAATAAGCATTGTCATCCTATTGGCTGTAAATCCAATCTTATTGATACCTTTAAAAAAATATATCTAGGCCTTGCTAATTTCTATTAAATATGACACCACTTACACTGGGGTCCACTATTCTCTCTTTAAATTTCACTTTGAAGCAAGAATTTGATACACATCTAGGGAGAAACACTCACCATCTTAAAGGGTAACTGAACTGAAAAAAAAAAAAAAAATTTATTGTCTTATCTTGTTTTCCTTGATATATAACTGTTGTATCTCTTAATTAACACTTCTAAATAACATATAATTAACCCTTGAAACTGCTGCTAAAGATGTAAAAGAGCTGACAATAGCCACTAGGCAGAACACAGAGGAATCAAAACCATATGATATGCAAAAAATAGGACAGGAAGGAAGGAAGGGAGACTCCATGTGCTACAGATGTGGAAATCCTGATCACCTTGCTGATAGTGTAGATTTAAGGATATTACTTGTCACCAGTGTGGTAAGCTGGATCATATCAGGAGTGTGTGTCTGAGTAAGAAGAGGGATCCCTCCGGAAGGAAGAACTCATCCCGACCTAGGCCTGTAAAGTCAGTCCAAGAGAATGATGGTTTTATTATGATTACTCACTCTTCCACTTCAACTCTACTAATCATGCTCAACCTATCAAAGTGTTGATCACCATTGACGAACAGAATGTGACTATGGAGGTGGATACAGGGGCTGCCCTATCACTCATTTCTGAAACGACGTTCAAGGAGTTGCGGCTAGACAGGAGTGTTTCTGCCACTATAGTGACCCTATGCTCCTATTCAGGGGAGACCATACCTGTGTTGGGTAGTATTGACACGGAGGTGAGGTACAAGGGTCAAAGGGCATGTTTAACTCTATTTGTAGTGAGAGGGACAGGACCAACTCTAGTCAGGAGGAATTGGTTAGAATGCCTTAAGATCCATTGGTCTGATGTTAATTGTGTTAATGAGGGAGTGTTACATAAAATACTGCAAAGGTTTGATTCTGTTTTTCAAGATGGATTAGGCAATTTTCAAGGCCCTAAAGCTACTATTTCTATTGAACTTGGAACTCAGCCTCAGTTTTCAAAAGCCAGATCGGTTCCTTATGCACTCCGCAAGAAGGTGGACATTGAGTTAAAGAGACTAGTGGATGAAGGGATCTTAGAACCCGTACAATTTGCAGAATGGGCATCGCCTATTTTTGCTGTTTTGAAGAGTGATCGTAAAACTGTGTGAATCTGTGGAGATTTCAATCAAAGCATTAACCCTGTCTCAAAATTAGACCGGTATCCAATACCAAAGGTGGAAGATCTCTTTGCAATACTTGCCGGGGGGGTAGGTCTTTTACCAAGTTTGATCTCAATCAAGCTTACCAGCAGATACCATTGGATGATCAATCAAAGAAATTTGCTTTTTAATACTAACAAAGGGTTATTACTTTATACCAGGCTTCCCTGTGGTATCTCCTCTGCACAAGGGATTTTTGAGAGGGTAATGGACACCCTTCTAAAGGGTATCCAAGGAATCATGGTATACTTGGACGATATACTGGTTACAGGAGTTACGACTGAGGAACATTGCCAATCATTGGAGGAGGTGTTGAGCCGACTTGAAAAAGCTGGGCTACAAGCAAAGAAAAACAAGTGTCAGTTTATGGCACCAGGTGTCACTTACCTTGGTCATGTGATTGATTCTGAAGGTTTACACCCTATTCCGGTGTATTTTTTTCTTTACTTTTTTGTTTACCAAGCACTTTCAATGTGATCTATAGCAGAGAAAATGAAGGCAGTGGAGGGGGCACCTGAACCTCAAGATATACAACAGTTAAAATCATACCTTGGATTACTTACCTACTATGGCAAATTTCTCCCAAATATGGCAACGGTGCTAGCCCCACTCTATCTATTGTTGAGGAAGGATGTTACCTGAGAGTGAAAAATAACTGAGAGGAAATCTTTCATAGCATCTAAGAAATTACTTACTTCATCTGAGCTGCTTGTCCACTTCAACCCCCATTTAAAGATCAATTTGGCCTCTGACGCCTCCTCCTATGGTGTTGGAGCCGTGTTAGCTCATCGTATGCTGGATGGTTCAGAGAGACCTATTGGAAATGCTTCTCCTTCCTTGTCAAAGGCTGAAAAAAAATACTCCCAGTTGGAATGTGAAGGTCTTGCATGTGTGTTTGGTATCAAACGGTTCCACCAATACCTCTTTGGACATTCATTTGATCTTATCACAGATCACAAGCCACTTCTGGCTCTTCTAAACCAACACAAATCTACTTCAGCTCAAGCATCAGGAAGAATTCACCACTGGGCATTATTCTTATCAACTTATGAATACAATATTCATTTCCAAAAAACCAGTGATCATGGTAATGCAGATGCATTGAGCAGATTGCCTCTCCTGGATGCTCCAGCAGTAGTCCCAGAACCTCCAGAGTTTTGCTTATGGAACATTTAAAGGATTCTCCGGTTACGGCACAACACATTCGCTTGTGGACTCAGACTGATCCCATTTTATCAGGGGTTCTTCATTTTATCAGTCATGGATGGCCGGATGTTATTGACCCTAAGTTCATGTCTTACTCAAGCAAGAGACAAGAACTTTCTTCTCAAGATGGTTGTGTTCTGTGGGGATCTTGGGCGGCATTCCTACTCAAGGAAGAGAGGGGGTATTTCAAGAGCTACACCAGGGGCATCCAGGAATGTCCTGGATGAAGTCGCTCTAAAGAATGTATGTTTGGTGGCCAGGGCTAGATAAAGCCATAGAGTCTTGTGTGAGTTCTTGCCCCCAGTGCCAACAGTCGCAGTCTGTCCCCCCAATGGCGCCTCTACAGCCATGGATGTGGCCTGCCAGGTCATAGTCTAGATTGCATCTTGATTTTGCTGGACCATTGTTTGGAAAGATATATTTAGTGCTAATTGATGCACACTCCAAATGGATTGAAGCTTTCCCCACCAACTCCTCTACTACAGCTACAGTGATCAACCACCTTCATACAGTATTTTCTCAGTTTGGGATACCAGAAACAATAGTGTATGACAATGGATCATGTTTCATGAGTGAGGAGTTTGCTTCATTCCTTGTGGGGAATGGAATCAAACATATCACCACAGCACCATACCATCCAGCATCTAATGGATTAGCTGAACAGGCTTTGCAAGTAGTAAAGAAAGGTCTAAAAAAAAAGTGATGGAAGGATCACTTCCATCCCGTCTAGCCAAAATCTTAATGGCTTATCAAATTATACCACAAACTACCACTGGAGTATCTCCTGCTGAACTCTTACTAGGGCGTCAACCTCATACTAGGTTGGACTTATTGAAGCCAAATATTGGTGGTCGAGTGGAAGGGAAGCAGCATCAACAAAAGCTGTATAATGATAATTCTACTTGGATCAGGCAATTCAACATTGGAGATAAAGTTTATGTTCAAAAATTTCGGACATGGTCAGAGATGGCTGCCTGGTCAGATTCAGGAGGTGACAGTTCCGGTGTCTTTCTTGATTGAGTTGGTAGATGGGCATTCCCTCAGACGTCACCAGGACCACGTAAGAATTCACAAGGGTAATTCGTGATCAGTGTTACAACCAGAAGAACATGAAATTTCAGTTCAGTAGGAGGAAACCCTCATTGATGCCCTTACTCCAGCTGCAGATGAGATTACTACTCTCATTCCAGGACAACCAGGACCACCAACTTCTGAAGATGAAATCGAACTCCCACATCCACAGATGTTACTAGTTTCTCACCTCTACCATTAGAGGTGTACCCCAAGAGGCACCTGATCGGTACCAATCTTAACATTACATAATCTTTCCTTTCTTTAAGGTGAAGGAGGTGTGTTGTATCTCTTAATTAACACTTTTAATTAACATATAATTAATCATGATTTGTGAATCATGTCCTATATCCTGCTTTCCACACACATGGTTATCTCACCTTTTTTCACTGTTGATCATTACCAGGGTTGGAGTTATTCAATTGCTTTTTGATCGATTCATGAAACTTTGTTGCTAAGTTATTAACTCTCAAGTCTACAACACCACAATACCTTGCATTCAAAAATATTGGAAACTGTACCTGAAAAATTTTACTACCTGTGGGGATATAACTATTCATGTCACAAGGTAGACACAGCTGGAGCCAGAACTCAATGGAGGTGATAGGCTATTTCAACAAACTTCAACAATAACTATAGTCAGGAAGCCCAATTCCTCTGGTAAGTCCAGGATTGGCAACAGCACATTGAAATCCAGCAAAATAGCAACTGAAAAAGAGTTGTGGAGTTGGAAATCTGAGGGAAAAGTGAAAAGATCTGTCCCTTGAGAGAGTGCTATAATTATTTATACCTTCGGATCCTATTGATACTGCTTTTCAGTTTCATCTAGCTCTGATTGAGGTACAGAAAGTGAGGATCAAAAGTTTCTGATTGGTCATGATAAAATATAGCTATTTTCAAAATACTTTTTAGATTGGGCTAATTTTAGTGTGGAGCTACATATTTAATATCTAGCTATATAGCTACTGAAAATGAGTGTCAAACCTTTTGAGTTGTTATGGTAATACTTACTAGCTAGTTTGCCATTTTTGGTATGGAGCTAGTTATTTCATAGCTAGCTATCTATATAGCAAATTGTGTACTTACAATTTTTACACTAGGTTTTAACATTATAGCTAATAGCCCAGGGCAGATACTAGCTATAAATGATATAACCAAGTGTAAAAAGAACAATTGCATACTTAGCTAGCTACCTGAATCAGAGCTGGATGAAACTTAAAAATAAAAAAATCGATGTCACTAGATCTGAAGTTATTAGAAATTATTGCACACTCCAAAGGGAACTTTTCACTTATTCCTTCAGAAGGGCAGGGTTTTCAGATTAGCTAACCCAGCAGCTCCACTGCAGATGCTATCTTGCTAGGTATCAATGTACTGCTGCCACTCCTTGACTTACCAGTGGAATTGGGCTCCTGACTCAAGGAATTGTTGAAGTTTGTTGAAATAGGGTATCACCCCCATTGAGTTCTGAAAGCCAACTATCAGTATGTTGTCAATCTTTCTTTGTCTATCAGTTTATTGTCGATATGTCTGTCTATCTGTCTGTGTATCCATAATTTACACTTGAACGGTTGCAGTTAGACCCACAAACCCATATATATTTAGAATCACTGCCACCAAGGGAACTTCATGAGCATGTCTATATGGCCACATCTCCTTCCATATTAAAAAAAAAAGAAGCAAAGAAATAGTAACTTTTTCTAGAACTAAAGAAAAAATAGTGTTACAGACTTATAACTTAACATGCAGACACAACTTGACTCTGCAAAGAGCATAGGGTGGGTCCCATCTGGTGACACTTCTTCCTCTTTCTGAAAAGGCAAAAAATGCCAAAAAAGGTATTTCTAAAAAAAGCACTTTGACCTAGTTACATGTTCTCATCAAAGCAGACACTTCAGTAACTACAACTCACTTTTTTTTTAAATGCCTCTAGGGGCGACTTTTCGCTAATATATATGAAGTTGTCTCTATAGAGTGTATGTCTTCCCACAGGGCCTTCAGTTTGCAAGTTAGACTTACAAACCCAAATATCTTTGGAATCTGCATCTCCAGGAGGACATTAAAATAGCTATATATGGTTAATAACACTTACTGTGTTTGTGTCTGGCCAAAGAAATGACAGAAATGATACTTTGGCCAGATTAATCCTTGGACTTATAGAGCTAAAAGTTTGTAGGTGTGGTCCTTGGATGTCTACTAAGTTGTTGTTTTTTTTGTCACCAAAAGAATTTTCCGAAAGTGCTAACCCTGGTGGGGGGGATAGGAAATCATGTTCCTATTAAAAGAGCCTAAAAAGATCATGGTTCAGTGGTAAAGGCACAGGTCTCCTAAGCTGAAACTCAATGGTCAAAACCTGGACTAGGTTAATCTTTTCCCCTATTCCTTTCCTTCCTTCTTTTCTTCAATTACGCCACCCCCCCCCCGCCCCCCCCCCACCTTTAGCCACCCATATTTAATTCAACAATATATTTTCTCTTTTTGCCACGCTTTTTTTCTTCAAATTCTCTGACTGCTCAAATGATAAGAAACATTTTTAAATGGGTAAGTTAAATAGACCATACATACATACATACATGCATACATACAAACATACATACATACATACATACATACATACATACATACATACATACATACATACATACATACATACATACATACATACATACATACATACATACATACATGCATGCATGCATGCATGCATGCATGCATGCATGCATGCATACATACATACATACATACATACATACATACATACATACATACATACATACATACATACATACATACATACATACATACATACATACATACATACATACATACATACATACATACATACATACATACATACATACATACATACATACATACATACATACATACATACATACATACATACATACATACATACATACATACATACATACATACATACATACATACATACATTAATGCATGCATACATACATACATACATACATACCTACCTACCTACCTACCTACCTACGTACATACACACGCATGCATGCATGCACACACACACACACACACACGCACACACACACACACACACACACACACACACACACACACACACACACACACACACACACACACACACACACGCACGCACACACACACACACACACACAAATTCACATGCATTTTGTTTTTTTTTTCCTTTTTGTTTAAACTGCTTAGAAAATAATATGGAAAGTTTTGACTCTACAGCTATGCTACCAAGTCTTTCAAATTTTTTAAAAATTTGCAAGCCAATGGAGAGGAGGGCCAATAGATGCCATATTCTTATGACCATTAGGTACATTTTAAGGAAAGTAAGCAGTATTTCAAATGGCTTGAGCGTGCATTACATACTTCCAACTTTGTTCAGTATTCTAAACTCTAAAGGTCAAGAGAAAAACATTTAATGGTCTTTGCGTAGATAAAATCGTAAAAACCTAAAATAATTGAAATTCACCCAGTTAGGGTCAGCTGGAGTGCAGCTAAATATTAGCAGGTTTGCATAGGTAAAGGAATCAGTATAAAATACTGTGGGTGGCTATATAGCTTGTACTATTCTAAATAGATTAATAAGTGGAATTAAACTTTTTTATATACCTGCCAAAAAAATAAGAAGAAAATGCTGCCATTATTTCTAACATTTTTTTCGTTCTGATTTAGTGCATAAGTTCATTTGATTTTGTCTTTTTCTGTTTTCAAAGACTCCCAGGGATCCATTTTGTTCCCATATTTGTTCTCACATGTATTATCACATGTGTCCTCATTCATCGGAGATTGTGTATTCCATTCTCAGCTTTTCACTACATTTTTAAATCGATTGTGTCAGGTGTCACTCTTTTCGTGCTTTTCTGTGTGTGATACAGAAAACATTTTGAGTAGGCCAGCAGGCAGGTGCATTGTGGTGGACAATTTGGAGTGTGAATAGTTACCACAAGATAATTTTCTTTGAAAGAACCTAGTTGCACCTTCAGCTGTTTCTCTAGCACTGGAGGAAAATGTCCTATACTCACAACAAATATTTGGTATATATGATTGATGTATACTAATAGATGCTACAATACACAGTATCATCACATGACCATCACCTGACAGCACTTCTTCCCATTGAACATACTTTATCTTGTCTGTATTTTGAACTGAATTGTTTCATTTTCTTTAGGATAAAGACTTAAAGTGGAATCCTTTCGAGAGTGGTTTGACTCCACTATATATAGAGTAATTTTTCCCCTGCATCCACAACTAAACATGTACTCTATAGGAGTATGTTATAAGGTGTCATGTCTGCATTAACTGTTCATAGTCAATGGAGAGTTGATATTAATCTGTGGGAAGTTAAACACAAATTTTTAAGTATCACACTCTCTCTTTGCTGAATCTTTTTCCTTGAAAGGAAGTACTTGGAAGTGTTTCTCTGACACTCATGACATAAGAATGCATCCTTTTTGGTAGCATGACTCGTTGAGCTGGATTGGTGTGCATCATCAAGAATGTTCTTTCCTTTTATAAACTATTCACTCTCTCCTCTTCCTTACTATTCTCAGATTTGGCAGCTCTCTGGGATTGTCCCAGTGAACTTTTTCTTCCTTGGTGAACTGCTTCTTGCCCCAATGTCCTGGTGTGGACAGATTTGTCCTGCCAAATAGAGTTCTGCCAGATACAGCTCTGCAAAGGACAGCTACGTAAATATAGCTTTAAAAATGCAAATTCGTATTTTTTACATTCAAATGCTGATCCTGAGCAATGTTTAGAAAAATTGAAGAAAAAAAAGAATTCAGTTAGAACCCTCCACAGTCTGTAACTTGTTTTCCATTAAAATTATCAAGGGTAAATCGTGCAAATATTTTATGCAATACAACTTACTATAAAATGCAAAACTAATAACTATGAGGAGCTTCAACAAATAACTACCTTCACCTCAACATTAGAGTTAAAATTATTATCATTTGGTTTAATCGAATTTTTTTTACAATTTACCTCAACCGCTTCTGCCAACTTTATAAATTTTTATTAATTACATATGCACATAACCCAGAGTTGTGGCTGCTGCAGATATTTTCTGTCCCCTTTTATCTGAAGAATTGTTGTAGATGGTGAAATGTGGAAGGGTAGAGAGAGAGAGAAAAAGCACTACAGCAACTGCAATTCAAAGCTGAGCACTTCAGTCTAGAAAAATTATATAATTGTCAGATATTTTACAGATGCTTTGCAAAGCACTTGTGTAATTAATAAAAATTTATAAATTTGGCAGAATACAGTTGAAGTATATATATGCCCATTTATGGCTGTCCAGAAATTAGGTTAAAGTACACTCTAGACCACACAAGAAGAATTTTAGCCTCATTTCACCACTAGCCATGGAATCAATCAAAAATAACAAACAAATAACAACAGCGGAAGTGGGGGGGGAGGGAGCAGTGTGGACAGTGACCCCTTCAATGTATGAATGCATGGTGAGTATCAGTGAGGACGCTGTCCCTTCCCATACACAAATTTGACCAGAAATTCAAAATATTTCCAAAAAAAAAACCTACACCTTCATGAACAGTTTCTAAGGCTGGAGACATTAGAATATAAAGGGCTAAGCATGAAATCAGAGGAACAACATAAGTAATTTGGAGACAGTCACAATTGCTGAGGAAGCACTGTTGTGGAAGTCATTTATCCAACAAATGCAATCACTGCCAAGTGGAAGAAGTAACTTGAAACTCTTTTAATGCCTTTTTAATAATGTCTAGGATAATGTTTGTGGACAAAGTACCTTGATTATTGCATGCGAAATGTTTTCATCCTTTCTCTCAGTCCCACTAGTGATCCATTAAGCTACATCACCAAATCTTTTCCACACGACTTCTTATTTTGTTATTGTTTAATTCTTTTACTCCAGAGAGTACAATTGGTGATAGAAAGTTTCTGGCTGTTGAGTAAGAAGTTACTACTTCAGAATTCAATTGAAATATTGGCCCATGCTTATATGTAAAACATCTCTCCCAATGTCTAGAAGCTTGTTGTTTAGGTTTTGTAAAATCTGTGGACCTAAGTGAAGGAGAAAATCTTTCTCTGTCCTTTGAGGTATAAAATCCTATAATCTTATTTGAGGAGAGATCTGCAGGACTGAAAGAAAAAAGGACTATGATCTACACAGAGGAACAGAAACTGGACACTGAGGAGTTGTAAAATGTTTCATAAAACAGGACAATCCTAGATGCCTACTCTACAAATCAATGCTATTATCATAACCTGCAAACCCCCCCCCTCCCTTTATTTCTCTTTCCAAAATTCTAGATGAAGTAAAGACTTATATTATACACACCCAAAACATGCCACTTTATCAATTAACAAATTTTCATTAATTTACTAGGTGTATGTAATATAAATCTTTACTTCATTTTGGGGAAGGGGGAATCTATAAATCTTTACTTCATTTTGGGGAAGGGGGAATCTATACGGACATTTACATTTAGACTTTAATTTGACTGAATATATAGATAAAATTACATTTTGAAAGTATCAATACATTTTACATAAAAGATATATGTGAAATAACTGTAATAAATACTGATAAAATGTATATATCCAAATTATAGTTTGTAGCGCAAAATAAATTAATAGATAAGAAATTATACTGATCAATTCTTTTCACTATGGTCATCCTGCTCCTTCACAGCCTCTTCTACTATACCATTTGATTTGTGCTCCATAAGAAAGAAGTTTCCACCAGCTATTGTATTCTGCCATCACCAAAGCATCCTAGTATTCAGCTGAAACCTGAGGTATCAGAGTTTGATAGAGATATAGCTGATTTTGCCAATAAAAGAACATCATTGACTGTATCATCTTCTAGTAGATCTCTAAAAGATACATAAAAAAGATTGACCTCGAGAGTCTACATTTGGAACCATTGCTGTTAGTAAAAGAATTTGAAACTGTTAGTGGTGTTCTATTGAAAGTGAGAGAGAGCAAAATTCTGGAAATGTCACAAAATATCTCTTCTCAGAAGTGAGGTTCATAACTGATACACTAAGTATAAACCTAAAGAGGAGGAGCATAGCTCAGCTTCACTTTCATTAGCACTCAACTCAAATGTTTAACTCCCCCCCCCACCCCACCCCCACCCTACCCCCACCCCAACATCAAAGCTCTTTTTATTATTTTTTGCATTTTTCATTAAATTCCATACACTGAGAGATCATTTAGTTAGCAGTTAAAACTGAGCTATGACAGCTGCTCAAATCTCACTCTAATCTACACTATTTACACCAAGATTTTCCCATTGACATTGAAGAATCAGTGTTAAGTTTACATGGCATTCTAGATTTCAACTTTCAAATTCTTGATTTAAATTATCAACCAGTTATTCATCTAAATTAAATTTACAAACTTATTGATCTCAATCAGTCCTCATAGAATTAATTTTTTTAAGATATTTTATGGGGACACAAAAATTACATAAATATAGTCACAATTTTTTGCCCCCCCCCCCCCCCCCCCCCCCCCCTTCAGAATCCTGACAACTTCCCTGCAATTTGTACTTACTACTGTATTATGATTGAATAAAAACATTCAATAGCAAAATTTTCTCTAAGAATAAATATTTTATTTCACTATTCACACTTTTGAGACAAAATTTGGTTCTAAAGAAAATATAAAGACCTCTGTTACATTTATGAAATCACTACTGAAGTATTGCAATTTAGTAATGGTTAAATAGTGACCTTTTACTGGATTTCCTAGAGATATGGAACTTCCAGGGATCCAACCCTGCCACTGAGTTTCCCACACAGATATTTCAAAAGTTACATCATTATAGTGTGGCTGACAGATCCATAGTTTTTCTTGAAATGCCACATTGTGAATAGTAGCCAATTACGTGACTTAGTTCAACCATGTGGCTATTTTATACCTACAGAATTCCACACAGCCAATGTGAAAGGATTTTTTTTTTTTTTTTCGACTCTTCTGGTAAGGCATACACCATAGTACCAATTTCAAAATGCTGTGTGAATCCATACTAACTACCAAAGTAGCTGACTCTCTGAATAATGAGAATGAAACCATGTAGAAAATTATTACTTAACCAAAAAAAAATTTTTTTTTCTTCAAGACTTTCTATTTCATTCTATAAATAATGTGCATCCTAGTCAGTAGTCATGTGATAACAAAATTCAATTCTTGTTATATTTCAGACAGTATTTTTCCTCTTGAATAATTCCTTTCTGTCAAAAACCGATCAAAAGCTGCAAAAGGATATCCACTTCTCAATTTTAAAAGGGGTTCATCCCAACTAATCTTCAACTGATTCATGGGGGGCAGGAACACCAAGTTTTGGTACTGTCACCTGATCCATATATTGGAAGGGAATGGTAGATATTAGCAAACATTGATAACAGAAAATTTTGAGGTCAGATTTCACTTAATATTAATGAGAACAAGATAAAATATTTTAAGATACATTGTCGGAGCCATGGGAGCCTGAACAAGAACTCCTCCCAGTGACTCTGCCTCAGGACAGGAAGACACCTGAAAGAGAAGTATATCAAGAAGTTAATTGTAATGGAAAAGAAATGAATAAGAAGGAAGTTAATTATGGGAACGTGGTTTGTGGCCAAGGAACCACAGGGAGTAAAAAAAAATGAATAAGAAGGAAGTTAATGATGGGAATGTGGTTTGTGGCAAAGGAACCACAGGTAGTAAAGGGAGTAATTATGGTTATAGTTTAAAAACAAAGAGGGAAATAAAGAAAAAGAAGAACAATGGAATGAGAACTCACCTGAGGAGGCCCAGTGGCACCCAGCTGGCCTAGAGAGCCAGAGTCTATAGAAGACTCAACTAACATTTAGTAATTAGTCTCTGTTGAACAGCTATCATCTAGAATTATCCAAGTGCATATCCTATTGTGCAAATATTGTGAGAACTTGATCGCCTGGTACAGACAGTCCATCTGGCCAGTTTATGATACTCTTGTTACTAGTTGAAGAGACTCAGTGTGTGAACCTACTACTGACTAACCATAAACAGTAGTGAGGTAGCCTTAGTTAATACTATTAGACCAGGTGATTAACTAGGGAGCGGGGAGTGCTATCCTAGCTTGCAGATTAATACTAGCTGAAGTAGGAAAGACTCCCACATTGGTGGCAGCGGTGGGATAGCTAGATAAATACCTTATTGAGATCTAAAGTTAGCTATCTACTAATTGAAATAACCATGTCAGCACCTGGAGAGGACAGGCGCACAAGAAGCCAAACAGCAGCACAATTCGCTACCCCAGCCGGAATGATGAGTCCAACAGCGTTCTCCACTCCTGCCAACCCTCCTGCCCTTTTCGTAGGACAGGCCGACTTTCAAGAACTGGAACGACTTCGAGCAGACAGGGAAGACAAAAGAGCCGAAGAAGAACTACAGCTACGAAGAGAGGAAAATGAAAGAAGGGAGGAGGAATGCCAAGCAGACAGGGAACAGCGGCAGCTACTGCTAGAAACCATTTAAGGTCTGTTACCTGGTGGAGCACCCCCAGCACCAGCAACCCCACAACTATCCATACAAAAATTTAACGAAGCAACTGACGATATAGCTGCTTATTTGGATACGTTCGAGGCAGTTGCTACAGCCAGCAGATGGGCCCCAGCACAGTGGACCTTATATCTACGAGGGTCACTCTCAGAAGCAGGACTCATGGCAATTTCGTCACTCTCAGCAGCTCAACAGGATGACTACCGAACGGTGAAAGTGACCCTATTAGCAGCTTACCAAGTGTCTGCGGAAACAAGGCGAAGAAGAGTGTTCGAAAACCATTTTAACTCAGCAAATCCAGACCTGTGGCTGAGAGATTTTAATCAAAATTTTCTCGATGGTTGGACACAAGTGGTATACCTGACCGAGAGATGGTAGTAATGGAATTGGCCATAGCTAAGCTTCCAAACTGGCTGGAACCCCAAATTCGCAACCAAAACTGCCAGTCTTTCGAGGAGTTGTCAGAAGCTATTGTGAGGCATCTGGGCAACTCTAAGATGCGGAAGGAGAATGATTTCCCAAAGAGAGAAGAAAGAAGAGAGTTTAAACGAGACAAACCTCGATACAAGAAAGATCCAACTGCACCACCACCTTGGAGGAGAGAAAGGCCTCCAAGGTATACTCCGTTAATGACATCATTAGAATGCTTTCGTTGTGGGAAAAAGGGACATATGAAGAGAGATTGCCAGGTAAAGATGGAGGATGCTAAGTGTAGCATGACGACTACCAAGACAACACCAGAGTGGACGAAGACCCTCAAGGTCAATGGATGCATCGTCACAGCAGTGCTGGATACTGGATGCACTAAGTCGCTAGTGCACCCGAAGTGTGTGGAGGAGGCGGATTATTTGGGGTGGAATATCCCTTACAATACTGCTTCAAACAAAAGGACTTGCTTCCCAGCAGCCAGAGTAACTATGGAACTGGAAGGAAGAAAATGAATATTGCGGTAGGAGTATCCAAACACCTAAGTGAGGAGATGCTTATGGGCCGGGACATTCCCCATTTTCGACAGTACATTCGAAAGGAGCTCGAAAAGGAGCTGAAGAAACCAACCCTACCTGGACCTGTCACAACCGAGATGAGCATGGCAGTGACCCATGCCCAGCTAATAAGGCAGACTGCCCTCGAAGAAGAAGAATGCCTGAGGCAGGAGCGGGACATTGCCATCACCACGGAGCTACACCTGGTTAGGGGAGGAACGCAGACGAAGGCGAAGGAGCTCAGAGTCAAGGAGGATCCGGCTGAGGCACTCAGGGAGGGCCCGGTGGAGGAGCAGGAACCTGAAGGACTCGAGGGAGAGAACCAGCTTGAGGAGTGTTCAGCTGAGGCGCTCGGGGAGGACCCGGCAGAGGAGCAGGAGACTGAGGGAGATGGGACTCGAGAGGACTTGGCGGGAGCACTAACCAAGGTCCTCACCAGAGAAGCTGGGCGAGGCCCAGAGGTATGATAAAACATTGGGTAAAATAAAAGAGAAGACAGGAAAGGAGAAAAGGACTTACTTTTGGAAAGAAGGAATTTTGATGCGAGAGCCATATCAAGCCCTGGGAAAGAGCTTAATAATAGTACCCTCTGTAGCGAGAGAAAGAGTATTGAGAATGGCACACCACTCACCTATCTCAGGACATTTTGGGAAGGAGAGAATCTTACATATGATCTGAGCGAGAGTTGATTGGCCAGGGATAGTAAAGGATGTGAATGAAATGTGTGCCTCATGCCCAGTATGCCAGAAAGCAGGACCAGCCATTACGGCTAGGGCACCCCTACAACCATTACCTGTGATCAGAGAGCCTTTCACCCGAATAGCAATGGACGTAGTGGGACCCCTAAAGAGAACAAAAAGGGGAAATAAATATGTCTTAGTGGTCATGGACTATGCCACTAAGTGGCCAGAGGCTTTTGCCCTAAAGAATATAGTGTCTGAAACTATTGTAGACTGCCTAGTGGAGTTGACAGCCCGTCTGGGAATACCTACTGAGTCACTGTCTGATAATGGGACTAATTTCATCTCAAGGGTGATAAAATAATACTGTGAGACAGTAGGTATCAAACAAATTAGGACCTCCACATATCATCCCCAGATGGATGGTATGGTGGAACGTTTCAACTCCACCTTAAAAAGTTGTTACGGAAACTGGTTCAAAACACAAAGGTTGTGTGGGACCAATGCTTACCATATGTGTTGTGGGCATACAGGGGCACGGTGGGCATAGGTGCACAAAACAACAGGATTCACACCCCATGAACTAGTTTTTGGGAAGAAGATGAGAATGCCCCTGGATTGCATGGTCCGCTATTGGCAGGGAAAAGAGGAAACAGACCCGAGCAATGTGGCTGAGTATATGCACACCTTAAGAGTGAACATGGAGATGGTGAGAGAGATGGCATGAGAGAGAGAGAGAGAGGGAAAGGGTAAACAAAAGAAGTACCATGATGAGAGTGCGAAGACCCATACCTTCAGCGTGGGGGACTTTGTTCTGGTGTTTAGACCCACCCAGCATGACAAATTGTACAATCAATGGCAGGGACCTTTCCCTATTACCAAGAAGGTAACCCCAGTGACCTACCAGGTAGACCTGGGGGCGAGAGTGAAAAGATATCAAACCTTTCATGTTAACTGTATAAGGGCATGGAGGTCTCCTTCAGCAGCGGTATTTTTGGCAGAGGAATGGGAGGAACCAGGGGAAGAGGAAGAAAGAGCAAACCTAAACACCATTATGCCAAAATCCCATCTGGTTGAGTTGGAGAGATTTAAGAGCAAGTACAGGGATGTGTTGCAGGATATACCTGGGAAGACCAGCCTGGTGTCTCACAACATTCCTACCGGGGATGCCCCCCCCTCCAGTAAGATTGCTCCCTTATTGCCTGGCTCATAAATCCCAGGAAGTTTTGAGGGAGGAGATAAAAACGTTGTTAAGCCAGGGAATAATTAAACCATCGACTAGTCCCTCCTATAGTAAGGATCAGAGTAAAACTTTGCTGGAGGGGCTTTTTTTTTCTTTTTTTTCTTTTTTTTCTTTTTTTTCTTTTTTTTCCTAAAATTTCCTGGTTGGGGCCATAACTATATGGCTGATTAAACCACCCCACTTAAAAAAGAAAAAACCACAATAGTGTAAACACAGGTCAGAAAAACTGTGCCCAAACCACTTCCTGCTCTTTTTCTCTTCTTTTGGAGCCCTGCAGGCCCGAACATATAGGATAAAATTGAAATACATCTAGGATGAGTGCTAGGATGAGGAGTGCTAGGATGAGGAGTGCTAGGATGAGGAGTGCTAGGATGAGGAGTGCTAGGATGAGGAGTGCTAGGATGAGTGCTATGCTAAAATGTCCTGCAGGAGGGAGAGGGGCTCAATTTCATGCCTGAGAACCAGCATTAAGCTCATTATGAATACTACAAACCACAAGTATGCAAACATACACTATATAATGTCAGTTAAACCATGCTCAAATCCCTTCCTTTGCTTTCAAATTCCTTCTTTTTGTGTGAGTTAGGTTGGAATGTTCTGTGACCAAAGAAACTTTTGTGACCAAGTTCAACTATGTGGCCAGACCAAAAACATTTACTGGATACAAAAAAACAAAAACAAAAAAAAATCGAGGCAAAACATCTTGTTACAGTTTGCATGAGAGAGCCACAATAATCTGTTCTTGCGGCCAAGACCAAGCAATTTGACTGATTGCTACATGTAAATTGTGACAGGGTACTCTCTTGGTGCCTCAATGCAGGACAATTAAGATTCCACTGCTTTTAAAATCTGCAGATAAGTATATTTACGATTACACTCATTCTTGGCCATTAGAAGAAAATTTTTTAATTCATAAACAAAACTTGTTTTATAGTAACTTTATGACTCATTTTTGATCCTCCATAATATATCTCACATCTTTTTTTTAAATGTTACTCCCCCCCACCCCCACCCCCACCCACACACACACGAAATCCAGTATGAACCCCTGAAAGGCATTCCCAAATACATTTTGTTTACACTATGGTAATGTGCTGATCTCTGTGTATATAACTGCAAACCAATCTACATGGTGATAGATGAAGCATTGCATACAATGCTGAGAAGAGAGAGAGAAAATAATAACTGGATTATGAATACAGTCGCTTGAAAATGCAATATGGTATTGGTGTCATAATTACTCCTTGTTCATCGAGGAACATTTAGTGTCGGATAGTACTGTGGAGCATACTGGCCAGGACAGAACCACGATACTTTATCTGCCATTGGTTTAATCGAATCTGTTCCCCCACTTCCTCCAGCTTCAAAAACTGCAAATTGTAGTCAATATACAAGTGAATGACCAGACATCACCAATCTCCTACTTATTCCCCCCCCCCCCCTCCATCGCTCCTTTAACCTATTCCAACCCATAATTCAAGAAGAATGTCTAAAGTTGTTTAGATGTAGTATTTAGTGATCAGTGACTCCGTCACAACCACACCACTGTGTATCTCCTTGTGTTACAATCATTGATAGGAGTTACTAATTTATGAAGTGTCTTGAACATTTTGTTGAGTACAGTGCTTCATATCTATGTGACGATTATGCACCCAAAATAAAATAATGATTTTTTTTTTTTTTTAAGATTAGTGAATACTCTTATACAGATTATAAACATACAGAGGAAGTAGAGTATACACCTTCCAATTTGCATTTTTAAAGCTCTTTTCATTCCATTAATCAACTGAATTATGTAAACCACTCCTCCTCCCACCCTCCTCCCACACTCCCCACCGCTCCTCCCACACTCCCCACCACTCCTCCCACACACCGAACTATTCCAAATGAGCATGGTCCTGACTCCACCCTCAATATATGGGCAGTATATAGTACTCAATAGAGGTGGCATCAAGTAGAATGTATGCAGGCAGGCAGCATGCACCTTCTCAGTGTTCAGTGTGATTCTTTAACATCCCATCTTGTGGTTATTTATTAGTTGTGCTTCTATACAGTATATTGCACTCGATTCAAGTAGCAATAGAGGTTAGTATGGCATACAGTGTCACTATATTAGATACAATATACATAACACCAACTCAAGTCGTAGTAATTGCCCAAGTTACCGCAAATGACCCATGAACCTCATCCCACTTGACTTTCACCCTCTACCCTCCCATCTCCACTCACCAGGTTAAGTTTCTGCTGGTCGATCTCTGCCTTCCTGAGCTTGATCCAGCAGTAGTGCTCCACACAGCTACTCCTTGGCTGTTCACAGAACGTGTAGCATTCTTTGTTAGTTTCAGGGAAGAACGGGTCCAGGGGGCAACCACAAATCTCATTAGGTCCAATCTAATATATAATTAATCGTATGACTTCCAATATATGGTCACACAGGTTACAGAATTATTCATGCAATGTAGATAAAACTTATGAGAAATTAAACATAGATACAGGGATAGACAGCAACCTGCTCTTTGATTGCTGCTTCATCTAGACATGGCTGCCCCATCTTTACTGCATTGTGCTCCAACCTGTGCCACATCCACCCTGCAGGTGTGCACCATCAAGATTCAAGGCAAACTTACTCTATACTAGTGTGCACCTACCCACATATTGAGGAGCAACTGTGATGGTGATATATAGGTATCTGTAATAGATCTAGTGTGTGTGTTTGTTTGTGTGTGTGGTTGGGGGGAAGGGGAGGAAGGTGGGGAGTTGCACTGGGATGCTGGTAGAAATCATGACCTGGAGATAGTCATTTGTTCCTTAAATAAGGAAGTGAGTAAAACTGTTTTAATTCAAATAATTATGTTCCTCTACAAACAGCAATTTTGTGTCACCACAATCCCTCCCAACACGGTATGTTTGTCTTCCATCTTTTAGCCTTTACACCTATCATCCCCAACCCCTTGGCTAGGTCACCCCAAGAGATAGTTACCCAAGAAGCTCTGCAATTGTCATATTTTATCGTATGCATGTCAGTGTATTTGTATTGAGGCATTTTTGAAAATTACAAGTTAAAAGTTACATGTAAGATGACAAGGACATGCTTAAGCTAATTATGTCTAACAACTCATTCTAGCTTATGGCCACCAGCTCTATATCTTCTACCACTCTGCTGCACTTTTAGTCCATGTTCATCCCCACGGGGTCGTCCCATAACTAACCTTAGAGTCACCTATCAGCTAATTATACTCATGCTCAGTTAACCTCTAGTGCATTCCTTGGCTAACCTTAGGTTCTTTAGTGTGCTCCGGACAGAGAACTCGCAGTCTCTTACAGTAGGTGTGTTGAGAAGCATCGTATTTGTCACAGAATATGTTTGTCCTACAAAGTTAAGTGCAATGGGAGTAAATACATGCTGATAACAGTGCACACAACACCAGTCATCACATCTGGCAAACACATACATACCCTTCACTCTTAACAATAGATCCAAAAGACACCATGCCCTCCAACTGAATACACACATAGAGAGGTGATGATAAGTAAAATGCATGTACACACAGTAGTAGGCAAAGAGGCAACAGACAATAGACCTTCAAATGGAATGCTACAGCAGTACAAGAAGGTATGAAACTGTTGAGGTAGTCATTACATAATGTGGATAGACACAGTTCAAGGTGGCCATTACTTTTCGAAGTTTCATCTAAACACAGTGTATATGTATGTCTCTCACCTTGTTGAAGCATTTCTCCATGTGTATCATGGCTTTCTTCAGAGGGACTGGATGACCACAGGTTGGACAGTTCATAGTTAGATCTTCATTCTCCACCTCAAACATCTGACATACATGTGACACTCACACGATGACCTCTCACTAGCAATACAATGTATTCTAATATTTCATTCCTTACATCAGCTTCTTGGGTTGGTGTGTGGGTAGCGGTCTTGATTAGGTGAGCATCAATGGCATCCATCTGTTTGCCCAGCTCAATCATACGACACTCGATTGACTAATGAAAGCGGAAAAATGCACAAACTAAGAATTAAGACCAACATTTTAGCATCCCTTACTTTTGCTATTCGCTCCTTCCTCCTCATACCATTTTCCAACTCCCACCCTCTCCATCTCTCCCCACCCACTGCTCCCTGATACTTTGGACACACCCCACCTACTTTCTGTTCATCCGCCAAATCTTTGAGCTTCTCTTTATTGAATTTGGTTGCAATAGGCTCGTCCTCATCCTGCAGGTCTGTCCTGGAAGGCAGGAATTTCTCCAGGCAGCTAGAACAGAGAGAGGCAAGCAATATGGAGCTTCAATTAAGAACTGAAGAAGAGAAATAGGAACAGGCAATTGATATAACATTGAGCAAGATTGTTCACCAAACATTTCCAGTGGAAATGGTAGACTATTTTATGGCAATCAATTAAACAAAAGCATCAGATACATACATTAACCACATAATGAACAAGAACCTATGCCAGGATGGAATCCCATAAGCTGAGATACACATTCGCACTTTGGCTGTTGTACAGGGTTCTGTGCTCCAGGGTTACTGTACTTCACAGTTCTACTGACCTCATCTAGAGTGTTTTAGAGTAACAGAGTGTTTTACATTGTGTGGTTTGTAGGGTAAGTGCACTACTTCAACAATTTAGAAATGTGAAATTCAAAGATAAACAAAAAATAAGTAATGCAATATTCTATTATTTGAAACCATCCCCCCATCCTCCCCAAGTGCTCGTGTTAAATTTTATCCAAATGGGTCCAGAGGTTATCTCAATCCCAGTGGTTATATTAGAGAGCAGACAGGTAGACAATAATGTACACACCCACCCAATAGCACGCGCGCGCGCACACACACACACACACACACACACACACACACACACACACACACACACACACACACACACACACACACACACACACACACACACAACACACACACACACACACACACACACAGTGAAAACAAAACAAGCAGTGTGATTCGGCTTGCAATAAGGCACAATAGCAATACACCCATCTGTCAGTCAACAACTGAAGAAAAAACAATACAAACAAATGAAAAAGAGGACAATACAAATATAAAATGACAGCAATTGTCTGAGTATGGAGACTTTGTCCAGTCCAGTAATATGCTCACCGTCTGGCCATCTTTATGCCACACTCCTCAGAGCAGTACTTGGAGTGTGGTCGAGTCTCATACACACATCCAGGACCCTGGCATTGCGTTGGTGTAAAGAAGTCCTCCCTGGAGTACAGCACCACACTTCTTGACGAGGCAGTTGGTTTAGAAATTCTTTGGCTGGTAGATGCCTAACACAGTTTTGGCACAAAATAAAAATTAACAAACTTGTCTAGTGGTCATAACCTTTATATATCACTGTGGGTAACTTTGGGGGGCATCCTAGTGTGCCATTCAAGTGCAAATAGTCTAAGCTGAACTGTACCGATAACTATAAAACGTCTCAATACAATGTATCGATAGGTATGGGAGCATAGATTAAAAATAATATATTGTAGGCGGCTGGGTGCAAGTGTTCCTGCTGCCAAGAACTACTTTTCACCTAATTGTGTTCTACTAACCTCCATTATGTGTTCCACATTTAACTTTTTCTTGATGCTGCTGGGTCTGTTAATTTTGGCTCCATGCCTTTTACCTCCACCTGGGCGTGGCCCTCTTTTACCAGGCTTCTTCTTCAAAGCAGGAGGGACAGAAGGCAGGACAGGAGGGTGGAGTCTGATACAGAACACACAGACAGATACAATTATTATAACAGTGTAGTAAAACTTAATTAGAGGCAGATTGATATATTATACACGTACACTATGTACATACAAACAGACAGAGACACAGACGCCCACAGGACACACACACACACACACACACACACACACACACACACACACACACACACACACACACACACACACACACACACACACACACACACACACACACACACACACACACACACACACACACACACACACACACACACACATTTATACACACACACTTATGTAATCATATATACACACATTATTACAATAGCAGACATACCATGTGATGCCTGGAATATTACATGACCACAAGAACAAGTATGTTCATGCATGACCCAGCCCATTTTCTTGACAGAATCAAATAAATAATTTTGATCAGGCTGAGTACCATACATAGATCATTCATTCGGCATTTTTGGCCTGACATGCCCACAGTAAAAGGTGTGTTTAAGTGACCCAAAATTATTGGCTAAAAAACCTCCTTGATGTAGGACATGACAATCCAGAAGAGCAGATTTTAATAGGTAATGTTTTTTTTAAAGAATAAACCCCTGGTAAAACTTAGTATAGAGGTGATTTCAGCAACCCTCAATTTATCGAGGGGGGAAAAGGGAGGGGGAAAAGGGAGGGGGAAAAGGGAGGGGGAAAAGGGAGGGGGAAAAGGGAGGGGGAAAAGGGAGGGGGAAAATAAAATAATGAAGATTTTGCGATTTTGTTGAGCAAGCTTGGGGGATGCAGCTCTATTTTCATGCAAGCTTTGTGTGTAACTTCACCAACTTAGTTAATGGCTGAGCTGCACATCTATTTCTTAATTGTACAGAATACACGCACACACGTACGCACGCACGCACGCACGCACGCACGCACGCACGCACGCACGCACGCACCCACCCACCCACCCACGCACGCACGCACGCACGCACGCACGCACACACACACACACACACACACACACACACACACACACACACACACACACACACACACACACACACACAAGTTTTGACCTTACAACTTCATAAGTCTAGTATCAGAACTCATATAATAGCTAGCTTCATGGCACTAATCCAGCTAGAGCAGTGGATCCTTTACCAAGTTCTACCTGAAAACTAAAAGCTAACTTAATATTTGTTTAGCTGTTCTCGTTGTATACCTCACAACAACTTACCTAGTACCCATGGAGTACTCCTTTATGCCATGCTGCTTTGATTAATCCCCCACTTCCCTCATAATTCTGTGCGTTTAATCATGTTTTGTTTCTAACTGAAGGAATGCTGTGCACTACGTAAAAGGGAAGCTTTGGTAAGCCATACATGCAGGCAAATTTCACGTTCTGCCCTTTTTTTGTGTGTTATAAGATTTTCCCCCCTTTTTTCCTGCCATTTTAAAAACTCCATCATGGTTTTTTCAATCCATTACCAATATTTTTCCAAAACCAGGGAGATGGAGGGGAAGGGGGGACATGCCCAAAGTGGTGTTTTTGGATGGTCCCTAACATGCCTTCTTTTCCTTTTTTTTTTTTGGAAATTTTGAGGTCAGTTTGTGGGAACACAGTGACGTAGGGAGCTGAATGCAATTTGAATGGTAGTGGTGAGATCTCGGGTAGGAAAGTGTTTGTTTTTTCTAACAGGCAAACTGACAGGCAAAGATGTAGCACAAATAATAGTATAGATAATATTGTGTATATATATACACGTCATTTTTAAATCTGACAAGATATATACTTAGTAAGCAATTTATCATACTTTCCCCGTGAAAGGCCATTTTTAAGATTAATAAACACAGTGTATTGGAATGCTACTATTATGTTATTGAATGTGGACTAAATTGTAGATGAAATTGTGAAAGATAAACAAAGAAGGTGGGGGGGAGGGGGGGAATATCAAAGAAAAGAAAAGAAAAAGAAATCTGATATGACCAACAAATATATCTGTCCACTAGTCTGCCTAAACTAAATCATTCCTGGGTTCCAGCAAGAACATGACTTAAACGCTCCAGCGTGATGCTAAATCACATTCTCTACTAACTCATGTAAGTGATGGGACGTCTACAAATACTAGAATAATATCCTAACAGATGAGATCATACATGCTGCCCATACATTGCAGTATGCAATGTCCAAGCAGCATCTACAGACATGACCAAGCCAACATGTTGAGTTTCAGCCAGTGTGAACAGACTAATCATGAAATAATTCAACCATTTAAAAATTTCCAAAACCCAGTTCTGATTCTCTCAGCCTCCTCCCTTTAATATACCCCTTTACTAACCCTTTATCTTCCTCCGTGCTAAGCATAACATCACTCTCCTCTTCAACTTTGAAAAACAGTTGAGGATCACCCATTTTTGGT
This sequence comes from Lycopodina hypogea, assembly GCA_963969325.1. Taxonomy (NCBI): domain Eukaryota; kingdom Metazoa; phylum Porifera; class Demospongiae; order Poecilosclerida; family Cladorhizidae; genus Lycopodina; species Lycopodina hypogea. The sequence continues at coordinate 1,639,947 of OZ017781.1, read as the reverse complement.
ACAGCCAGTCCCGCAGAAATGAACTCCTCCGCCATTTCCTCTTGGACCACGAGATTCCCAGTCCTGAGTGCCTCCTCTGTGTAAAGGATCTTAGAGAGACGAAGACATTGTCTTGCTATACATTTCTGCCTGGCCCTGCCAGGACCACCATACTTGGGGAGGTCCTTGCAGAACCGACAGAGACGACAGTCCATAATGTTGTTACATGCAGCACATGCCCCACACCTGTGTGTGGACAAATAGACAACATAGGATTGATTAACCACATGCACACCCACGCACGCACACACCCACCCACCCACCCACCCACAGTAAGCTACAAAAGAATTTCAAATAAATAGTTGGGAAACAATAGGATAATGCACAAAATTATCCAACTTGGGGGGGGGGGGGTAAAGACCATCATACATCTATGTATATCAGTACAAAGCCAACTTACGCTCTATTGCTCTTCCTAGTCCTCAATATTTTCCTCTTTCTTGCGCCAGGTTGTGGAATACATTTGACCCTATTGATCTCTACCTTCCTCTCACATGTCTCAGCTTTCTGTTCTGCCTCCTCCTCCTCCTCCTCCTCCTCCTCCTCTGCCTTTCTCTCGACCTCCGTGACCAGCTGCGGATTCTTGTCCATGCAAGATGGACAATAGAAGTGTTTGAGAAGGGATGCCTTCTGCTTCGAAATGCCAATGCAGTTACTATGGAAATGATTACAGCAGGCATGACACTTGATCATGGATGAATAATCAACTGATGCAGACCCACATATACAGTGTCCCAGTGGTGTGGCAGATTTCTCCCGTGGCTCCTCCAACTCTCTCTTGGAGGAGGAAGCAGACCCTCCCACATCTAGGAGCGACTGAGAGGAGGAAGGAGAATCAAAGATGGAAGGCTCTTCTGGAATGGGTGGACTGTTGTATGCAGCAAGGTCAGTTGGAGAGGAGGCGTGGCTTTCACTTCGGTTCAGATCGCAATCATAAAGATCAAAGTCACTGTTCTGCCTGAAGTCAGCATCAGACTCTGGAGAGGAAGAATGAAAATGAGTGACTTTATGTTGTACTCATAGAACAAGGGTACCCCGTAGCATTGAAGAGGGTGTTGAAAGAGTGCTACTAAAGACTGTGTATGTTGCTACAATAATGTTGCATTTTGGATGATAGCTATTATGGCTTACCCAACTACCTCAGTGTCAAATAAACAAAATTGCAACATCTAATTATAACAGTGACATACAAACAAATTTCTACACTTTAAGGGGACTGGATCCCATACTTTTCCTTGTTTTTTTTTGTTATTGTTTTTAAAGAACTATTCTCAGAGGAGCTGAATGGAGCTGAGATGTAGCAGGCATTCACATGAAATCATCATATACTGCGGCCTCCTTTTTAGCCATTCTGGGATTCCTGTACGTCAGGCAACTGCTCCTGAACTATGTACAGTACCTGGCAAGAACAAAATTACACGACATACGTAGTTTGACACGATGAACATTGTGAAGACATTAAAATTCTCAAGTGGCACCCCTGAAGGGGAAAAAATAATTCAATTTTTCTACACAAAAAAAAAAAAAAAAAAAAAAAAGCCTACAAAAAAACATTCCCCAATGGTTAAGGCACTGGTCTACTAAGCCAGTTTGAATCCATGTCTTGGCTTTTTTTTTCTTCGTCCCTTCCTTCTTTCCCTCCCTTTCACCCCCCCCCCCCCCCACATACCTTTCTGCATTCCCAACCCCACCCACTTTTTCTTCCTTCTTTTCCCCCCTCCCCTGTTTTTGCTTCTTTACTTCTTCCCCCCCCCTTTTTTTCCTTCCTTCTTTCCCTCTTTTTTCCTTAGATATATTATTAAAGACTTTAGATTATAGCAACCTCAATGTATTCCTGACAAATGGAGATGTCAATGATGTGAAACCAATATCCAAACCAGTCCCACCACTACAGAAATAGTGATTGGCTGCTGGAAAGATGCAGAAATCCAAGATATACAAAAGTGCAGACTCTGCAACAAGAATGACCACACCTATCCCACCAATTTTCTCAATGGTCTCAAATATCCTGGCTCTCAGCTCAGAAACTTGGAAACTTCAAATGGCCACAGCCACAGCAATGGTACAGATACCGGGTGGTTGATTTGCATAACCATATTATTAAAGGCAAAAGTGGCCACAGGTGTGCATGATGGCAAGCTCTGTTCATCCCAAGAATTCCTTTGGTTACCAAAGGCAGCATGTTTCCTTCCATCCATACAAGCAAGCCAACATTTAGAATGTCTGAAATAAATCTCAGGGACAGACACTAAACAAGATTACTATCTACCTTAATAAAACTTCTTCAATCATGGACAGCACTTTGCGGCAATGACCCTATCAAAATCACCCAAGGAGATCAAAATCTTGGTCAGGAATAAAACTTCCAAAAAAAATAATAATAATAAGAATGATCCGACCCGACACTGATAATGTGGTATGAAAGGTGTCCTCAAATAAAACTCTAATGTGATCCTTATCTTATGAGGTGTGATGAATTTAAGTTCATCCATATTATTATAGTAGACGAATCTACAAAGTATGCCTTCTTGGAAATTTACCTTGCAGGCATAATTGGTCTTATTCTGTATCTCAAGATTTAGTCTGAGTGTCTGCCTGCAGTATTATGGAGTACATTGAGTTTGGTGAGGCTCCTCCCAAACCCCCCCCCCCCCCACCCAAACAAATTTGGGGGGGGGGGAAGAGGAACAGAAAAGGGGGAAGGAAAAATCCTTGCGAATAGCACACCCCTTCCCCCCCCCCCCCCCCCCCCCAAAAAAGGAAGAAAAAAAAAACCTTGGGGGGAGGGGGGGGGGGGGCAAAAATTATATATATATATATATGTATGTATGTTTGTTCAACTCCTCTCACAGTTTTGGGAAGAGCTCCACCAAACTTAAGGTGGGCTCTCATTTGGGACCACAGTTGCTGCCAAGGTAACCTTGGTTTTAAAGTTGAGAGGCCTCATGTGATCTACTCCAATCATCTTGGTAAACTATATCGGTAAACTACAGTGGAAGATTGCTGCAGCATAGTGGTCATCTACATGATCTGAATGTAGCAGGCGGAATTGCACCATATGCTTTAGCTACAGTCTCCCATATGTAGAGGAGCTGTTTTCTTTTAATGGATTGTGAGGCCAGAACTGAACACAAATCCATTCGAGATGATGCTTCAATATCCGCATTCCTCTCAAGCACCTGATCTCTTAGATCTCCAGTAAAAAAAAGTGAAGTGCAAAAGTGAAGTGGTAAATTGTTCCATGTCTAAGGCTATCAGTTGCAGCTACTTATTTTCATTCATTACAGTTCAACAGCACACCAAAATGGTTCAAACATCTGAGGTCTTCGTGGATTAATATCAAGGAGATCATACACTACTTCTGAATCCTGCGAGTCTAGAAGAAACTTGAGCAGTTGTTGAACAGCACCATCTATGCTAGTTGATGAGGAATCACCAGTCAGAAACTGACATGGTTCAGATAATACTAAAACTTTTGAATTCAAAAATAGACTAAATTGACTTATAAATTATCGTCCCATTTCGCTGGAATCATAACATGCAATATTATGGCCAATGCCTGAAATGAATTCCCTGAAATCTAAAAAAATTTTTTTTTTTTTTGATTGCAATAATATTTCAAGACAATGCTACAGCGGTGTGTTTGGCTGACAAGCACATCAATACAAGGAAACCTGGCTTCCCTGCGGAAACAGTGGACAGGGTTAAGGAGGTCATAGTCCGTGCTAACTCGAGTTCCCAGGTGGCAGATCATGACTTCACTAAAACAAAGATCAAGCCATCTGTAACATTGGTCTGTCACATTCCTGAGAGCTTGAGCGAGTAATTCTATTTAGGTGTTTACGATTTTTTTTTTTAAGATACAATTTTTCAGCCTTCAAGCACTTATTGTCATGTTGCAGACTTAAAAGGTTTTGCCAAGTGACTCCAATCCAGTTCTATGCATGTTTACTGATGGTGGGCCAGACCACAGTAACACGTACCTCACAGTACAAATATCTCTAATTTCTCTCTACCTCAGCTTTGATCATCATGTTAGTGGCTGTACAAAGAGCTTTTCAAAACAGTTACCACAATCCAGTTGAGCACATCATGGCATTGCTTAAACTCAGACTACAGTCAGTAGGAGTCTGCCACCACCAGCCCCACCTTGAATTGATTCTGATTATTTTTTGGGTGAGAAACAGGAAATTAAATTTCTGTGGACTAACCAGAAAGGAATTCTGATGCCAACTTTATTCATAAATGATACAAGAGGGCGTGGTTAGAGTGAAAAGTGTTACTAGTTGATTTGGAACATTTAGGGGCACTAAGTAGAAAAGCGAAAAAGAAAATGGAATACTGTTGAAAGAAGGGAAAATGGAACAGTGAATGGGCTAGTCTGGCAGCCATCCCTTCCTTGGAAGAACCTGGTGTCCCAACGAATCTGTCCCTCTGGAATGCAATTAATGGTGATGCAGTTAGTAGTACATTTGCACAAATTAATGGGAAACAATTTGAGTATAATCCAGCCTCTTTGCACTAGATATTTTACCCCCCCCCCCCCAAAAAAAAAAAAAAAAAAAAAAAAAAAAAAAAAAAAAAAAAAACCACAAAAGCCATTTATAATACACATGTAGTATGGTTCCCCATGAATCCATGGAAGGGAACCATAAATGTAACCACAGAGACGAGACCCTTCCTGAGGAAGATGTGCCCTCAAGACCATGGCTGGGCCATCACTATGTCAAAGGGTTTCAAGTTTTGAAATATTTTCCATTTTAACTCTACTGTTTTGCCCTACCTTGTGGAGAAAGTGGACCAGGAGATGAGATAACTTCCAAAATACCCTTCTCCTCACCATCCCCTTCAACCTCCCCTTCAGTTACGCTCTCTTCTTCAGTAGCTCCCTCATTATCTTGTTCCTCTAGGACAGGTAGACCTCCCCCAGCACTGGAGCCAGCTGCGCCTTCCCGGACACCCTCACTGCTAACGCAAGACTCGCTTTCTGAGTCTGTATCTATGTAAAACTCCACTATCTTCCTATTCTCCATTGTTACGACTTTCCTTATAAAGCTCACTTTCCCTGGAGCTGCACCCACCCGTATTCTCCACCCCCGCCCAGTGCCACTGAAATTTTTACCCTTGGCGTGTGTGCAAAATTTGTGGTTAACCTTACCAGGGTTGCCACTGGTCCTATTTCACAGCCAGAAAACTCAAAAATTTTCCCTAATGGAGAAATGAAATTAGATAGGAAAAAATTCTGGCTGCATAAGTAAAAATTGTCCTAAAACTGTCCTTTTAGCAGGCAACTTTCAACCAAAAAAAAAGTCTGTCCTTTTTTGTCCTATTCTGTCCTTTTTTGTCCTATACTGTCCTTTTTTATTCTCTGAGTAAATTTGCTTCAAGTAAATTTTGCTAATTTAGCCTGTTATAATTTCCTGCCAACTGGGCTGAAAAATACTACATTGATGACAGATATGATATTTTTGAAAGCAAACTTGGGATGTTTAATTAATCTGGATGTGGTCAGCCTCTCCCTCCCTCTCAGCAGGTGAGTTGAGAGAGACTCCCAGGCTAGTGCTGGAGAACATGCCAATGATATCTGAGCACCTAAGCAATGATATATTTTTTAAAAATTTATTTAATATGCACTCATGATTTTAAAATTTCTGGCGTAAAACTGTCCTTTTTAATTTTCATTTCTGGCTGTAAGAGTTCCTTCAGATTTGGCAACCCTGCAGCCTACACCATGGCAGTGTTGTGTGGGCCCACTCTCTTGTCTGGATTGGGGAATTATAGTCAACTCAAATTTTGTCTGGATTTTTGTTTCCATTATAACTTTTTCCTTCATTTTTCAATGAAGAACTGGAAGGAAGAAACATCAAAAAAAAATTGGAAGAAAAAATTATTATGTATTATGTATAAAAATTGAAATAAAAATCATTTGAATTCAGTTTTTGAAAAAGTAACAAAAAATCAGCATTTTCTTTTGGCTTTGGTGAATGTTTCAAGTGTTTGTGCCTGATATTACTTTGGTATACTGTGTATACAACCCACTGTAGTCTACATTTGGAACTATTCATGCTGATTTAACATTCTAGTCAGAAATTTTGATCTAGTCAAAAATTTAATAAACTCTAGTCCATTATAAGATACCCTTGTGGTAAACTGCACCTAGGCAACCAGAGTTGACAAGAGAGTGATTACTACACCCATCCAGGTCCATTATGACAACTGAGATTGGTTCTTACCTATGGCATGTCTAGGAGCACTTGGAATGGTTGGGGGGGGGGGGGGGGGGGAGGGGAGAGAGACAATTTTTGATCAAGAATGGATTTTTTTTTACTAATTCTTCACCATTTGAAAACACTAAAGTTGATTGTTAGAACTAAATGGTTACAACTAAGCACTTTTATTGTATGGGAAACCTGCAGTTATAACTAAGCATTTTTACTTACTGCATAGTAATTATTTGCCACAGGTCTTAGTGAGGGGCCACTCTTGTTAGTCAAATTGTATCTTCTTTTTTTTGGGGGGGGGGGGGGGGGCTTATGTATGTATGTATGTATGTATGTATGTATGTATGTATGTATGTATGTATGTATGTATGTATGTATGTATGTATGTATGTATGTATGTATGTATGTATGTACATACACCCCAAAGAAGAAACAGACATTACCTTTCACACTTCACATCGTAAATTAGAAGATCTTCTGACCATGTGCTCAGTCTGTTGAAGAATTAGTTTCACACATTCCCCTGCAAAAATTTCATGCAAATTTCTACATCACCTTTTCATCTAATATCTCAAAACTACTCCTTTCTCTACCCAACTTTCTACTCCAAGGATGCAGTCCTCAATAGAAAGCCAGTGAAGCCAAGGATGTATCTACACATGAATGTCAACAATGTTAGTGGTACAAGTGAGTCAATAAGTCAGCACCTCTTCAAATGTGTCAGTGCTAATAACGTGTGTATTATATTGCACATGGAACACTAAAAATAGCAATTACTGGATCAGAATTAGAAGAAATGTGTTTAGAAATACACAAGGTTAGTTTGGTCTTATGATTAAAAGATAAAGTTTTAAAACCTAACTACTTTTAACACCATTTCGTAGAAAATAATATCATTCTTTCAAAAATACTCATCAGTTACATTTCAAAGTCAAAAGTCAGCATTAACAACTGACAATGAGTTCAGATTAGAGTCGGCACTAGAAGAATGTGACAAGATATCCAGACCACATGTGCACGAGCATGTACACAATGGATAATGCTTCCACAGGTTTATGAGCTTTTGGCTTTTTCTCTCCATCTTTCAGTTCAGCAGGTTCCCGGGACAACATTGTCAACACCAGTAAACTCTGTGTGTGTGTGTGTGTGTGTGTGTGTGTGTGTGTGTGTGTGTGTGTGTGTGTGTGTGTGTGTGTGTGTGTGTGTGTGTGTGTGTGTGTGTGTGCGCGCGCACACGCGTGTGTGTGTGTATGTGTGCGGTGTTTGCATGTATGGCAAGGAGGGGTATTACACACAAAATCTCATAAAAGTATAACACAAAGTGTAATAAGCTGAGCTCTGGTGGAAGGAGCACAGAGACACACATGCTTACCTCTTAGCAACCTAACCACATACACCCATACAGAATATTGGAGATATGTAGACGTTTTATTATGTACAAACAAGGGTGAATCTTAGACTGCTAAGAAAGAGGGGGAGGGGGGGGGGGGGGGAAGAATGTCCAGTTGAGGGAAGAAGCCTTCCCAAGAGAAGTTTGAACAAAGGTGTTGATAGGTAAATTCTAGGCATGCAGATACTAGTAAATATAATGAAGGATATAAACCACCTAAACATGGTCCTACAATTATCATTGGGTGTTTATAAGTCAAGCAGAGGAAAATTCTTGTGAGGTTCTGTATTGTGTGTTATTGACAAGTAATTCCGATCAAAATGTGTGTGGACTCTCCAGTGAACCTAGAAAGTCAATCAGTCAATAATAACCACAGGTGACGCAAGGGACATGAGATTCTTTTTTCAAGATTATCCCTTCATCTCATATATATATATATATATATATAAAGAGATGTCTGTACATCTTATATACAAAAGGAGATGTCTGTGTGTCTGTCTGTATGTTTGTACTATCATTCTGGCCAAACCTGTTGGTGGATTTCACTGAAACTTGGCATGATGATAGGTTTTGACCCAACTTAAAACATGGGCTAAAAAAAAGCCGGAAAATTGTTAACATGGTAACGAGAAAAAGGCAAAAATGGTATTTTGGCCACAAAAAGTCTTGGAGATACAGATCTAAAATTGGTATAAACATACAACTTTACTCTGGGAGTAATACGGGCTGGGTCCCACCTGGCCACACCTCTTCTGTTCCCTGTGTAAGGCTAAATATGCCAAAAATGGTATTTCAGAAAAACCACTTCAACCTAAGACCCATGAACCCATATATTTGGAATCAATAGAATCTAGGGAATGTTTTAAGTACATGTATATGGTCACACCCATTTCTGTTTTCATGTTACTCACAAACAACGCCAAAAATGCTACTTTGGCTGAACAAACCGTTGACCATAACCACACCCACAGGAAGTTATTATGGCTAAAAAAAGTTAATCAGATTAATCAGACAAAAAAAAGTTGGCATGTGGTCACCAAGTACTCAGAAAAGCATTATTTACCACATGTGTGTGTGGTTCGGACATAGCCACACCCACTGGATTTTTTTGGGCTATTAAAGGCTAATCAAATGACCAACCAGACTGAAATTGGGAATGAGGTCTCCTAGCAACTGGGTGAACAGTACTAATCTCATGTGCATGTGTTGATGGGTGTGGTCTGGTCATTGCCACACCCATAAGACGTCATTATGGCTGCCAAAAACTCATTTCTTTTATAATGTGGTTTCTGAGTAGCCAGATGAGCATTATTAACCACACGTGGGAGTGGCTATGGGTGTAGTTTTGTCATATTCACACCCGCATGGAGTCATTTTGTCTGCCAAAAGCTAATTAAAGAACTAACCAGGTTTAAATTTAGCCTGTGGTCTCCAAGTAACCGGGTGAGCATCATTAACTACATTTGGATATAATAATGGGAGTGGTTTTATCATAGCCACACACAGGAAGTTGTTTTGGCAGCCAAAAGCTAATCAAAAGACCAATCAGGCTGAAATTTAGTGTGCAGTTTTCAAGTACCCAAATAAGCATTATTAACCACATATGGATGTGATTTGGCCATAACCACACCCACAGGAAGTTGTTTTGGCCATTAAATTATTAAGCAGGCTGAAATTTGTCATGTGGTCTCCAAGTAACCAGGTGAATACTATTAACCACATATAGGTGTGGTTTGTTCATGGCCACACCAAAAGGAAGTTGTTCTGGCCACCAAAAACAAATTGAAGGATCAATAAGGCCAAAATTTGAGTGGCTTCTATAATGTTTCATGTTGACATTGGCTGAGCAACGCCGGGTATATGCTGCTAGTATATTATATACCCATAAATTATAGAGGGGGAAATGCCAAGGGCAATCAGTTAATCTATCAGAAGTGATTTCATCTCACATTGATAGGGACTTCTTATTCATTTGTTTAATGGAAAGAATATACCTAGTACACTTCCAACAATGAGAGAGATATTCACAAAGGATTCAAACCAAAGGGGATTGAACAAGATGAACAATGAAAAGAAAAGGGGAAAAAAATTGAAATGGAAATGCTTGCATTGACATGAATTTCCTGGTGATTAGGATGTGTAGTGTAACATTTAATGAATCCTCACCACAGCCATGAGTCCTTCCAAAGGCCACAGCATGAAGCTACTGCCAAGGAAAAATGAGCTGACCGCACCCACAAGAATAATTGGCATAGTAAGAATGAAGGTTGTCCACTTGCCATACACAACCAAGTAGGTGCCTTTAAGCTATGTAAGTAACAATACAACAAAGTGCATATAAAATTGGGTAAAAGGGGTGGGGGTGGGGTTGGGGCACACAACAAAAAAGGGGGGAGGGGGAAGAGGAAGAAAGGTAGAAAGGAAGAATGAAAAATTACCAAGGGCCATGTGGGATCAAGTTTTCGACAAATTTCATAGGTAAAGAACCCAGAGAAAGCCACACTGCCGAGAAGCAAAGGTAGTGGACTATTCAATGGCTCTCCTGCAAGCGCACAGATGAAATAGGCACCAGCATAGATGCCTATCTGTAAGGGAAACATACAATTTCAAATAAATATAAATCAAACAACAATTGGCAGTATGGAGGAAAAAATTGAACACAGTTAATCTATGAATCTTACTGTAATTCAAGATTGGTTTGTGGGTATGTGCAGACTTGAACTCCTTCCAAATCGCTGGAGGGATCTTCACAAAACTTTCAGGGATTGATTAGAGCACCTCACTGCATGACCTCGCAAAGGTTTTGTTCAAATACGGCTAGAGCAAGCATTCCCCACTATTCTAGATAACTGGCTAATGCACTGAAGTTGACAATTCCCACAAACCCCCCCCCCCTTCCCACCCGTATACGTATTACATTCAGCAAACTGAATATGCTTGTTATGGCTGGAGGACAGATGTTGATTGAAAAACTGCCCATAGGGTGGGGGTTTTTTTTTATTACAAAATATAAAAATCGAATACCATATAGTCAGAAATTATCCATCTTAATTATAAAATTTGAAGCTTCTGTGATCCATAATCACTTTTAATCGGCATCATGATATGGCTTCTGTGTTTGCTGAGAGAAACTGCACAAGAAAAATAGTGATCATAAACTTACAGGTGCCCATTTATTCAACATCATGTGTGTGCATATAAGTTGCATCATCGGTTCACTGGCCATCTTCCCCCGTGGAAGCACATTCAAGATTCTTACATATGCGCTACTGTCAATGTGCAACCAATGAGTGATCGATCACTCTTCTCAGTAAACACCACAAATTCCTGTTTATATAAACTGCAGGCCAGACTCTGGCTGGAAACTAAGTGAGAAATTAAAACAACAACAAAAACAGCCAACCTTTTAAAAAAAAATTTTTTGCTATTGTTTAGGTATAGGGACATGGTAGTTTGTTAGCAGAAGCAACATAACGCCAGTTTGGCATCCCACTATACACATATATACCACTTTACCTGATGAACTAAACCATACGCGTAGGGACTTTGGTCCAATGTATGTCCACAGCCAAATTCAATATACATCAGACATATGTAGAATATCTACAGGAAACATACAATACTCAATACATAAAGTTGTAGCTGTTGCTGTCTTACTCACTTGAAAGCCAAACAAAAGAGCCACAGTCCAGTTGAATCTCAGGCCCATGGCTACAGCGAAGACCACAACAGCCACCAGGGTGAAGTTGATCACACGAACAGCTTCACTGTACTTGATCAGACCTCTTGGCAGCGGTCTACACCACATAGTCATAACCACTGAAGTAGTTACAGAAGTCGTATCTCACAGGCCGTACCTTTCTGGGTGAACTATGACATCTTTGTCATAATCTTTCACCTCATCCATTATCCTCAACATCAGCAGTAAAACCTGAGACAAGGCACATAAGCAAAATGATGTGTAGAGCGAGTGCTTCAAAGTGAGTGTCTTTTTTGTGTGTCAATAGACTAGTTTAGAGAGTAGACATGTAGCCAGACACACCTACTTGTCAAATTGGTGCAGTGGTGTCGTCATTGAGCCCTGGCTCACTCATGGGCAGCAAACTAAGGCTTCTTAAGCTACAAATGGTATGCATACATTTGTAAGGCACAGCTGTTACTTCTTGGGCATGATATCTGGATCAGCCACACATGAAATTAGGATTGCCATAATAAAGGGCCAGAAATTGACTGACAATCATTTGCTGGGAAGGAGTGAGACGATTGCTTCTTGCAGGGATTTCAGCACTACAGAGACTGTGACAATGATACAGATGTACTGCTACAGAACTCTACAAAAATAGCTTTAGCAGGAAATGAGGATAGTAGTACTTAAAATATGAACTCTTGCTATCCATGGGATTGATATCCAAGACACTAATCACCCTCTCACTTTGAATGGCTGCTATGATGCACACAAGCACCTTAAATTAAAAGAGGCTGCAAGCAACAGAACAATGGAATATTGCCAAAATTATATCTGATAGTACATTCGGTCATACTAGTAATTTATTGTATTTTATAGATTACAAAGGAAAATTTAGTAAAACATCTCTCTCTCCCCTCTCTCTCTCTTTCTCTCTCTCTCTCTCTCTCTCTGTCCCTGACACATATTTCTTCAATTTTAAGATGCAGAGTCATTAGACCAACAAGGAGCAACATCAGAGGAGAACAAACAGAAGACAAAAAAATCCACCTACAGGCTTCATTTTATGTACCTATGCACAAGTGAATAAATGGTTGGTTGGGGAGACTAATTGATCATGGCTGCAAAGAGTCACAGTAACAGAAAATTCCTTTTCAAAATATTAATTATGTAAATTTTGTTGAATTTTCTAGCACTAGCCCTAAAAACAACAAAAAAAATCCAGGGAAATATTGGGTCCAGTTGCAAGAGCAATAAAAAAAATTCAAATTTCTATCCATAACATCTAAAACCATGATAAAAAAGGCTGCAAAATTCATGAAGTCAAATGTCAAAGTGTGGTTGGAGTCACACAGCTGCGGTGCTGGTCAGAACTCCAAGTCACCTGACTTGCCCACCATTTGACGATCTTTCAGTCAAAATCTCAAGGAAACCCACTACAGCTGATTTCACCAGATGGCAAGGAGTGATAGGGCCTGCCACCAAGGAGGTCTCTGCCACCAAAACCACCATCTGTGTTGAAACTAGAAAAAATGGGAAGACAATTACCATGAAGTGGACACATAAGCTATTCCAACAGCTTGATTTAGTGATTGTTGAACGAAGTGGACTATTCTTGCTGGGATGAGATGGATTCCATATTATAAACTTAATTGGAACAGTATCAAGACACGATTCTAGATAAGAATGAATGAATTCTTTAAGCGGTCAATTAAATATTTGAGAACTTTCAAAGGTCAACTTGAGCCAATGAAGCAATTGAGGGCTGAACTGTATGGGGACTCTTCAGAGAATGATTGGATTTCCAATCTAGGTCTGTGCATTCTGCAACAAAATCTACCGTGGAAGACATTACATAGTCACACGGGTGGGGGGGGGGGGGGGGGGGAGTGCAAGAGAAGGTTGATTTCAGAGAAGCAGAGCCCTAAAAAGATTGACAGGTGGGTCCATGTGGGGACCACGAAGTCATAGAAAAGCTGATTCCTGACCTCTCTTATTTTTAACCAGATTATCCTGGTATCGGTGCACAGAAGCTCCTCACAACACACACCCTCTACAGGACCCTGGATGGCATTTGGAATGACCTAGGCAACTGTAATTATAAGAAGACCATGGACATAATAAGGCAAAGGTTGTTATGTTGGGTATTTAAAAAGAGAAAACCTCGTGCTTGCAGTTTACATTCTTTTTTTATTCTTTCTGGAAATGGCCACAAAGTTTGATAATATAAAATAATTATTTGAACTGAAATGGTTAAGTATCTCACAACAGTCTGCATTATATAGGTCAACCGAGCAAACTATTTAAAATAATGAATCCAGCTTACTTCACTAGTTTGAATACCATTGCCAAGCAAATCTTAACAGTTCTCAACAGGACAAATTTGTACAGTACTTTCAAGCATGTGGAAACAAGCAGGAGTGTGAGCAAATTAAGATCCTTTATCTTGTCTTGTTGAAACAACAATCAACAGCTTACTAGGAAACACATGGACCATCTCAAGGAGAGAATCATTCATAATGCATTTTTTGACCGGAGCTAGAGATGACAATTTGGGATCAGGTGAATACCCACCTGAAGAGGAAACGGAAGGTTGAATGAATAGCTGATAGAGATCAGGCAGAAGTTGAATAGCTGATAGAGATCAGGAAGAAGTTGAACAGCTAATAGAGATCAGGAAGAAGATGAACTGCTGATAGAGATTAGGAAGAAGTTGAACTGCTGATAGAGATCAGGAAGAAGTTGAACAGCTGATAGAGATCAGGAAGAAATTGAACAGCTGATAGAAATCAGGAAGATGGTGAACAGCTGATAGAGATCAGGAAGAAGTTGAACAGCTTATAGAGATCAGAAAGAAGTTGAACAGCTGATAGATGTCAAGAAGAAGTTGAACAGCCACTTCAGTACGAGTCACCACAGCCATCTCTGATTGCAATTGAACAATATATTGCTCTTGGGATAGTTCATCACAGAACACTCACACTCACACACACAATATCCAACTATATAAATGTCTATAATTTTTTTCCTAACTCGATTGGAATCAATAAAACTCCTGTGTAAGAAGCAAAACTGTAAGCTGGGCTGCTCCTACAAAGGGTGAGTGTAAATCATTCAAACGTTTTCAAAATTTTACAATGACATAAGGGAATCAAGAGTGATAATGAAGCTTTGGATATCGCTGCTATGGATTGCGAGAGAAGGAAAAATTATAATGGACTCCTATGTTTCTGTAGTATCTTCAAACTACAGCTGGTATCATTCTGGCTTCTTTATGTTATCAACAAAAAAAAACCCCCAGCCCTACTGGAGGTTTTTCGGCCCACCTTTGGTGGGCTGTAGTCACAAATGTGTCTGCTTTGAAGACATTTGTTTAAGACTTTTAAAACAAAAGTGAACACGTGATTAGGTCGAAGTACTTTTTTTAAGTACCATTTTTGACATTTTAGCCTTACACTCTAGAAGATTGGACCCACCCCATGTTGTTCGCAGAGTCTAGTTGTGTTTGCATGCCAAAATTTTAGGCCTGTAGCACCATTCATTTTTCTAACAAAGTTACCTCTTTTTTTTTTTGGTTTTTTAATATAGAAAGGGGTGTGGCCATATAGACATGCTCATGACTTCCCCTGGTGACACTGATTCTAATATATATATATATATATATATATATATATATATATATATATATATATATGGGTTAGTGGGTCTAACTACGACTATTCAAGATTGAATAGAAAGATACACAGACAGATAAATTCGTACTTTATAGCATAGATTGTGCAATTGGTACTATTCTAAGACATAAGTGCATCAAGGTTTGACTTGCAAGAAGAAAAAAAATAAATTACAGTAGGACAACCTATAAATCAACATATCTTGGAAGCACATCAGCATCAGGGGCCCTCGCAATACTTTTGAACATTCAACTTAAAAAGAAGAAGATACCTGGCAATTACTCTATGTGGTATTATGTCCCACTAGCATTTTGCTAACATTTCTCCATGATAGTGCATTTTTTGGCCTGAATGTTCTCTAAATCAGGCCATTGGCCAGAGCAAAGGGGAAAAAATGGAATGTTCAGAATGCTGAGCTGGTTGATAACTGATAATGCAAGTGTTTGAACAAAACAGAAAGAAAAAGAAACTAACAAAACCACAACAAATATGTTATCACCTTCTTGGTCATCCTTTTAGCACAGAGATTCAATAACTAACACGTGGTGAACTTACAAATTGTCCCACTGAAGACCAAACGAACTTCTCAATGTCAATGTAGCCCAGGGTTGCATAGAGGCAGGATACGCAAGGACCGGTGGCGAGGAGCACGAATACTGCAGGAGGTGCTCGCTCCAAAAAAAAAGTGCACCAGTTGGCCAAACTAGCATTCACATTGTACCGGAGTAAAAAAAAATTGTCGTTACATCTTTTACTCCACGAACCTCCATTCTACAGTGCTCCTCCTCGCTCCCCCAGAGGATGCTCCCTTCATTCTTACCCTCAGAGAAATTTTTTAAAATGAAAAGAAATAATATTTTAAAAAAGAGAGAAGAAAAAGGGTGGAGGGGGAAGGAGGAGTGGAAGATCAGCTTTAACCCTTTCCGGTTTAATAATGTTTCATACCATATTGGTACTGTCTAGGTACAGGTTGGATAGCCCAAACGAGTGCAATCATTGGATCTTCAATGTTATGCCTATGCTCTAGTGTTAGCATTGAGATCCCATGCTCACTCTCTCTCTTGAAATTATTGGAGGTGGTTGCTAGCCTGGACTTCAGAGAAAGTGTTTTCCATAATTATTAACTCAATCATCTGATCATACAAGAGTAAAGAAGTGTTTGTATAAACAACTTTATATCAGTTTATATTAAATGAGCTATTCTATATACAAATTTTGACAACATTAAGAAATCTAAAACATCTTTCATTTTGGTAAGACAGCATCAATAACAAGTTTCAGGTAAAACAATGAATGATTTACTTATGATTATTATTATTGTTATTATTTTTTATTTAAGTCTGCTTTTCCTGGGTATGGATGGCCATATATGGGTTGATTTGGGCCCGATAAAATAATTCTATGAGACAGGCTGAGTATAGGGCCTTATGAATGCACAAGAGCATAGATATAACATGAAGAGCAGCAATATTATTGAAAATCCAATGATTGTACTGTGGGTTTGCAGACATTCAACCTGACCTAGACAGTGCATTGCATATTTCCCAATATTCCTGCACCTCAATGAAGGATAAAATCACCTACAAATCACATTAGGATGCCTAGTTTGTTAACAGTCTGAGCATAAAAGCTGCTAGCCCAGAGTAGCCAGAAAAGAATTCAGATGTTTTCCTCTAGCACAGGCATGCCAACCACCTCCCCTCCCTACACACATGCACGCATGCACGCACACACGCACACACACACACGCATGCACACACACACACACACACACACACACACACACACACACACACACACACCTCTACTGTTTGGAACTGATATCCAGGGTTAACAGATTGTTTGTGGGTGGGAATTATGCCAATCCTGTGAGATGGCCTGATAGGTAAAAACCACTCTCCAACCATAAGATTTCAGAGGCCACAAAAAGTGGCTGCACAGGAGACTCTTTAAAATGAAGAATTGACCTAAATTACATATTTCTTTAGATTATTTTGCTCACTTCAAAAGTGATAGATTGGTGTAAAGTAGAAATTACTGGCCATGGAGAGGCCTTAATTTCTTTATTTATTTATCAGTAACAAATCTATACATACCTCCAAATGGAATCTTGGTAGTAATATACATGGGATTAGGAAGCATTTTCAAACTGCACCTATTTTAATTAGAATGGATGTATCAATAAAATGTATTAAGCTTAGATTATACTGTAATTTCAATTTAAAATTTAAGCTAAAGTATTTAGAACACTCAATTAATTAAAATTAAAATTGTAAATAACTTTGCACAGACTTGCTGAAAATAGTTTCTCATAACTAGAATTGCAGAAGGCATTCCCAAAGTCCAACAAATTTAACTGTCAGCTCAACCATGTATGAAGCATGATGATGTTG
>OZ017781.1:1468120-1622345 GCA_963969325.1 Lycopodina hypogea | reverse complement strand
AGCAGCCAGTGATGCTAATGAAGATATGCAAATGTATTAGTCCCAACTCCAAGAAGAGTGTCAGGGCCTCGGGAGTAAACTTGCTCTGGCCTCCTCTAAACTTCAAGCAAAGAATCTGTTGAGGGATGAGAGGACTCTATAAATTCCATCTTAGCTATAGGAAGGAATGGGAGAAGCAATGGCTGATGTCATGTTTCACCATAAGAGCAAACCGTGTGTGTTTGTTATTGTTGTTGTTATTTTACCATCACTAGAGATTATGATAGCCACATTGGATATCTCTCTGTCCTTCTACACATGTGCACGATTTTATTAATTTGTGTTTTATATTCCAATTCCCTTCAGCGTTAGGCTGGCATATTATTTCCCACTGTAGATCTTGCAAAAGTCGCTGGAAATTCTGTTTCAATCTCGCGATGTTTCTCTGCTGAAGCTCTATGTGCAGCGACAATTCAGGAAACTTTTGGAGGGCAATATCAACATCCAGGACTTCGTCATTGCCAAGGAATACAGGGGACGTAACCACTATCGCCCTGGGGCAAGCGTGCCCGCTCTTCATCTCACCAAGTAAGTCTATTCTTTACAACATTATCACGGTAGTAGGAGTGGTGTGCTTCATTTGAAATGGTAAAAGGTCCTCTAAATTGTGATCTACATAAGTATGGTCAGATTCCATTTATTCATCCAATTTAGTCTCTTTTTCCCCTTTTTTAGTTGTTGGGGAGGGAAGATGAATCCATTGTTGAAAGTATTTGTACACTACACACATACACGCACACACAAACACTCACACACCTGTTTGCTCCTCTCCATGTACATGTTCCTACATGCATGTGTCTGTCTATTAATACTGCAGCTGCAGGTTAAGAATTCCTGAGAAGGACCGAGGCAGTGTTGCCAACTTACTTCTTTTTTTAAAGCTGGATTTGGCAAAGTGGCTTTTTTTTTTCCCCAAAGCTTCTGACAAATGAAAATATTTCAGTTTATTTTGTGTTTTTGCTCCTTTTTTTCTGGCTTTTTTCACTTCTTGATTGAAAAAAAAAAAAATTGGCTTGCAAAAGTAATTTCTGGCTTTTAACTTTACATTTTGGCGTTTCAAACACTAGCATTTCCTGATTTTCTGACCAATTAAGAACCATTAATAATTAAAACTATATAAGTTCAGTTTGAAATTATGCAAGCTCATTTTGTGATGAGCGTTTGATATAAAATGGATTTGATTGAATTGAATTCATATGAAAGTTACGATATGTTTTCCTGGTTGTATTACAAATCATATCTTTATATTTGAACTGTTTTAGGCTTATGCTTTGAAGTGTGCAGAGGGGATGTGATTAACTCACCTGTTTGGGGGTTGTTTTGTTGGTTTTTTCACCATAAAACTTTGTAAAACAAATTTGCTAGAAAAACACCAATAAATAGTATGAAAAGTGCATAAAGTCTATTTAGTGAAACTATTTAAAATAGAGCTGAACGCCCCTGGCTATTTGTCATCAACTTGCATGCACACATCTATCCATGCTTTCCTTCTTGTTCTCTGTATTCTAATGCATATGAGATATCTCTGGCCACTCTACATCTGCAATAATCTTCGACAGTTTATTGTCCATTGTAGCATCTCATGTTTACGTTGTTGTTGTTGTTATTGTTGTGACTTTCTGTCAGACAAGGCCTTGCCCTGGACAGGCGGGATGAGCCGCGGCCAGGCGAGCGGGTGCCGTATGTGGTGGTGTACGGCAGCCCAGGTCAACCTCTCATCCATCTGGTGAGGCGACCACAGGAGCTGTTGAACCCAGACAATGGCCTCAGGCTGAATGTGTCCTACTACATCACCAAGCAACTCCTCCCTCCACTGGACAGAGCCTTCTCTCTGCTTGGAATCGACGTCAGCGAATGGTCAGTCTCTTTTCAACCCTTGTCATGCATTAATTTTTTTTTTTTTTTTTTTTTTAATTAATTTATTTATTGTTTATTTATTTTTTTCTTTTTGAGGAGAGGGGGGGGGGGGGCTAGGCCACCTTTCAAGGCAATTAGTCCCCCTGAAACGAAGGGAATACCAGAGTTATTAACCCATTTATCTGTGTGTGGTGGGGTGTATGTGGAATTCTAACCCCAAGCTATGGCTATGAGATGAGCCCCCATCAGTGCAGAGTGCAGTTCCTGTTGATTGGTGTGTGGGAGGGAGAAGTGGTGGGAGGGGGAAGTGATGGGAGGGGGAAGTGGTGCTGAACTTGTGACCCCTTAGTTTCCTTTTTGAGAACAGATTGCCTGTTCATATTTTATTTCAGAAATTACATGATTTCCCAATGCAACGGAACCTAACATGCCCACACACTGCTCCACTGATCTCCTTAACTTCCTCCCTTGGTGTGACCCTTGGTGCAGCTCTTGGTATGACCCTTGATGCAGCCCTTGGTATGACCCTGGGTGCAGCCTTTGGCATGACCCTTGATTCAGCCCTTGGTATGACCCTGGGTGTTACCCTTGGTACACCCTTGGTCAGCTCAGATTAATCATATTGTTTCAATGAGTCTGTCCATCCGCGAATTCATTTATGGACTGCCTATCTGCAGATGGATGGAAGTATTTTGTTATTGTTTTAGTGGAACACATGTGCCTGCCATTTTTTAATTGTTTCCATGTGAGTATTACAAAACATGCTGAGTGACACATTCCGTACATTCCTTACTCTCAGGTATTCTGAAGGGCCGAAGGTCATCCGTGCCCACCCCATCCAGCCCGGCAAGTCGGCGGCAGCTGTTGGGTCCAGAAAGCCTCAGGGAACCATTGGCCACTACTTCGCCTCCAAACATTGCCCCATCTGCTCTCGTCTGACGCTGGAGGGCGTGTGCATCCACTGCCAGCAAGACCCACAGAAGGTGGGCATCACCCTCACCATGCGTGCACACCAGGACGAGCAGACACACACTGACATCTCACAGGTAAGTTCTGTTCAGGCATGCAGTCCAGCACGTTGCTACATGATAATGGAGGCCACAGGTATGCCAGTCAGAGGACTTGGCTGTTCCCTTCTCTCTTAGGGATGAGGTGTCATGATAAGACCCGCATTAGGGCTGGAGCCAGGACTAGGTCACAGTGCAGGGATCAGGGCAAGGGTAGGCATGGTAGTCGTGAGAGGTGTTCTGGATCACGGTTAGTGCAAGGATTCCCTATGGACATCCTTAACTTCACTTTGGTTACCTTAGTTATGTACAACCACTCTTTTAGTGTCTAGTGTGGCTACCAGGAGCACTGTGACGTCATGGTCCACCAGAGAGAGAGAGAGGGTTGCATGCTTCATCTATTGCTATGGAGTAGATAGTAATAGAAATGATTGAACTTATTGAAACTCCTCCCATAAGAGTTGGTATTCACAATTGCTCATCCGTTTCTTTCCACAAGAATTTTGTGCTAGCTGAATAACAAGTGAAGGACCAGAGGTTAGATGCAACCTTCACACAGAGTAATGGAGTTTGGTCTCAACTGAATAGCTTGTGTGATCACAGCAATGACAGACGAGTCTATTTCACACCTTCTGTTATACATTGAACTTCCATGGGGATTTTGATATTTTCCCCTACCTTATTCACATGGTAAATGGTTATCTTCTAGTGCACTCATTGGCGTGTGTGTGTGTGTATTTTTTTTTGGGGGGGGGGGGGGGGGGGGGGGAATAAGGGGTTATCTTCTGGGTTGCTTGTTGGCTTTGTATGAGCTGTTTCATTTATTGGCATGGCATGGTGAACTCCATTCCATTTCAAACATAGTGTAGTCAAGGGCTAGTGCTTTACTCATTCAATTCATTATTGTGTAACATAATTAATAAAAAGTGCATCTCTCTGGCTCAGCAGACAGTTTCTCTGTTCCCTTCCTTATTGGATAAGCAGTCTTAACTTTACTTATGTATGTAGTAAGAAATTTCTCTTATTACATATAATTTTTAACTACAGACTTTAATAAGTTCTCAGTCTAAATGTTACATTCTTGTGAATCTAGTTGTTTCATATGAAACTTCCTCCGACCACCAGTGCTAAGGTCCCCGGTTCAACTCCTGGTGATGGTTGAGTTCCCCCCCCCCCCCCTTTTTTTTTTCATTATTAAGTTTAAAGATTAAATCATAAGTGAGGGGTTTTTGGCTGGAAATTTCCAGTCCTGTTAATATTAATCCCATGTCCCTCTGTTACTGCTCTAGATTTGTGCCAACTGTGTCTGCTGCCCAGACTCCACCCTCTACTTGCAGTGTGACTCTCTGGACTGCCCTGTCCTCCACCGCAGGTTCAGAGCACAACGAGACCTGATTGTCAGTCAAGACTGGAAAAAGCTGCTATCACTTGTGAACTATTAATTGATTAGTAATTAGATTGTTACTGACTCTTAATTAAGCTCTTCCTAGATTACATTGTATAATAGTTAACACTACCCAGATGGACAAGGGATAGATAGATGCTTTACCGAATTCATTTATACAAAGGGCAACTTATGCTGCATGAAAATCTCACAATTCGTAAAATAAAAAAAGGTTAACATTGAATCATTTATACTCTCAAATTAACACGAGAGCAAAATTTGTGATGATTGTGATATGAGATGGTTTATTGACTCATGGTTTTGGCAACATTGTTCTTATTCACATTCTCAGAAACATTGATAACATTGTTCTCATTTCCATTAATGTTCTTGGAAAGCTCTTGAGCTCTTTTGCTCGCCTCCTGGACAGCATCCATCATGATACCACGAAACCCTGCCCTCTCCAAATACCGGATCCCCTGAATAGCTGTACCAGCAGGAGAACAAACAGAATCTTTCAACTAGAAATAAATGGATGAGAAAAAGGAGGGAGGAGCAAGAGTAGATAATTAAAAGGAAATTGTAGAAATCATAAATATATCAAGCATAAATTCTATCGTTTACAATTAATTTTTACAAATATGCCTACATAGAAAAATAGCGTGCACATGCTCCAACAACTAAATTCAAGATAGTTGTTTTATGGTTACCACAGGAGTGTGCATTATATTAGGTTGGACAATGCTCCAAAACAGTGGGGCTGGAGTGTGATTTATCAACCACACCTTGAAACCAATGCAAGAGTTAACCCACCCAGTTGCTGCTTACTACAGCAACTCTTTGGTCACTTGATTAAAGCTCAATGAAGCTGTATGAATTGTCAGAGGTCCTTGTTCAAAAGGTCACTCCCACCATCTTGATCATATCTGTTTCTACTGCTACAAGGAGGCAGCAACAGTGAGGCAGCTTTGGTCAGCTGAAGTGAGAGGGAGGTCTGCATGACTGCAATGTGACATGATGACCATGCCAGTACAATACACATTAGGAGAGCTGCTTTGCTTCGAGGTCATTAAATTTCACATGAGAATACAGAAATCGAAATGCAGGCAGTTTCCACACACACTCCTCCCCCCAACACACACTCCTTGCAGCAATTAGGTATAATCCTTTCTGTGTGTTTCATTCTCTTCTTATTCTTTGTTCACCAAATTTTACCAGTTCAAGTTCACTTCAGCTGTATCCAAGTTGCTCTCTGTCCTCCAATGAGTACGCCTCATTCTGAGGGAAGCCTCTTCACGCCATTTTTAGTACACAACACAACAATAACGTTTAATTTTATTTAAAATTATATTGAATTGAACTACTTCTTTTTTTTTTAAACGAATAATACATGACTAGGCTGATGTTGATTATAAACATGAGATGATCCTTTACCATTTGAAACTACTATCTGTCTAATCACTTAATGTAAAATAAGGTTGAGATGTCCAGTCTGAAAGGGTAAAGGATCATCTAACTTGTGATTTGTATTAGTTATGTATTCTTACCCCCGATCCATCAAAATTGTTGAACAGTTTTCTGGTTCTAAAATTATCATGAGGACCTAATGTGCTCTAGTTGTGCGTAGGAGAAAGAGCAGAGAAAGAGAGAGATTGACAATAAACAGTTTATGTTGCTGATATTGCTCACAGATAGCTTTTCATCTACTCAGCTAAGGATTCATTTAAGATAGATTTGATGGTTTGGGGAGGGTTTTTTTTTATTTATTAAATTACCATGTTTGTTTCTAAAAAATTGACAATAATGTTGTTTGTTATCTTGCTTTTAAATTTACATTTGCTAGTAAACGGAAAATATATTTGACTATTTCTGCCCGATGTATCGATCAGTGTTCTCTCAACGGTCACATATTGTTCTGGATTAGCTGCACCATTCTGCCCAGGACAAGGTACAGAATGATCTAGTGCAATGCAAAATAATTGAGAAATTGAGGACACTTGATTGACCACTTGACATCTTGCACATGTAGTGCAACAGTGCTGATCAAAGGTGTTCCACTTCAAACCCCAGTGCAACACTGTCTCCTTCCACAACAAAGATTATCACAATCGCATACGGAATTTCAATGTAATGTTACTAAGTATTACACAAATCTCCTTCCAAGAGGTAAAGTGACGAATTATTTTATGAGACTTTGAGGGGAGGACAGAGAGGGAATATAAAGTAGATTTGGGTTTCTATCTACCACTTTCTTACAACCCCTGCAACTGATCAGCGAGATATTAGACATTTCCTTCCTCACCACCTCCAATAGGATTCTTATAAAATGACCCTTTACCATTTTACCAGTCTTTCGTTTTGATCCCCTAAAATGTCACATGATGCTAACATGCAGAATAGTGTGGTGCTCACCTCTTGTGGGTGTTTGCCATTCTCAATAACCATCTTGGCCGAGCCCTGCAGAATAGTATGTAAGGAATACAATTCTTTAAATCTTATTTTAATTAACAGTTAACGTGCTTACACAAAACACAATGCAGAGCGCACACAATGACAGCTTATCTAC
Organism: Lycopodina hypogea; assembly: GCA_963969325.1. NCBI lineage: Eukaryota > Metazoa > Porifera > Demospongiae > Poecilosclerida > Cladorhizidae > Lycopodina > Lycopodina hypogea. The sequence continues at coordinate 1,615,492 of OZ017781.1, read as the reverse complement.
AGGAGCAAATCAATGAATTGACGAAGAACATATGCAATATGGATCCCACAACACACACCACTATAAACACAATTCTTGTGTTGGCTGTAAAGGTTTGAGAGTCAAGTCAAAACACACGTGCACACGCACACACTCACGATCATGGTGTAGGCCGTAAGTTTGAGGGCCAACTCCTTTGGCACACCAGCATACACACCACCATCTGCCAACGCATCCATGATCATGTACATCTACACCCACCATCCATGGGGGAGAGAGAGAGCACACACACACAATTTTTAGTTAATTACTGTATTGTCACATAATATGGACACTGAAAAACTATATAACCAATCAACAGAAGAGGACTTCCTTGAACACTAGGGATAAAGTTATGACTTCACACATGAATCATATGACTACTTACAAACGAGGGACCCCCTCCGGAGAGTGCCGTCATGATATCCATATACTTTTCATGCATCTCCATGCCGATGCCCACAGACGATAGCATGTCAAACAGAAGCTGTTTGTCATCCTTGGTCACATGACTTCCTGAGGCGTGGATGGTGACACCGTTCCTCACAGATACCGGTGTGTTCGGCATTGTGCGGATTACTTTGCACCCATCAGGGAGATTCTACTCACAACAGTAATAACAAAAACAATCACCAAACAGGAGTCCCAACATGAGGTGCTGTGTTGAGAATCTGGAAAAGACAATCACATTTGGAGCTTGCACACACAAGAGGTAGGGCAGACAGACCACACCCACTTACACAATAACTCAAAGAATGCAGTACCTAGATGAGTCCTGAAAACATGACTAAAAGACTTAATTAATGCCACACCATATTTCCATCCCTGCCCAGAAATGTTTGCATAGAAGTCACACATTGCAACATTAAGATGAGTTGTATCTGAGAGCTGCAGTCTGAACTGGCCACGATAGAATTTCAACAGGGACATACTTCATTCACGTGTCTTGTTAAGAACACCTTTTGTGTGTGTGTGTGTGTGTGTGTGTGTGTGTGTGTGTGTGTGTGTGTGTGTGTGTGTGTGTGTGTGTGTGTGTGTGTGTGTGTGTGTGTGTGTGTGTGTGCAGAATGTCTGTGACCACCACATGCACATGCACACATACCCACCCACACAACGTTGGGAGTTAGTCTATACCAAACATCCTTACCACCAGACACATCTACAGTCAGCCTTAGATAGCCATGAGAGTGAGGAACTGGGTGTCAAGATACCAACATTGTGAAGGAGACAATGAATGAAAGGACAGACAACTGCCAGTCCCACTCAAGGCATTCAACAATATTTCACTCTTGGAGGGAGTCCCTCTGGAGATTAATTGATAATAGTACATCACTTTGAGCAAGTGCCTCACAGAATAATTGTTAATATTAGTACTTCCCTTTTATTCTTTAAGGGAGTCTCTCATCTCATACTGATAGATTAATTTATTATTAAAATTAGTGAGATGAACAGTTGGGGGGGGGGGGGCTCACCAACTCCATTGTCTGGAGGGGAATACCAGCAGCCACAGAGATAACAAGGTGTCGATCAGTCCTAATGGCATGGGAGACTTCCTTGAGCACCTTGGTGATGGACAGAGGTTTGACTGACAGCCACACCACCTGACTCCGCTCCACCACCTCTGTGTTGCTATTGGCAATGGTTGCTCCATGCTTCTATATACACATATACAGATTTATATAGACAGTTACGATTGTGTTGTCTGTCCATGTGGAGGTCATCATTTGAGTGTTTATGAATTATTTCTCAACAACCTCCGGGTCAGTCCCAGGAAAATCCCTTACATAGAATTAGAGCCCAAAGCCTACCTTAAACATAGAACTAGTGTGGATCAAACTGAGCCCAAAGGAAATGTGCTTTATTTCAAGCCCATTACTATACTAAATGGGTCAGCACATACCACTGTTTGCAATTATGAGGAAAGCTTGCTGTTGTGTAGCTATCTATTTGTGGCAGCAGGTTTGCAAGATGATGAACAGTCCAGCTGTTCTTGATGCTGGGAGTGTCAATGTGACCACACAATGCTCAACTATGTAGAGCTAACAGTCAGTAATGATGATACTGATGAATAGGTAACTTATGACTTCATGTCTCCAGGTGGGACAACCTTTAGCGATCTTCCACCATGCAGCAGCTGCCACCTTCAGCCACAAACCCTCCACAACCACAATCTTTACTCCATCTTTGATTGACAGCTCAAGGCAAGAATGTGTGAATAGTCTGTCAACAGATGCTTGAGCATGTAACTGGTCTTCCTTGGACATTTCAGAAACTATGCTATATATTATTTTGATAAATTTCCATGAGAAAAATACTGAATTTGTTAGCAATCTTCTTCCTTTTTTTTTTGTTTGTTGCTGTTTTTTTAAACTTACGTATTAAATTTTATACATTGCACATCCACATGCTCATGTTATGTATGAAGGCCTGATAATAACTGGTGGGCAGAATCTCAGTGGTAGAGAGACCTCAATATGTGGGAAACCATTGGAGAAGAACAGTATGGAGGAGACAAGAAATAAGACTGACAGTCACCTGTGCCTAACCAATGCCAGGCAACAGAACTGTAATGTCCTTCATCAAGTTAACCATACACGCTACTACTTAAGTATCTGTTAAGTGGTTGTTCAAGTGTTTCACTCTAATAGGTTGAGTTAGTATTACTTCACTGCAGCATTTTCACTAAGTGCTGCAGTACTTGTTAAGACAAGAAACGATGTTCTAACGACTTCACATAATAGTTACGATCAAGATATTGCATGCTGTGTACAACATCTGGAAAATGACAAGTAATTATATGGTGGGAAAAACCTGGTCTTCAATGGCTGATAAATTCATGAATAAAGGGAAAAGTTGACGTGGGGAAGAAGTGTGGCTAGATGTCCAGGATGTGTTGACACCTATTTATTCCACACCCTGCAGCTTCCTAAATTAGACCAGTGTCAGGAGGCCGTCTTGTCCTGACCATGCATGAAAGTTCGTTTAACACAACAATGTCCCACCCATTAATTGTGGTGCTTTGCATTCCATATTTATATATCTGAACAATAACAAACAACCATCATTGAACTGGACCAAGCTCTACTTCCCACCACTGTGACACACACAGTGGCCATCAGGACATTTCAAGAGAAATGATGGAGTACAATTATCTGTGAAGCCAAGACAATGCAAGCAACCAGAGGAGAGGGAGAGAGAGTCTGGTAAGGTACTGAAAAAATGAGGATTGAGATAAAGGAAACCAAAGAGAAGAGACAATATTACAGAAGATAACCAATACTCATAGTTTTTTCCACCACAACTTTTAAATTAGTTTAGTAATGTAGTTCCATCAGTTTAGCCAAATCAAAGTAAGACTGGGTGGGGGAGGAGCATACAGACACATCACATCACATCATGTGACATGCTGTGATATTTGCAGGGCACGAGAAATACTTTGATGGGTTGACAGCAGTTTGTTGTTGGCATGACTGCTACTGATGATGCTGCAATAGTTTATAGCAATAGTTTGTATCTAATGACAAACAAAAAGAAAAAGAATGAAAAAATATTTAAAAAATTGTTAGATTAAAAAAAAAAAAATCAATTCTGTGTAATTACCATTACCCAAGTTCCAACATAGTCAATCTGAACTGCTTCAAATCATTTTCAGGTTCTCAACTTTCCATGCATTATACCATTATATCATCATATCTAGGGTGGGGGTATTTACTGCATTTACATTTCCCTGCACCCATTGCTAATTATATCTAACTGTAAGGATCATAACATTAACAAACATAACCAATATTTGGTGCAAACATTTTTACATGAAATTAGACTCCGAGCAGGGGATCAGTGATATATTATTAGATTTATAATTTCTTACCTTAAGGCGCTGGAGAGATGGTGAATTTGGGCTTGATGCGGACACTATCAGATTATTCTGTTCTATAATTCCTGCAAAGTTCCCATTCATTTTACCAATCATTAATGCGAAATGCAAAATAATTAAAGAAAAATTGAGTGACATACCCGCACGTAGAAATCCCACAGCCAACGCTGTAGCCATCTGACCTGCACCAATAAAACCCATACTTTTTATCCGCCCAGACATCCCCAAAACTTTTTTGCAACTAGATGACCTTCACCTTAGTGCGTTTCGTGGTTAAGGTTGTAAACAAAGCCCCTTTGTTGTCACGTGTGCAGCAGGTTCCCGCCTTTTGGGTTTGTTTGGCGAGCGTGCGCATTGTTTAAATAACAAAAATGGCGGACTTGCTAGAAATGTTCTAAGCTTGGCTAACCCTCTAAAGCCCAGCGGATCTGACTAAAAACACCCGGTAAAGCTTTTCGAATATCCTGAAGCGGTATAGAGGTAGAATCTTGCCGAGGTAAGGCGTAATTTATCACCGGTGGCATAGAAAGTTCAGTCAAGCTAACTCTGGCACTGTTACCTTACCAATTGTTATTTCGAGTAACTAGCTTTTTTCTCTAAAACTACTTCCTTACCAATTGTTTATTAAGAGTAAATGGTTATTTTCTCCAGGAACTAGTGGGGTCATGTTTTATGGAACATTAATCCTTGCCAAGAAAGGCCCTTTGGCTAAGGTATGGCTTGCTGCTCACTGGGACAAAAAGCTGACTAAGGCTCATGTCTTTGAGACCAATGTGGAAGCTACTGTGGACAACATTATATCTCCAAGCATCAAACTGGCTCTAAGGACTTCAGGACATCTCTTGCTTGGTGTGGTGAGGATTTATTCCAGGAAGCAGAAGTACCTTATACAAGACCTGGGAGAGGCCTGTGCCAAGATAAAGATGGCCTTTAGGTGAGACCCAGTTATGATACATTAGCAATGAGATGTCAGGTTCTTCCAAAAACAGATTAATATTTAAATTACAAAAGTCCCCCCTTAGAAAATGTATTAAATATATTTTATATTTAAGATTGTACAATTTTATGTCAAAGGAAAAAAGCTGACATTTATCGATGAAGTTCATTATACTCACGAGAAATTAATACAAAAGGAGAAAACGATAGAAGGTGAAAGACCAACCAAAACAAGTACAAGGTTTTATGGGTAAATGGTTGACATAGTAATTCTCATAATTGAGGATGGCGAGTAGAAAAGAGCCCCCCCCCCCCCCCCCCCCAAAACAAAAAAATATATATATATATATATATATTTTTTTTTTTTTTTTTTTTTTTATATAATAGTAATGATAATAAATCCGTCTGTGTGTGCAGCAGCTGAGGATAAAACACTTCATAAACAGCAGAACTTGCACTTAATAGAGATAGAAATGGTAAAATTGGTCAACGGCTTCCTGCCTAAGGCCTTCTACAAGGTACACACCATTCCTTTGGTTATAGTTAAGTAAGTATATAAACAAAAATGTAAAGGCAGAAGTATGTAGACAACTTTAAATTGATCCAGGCAGTGTTGAGTAAAGGAGTACTTTTTGATGCTTTGTATGTAGCATGCTATAGATTGAGATTTCCTTAAGCTTAACTTGAGTTTGTATTTGATTGTCAGGTAGAGCTTGGTAAATGGTCCAGCTGGGTTAGTGCCTGTAACCTGGGGCTATTGTATCAGTTTTAATGCAAACTCATGAAGTTGAGCATATGGTAATACATAGTCATAAGCAACAGCTAATTATGAGGGATGTAAAATATAGTTAGGATTGATTGTTGTATTATTTTATTATAGTGGTACATGGGTTAGTTAAAATTTCTTGACTTCACATTTGAAATCGGAAGAGAAGTAGATGTTTTGGAGGAAACTTGGTCCTTGGTTAGAAACCTCCAGGAGAATTTCTGCTTATTGGTTTGTTGGATAACCGGTGCTTTGATTACTGCAAACGAAGCTATAATGCCTGGGTCTATGATTATTATTATTATATTATACTAGCACGCAATTGCAGCCTTCCGCCGCATTGCTTGCTAGGCCCAGCTTCAGTGGGCTGTGGTAATGAAATTGTCTTGAGGAAGAACATGTCCTATAGGAGAGCATGTTTTTCTGGAGTACATATCTTTCAGGATGACAAGTCTTCTGAGAGCATATGTCTTAAGGGAAGTCATGCTTTGTAGGAGGAAATATCTTATGGGAGGTCATGTATTGATGGAGTGCATGTCTGTTGTGTTTTATTCAAAGATATGTCTTAATGGAGGACATGTTTTTCTTGAGGGTATGTATTATAGAACATGCAGTTTGAGGTGTCTTACATTTTACTGGAGGGTATGTTTTATAGGAAGCCATATATTACATGAGAGTATGTCTTACAGGTGGATATGTCTTGTAGGAGTACATGTGGTATCAGTGGACATGCATTATTGAAACGCATGATTTATAGTAGGATCAGTCTTACTGGAAGGCAAGTGCACATGAGGACAGGTTCTATTGGATGGCATATTATGCAGGAGGACATGTATTACTGGAAGGCAAGTGGTAGTGGTGGTCATGTCTTTCATGAGAATATGAGTTATGGGAGTACATATCTAGTAGGTGGGTGTGTCTTACAAGTCTGCGCAGGAGCTGCAACCATTTAAGCTGCTGTGATTTGAGGCAACTGGTGTGTTTGTTTGTTTTTCTCCAGAAACATTTCGTTTGCTCTGAGAAATGCTTTTCATGGATTTACTGTTTGAAATGTTCTTGGGTATGTAGATTTATTTTTGTGGTCTCCTTGGTTGACCTTTTATATATATATAAGTCATTTGTCTTCATGCATGTTTGACAAACATCCCCTCAACTATGGCGTGCATACACCAGCTTTCAAATTGTAGTTGGAATGAGCCTGACAATGATGATGGTTACTACACACCACTAAGATTGGTTTGAATTTTTTTTTTTTGCTGAAATAATTTTCATATTAACACCATATCTGTGGCTCTTTTAGCAATAAGCTCTTCGGGCACACTATTTTTGCTTTCTTGTAACACTGTTCTTCCTCTTCCTGTGAAATCTTTGATAGCTATTACTTTGGTTGTACAGGAATAGTGGTAAGTGGAGGTTTGTTGGGGGAGGGGGGGGGGGGGGTAAGTAGGTGCACAGAATTCCATACTTTTAGCTGCTCTCCCAAAACAGTAGTCCCTTGCGGCAATAGGATTTCATGGAACACCATTACTGAGTTCAACAAATTCTATTCTCCCTTTGAAATTGCTGATAGGTTTTTATCTTGTCAACCTGGTGGGCAATGTTAAAATGCATTGACGTCTCTTTGAAATGGTAGCATGTGAATGCCTATGCATTCCATTTGATGTAAATAAAATGGCGGAGGTGGAAGAGCCTTTTTGGGCTTCTTTCAGTTACTCCACTTGAACATTGGGAGTGTGGATATATGGGACATAGCCCAGGTTATTTTCTCTTACCTGAATATCATATCTGCCAATGTACAACCAAATCGTTACAGCCATTTGACAGGTTATCGTACAATTACATATAAATATATAAACATCACTAGCTCTATTAGTGTAAGATGTACTAGAGAAATTGCTCGCTAGGCTATTATATAGTATAGCCTACAGCCTTCGTATACCCATAGGCTTTTGCCTTGCTGACTTAAGTGGCTGTAACTCAAATGGTTTTAGAGAAAAGATCTCTCTAACAGATAGGCAGACATTTCACGTGTATTGATGTGTTTTGTTTGATTTTTCTTCCTATTATCATAGGCCTGGTGTCATTGACCAGCCTTCAACTACCAAAGGGGAGAGCCGGGATACTCTCATACTTCCTGAAGTATTCCATGACTTTGATGACATTGCTGAAGAAGTGGGGTATGTTATGACCACACTCTTGTATCACCCCTTACATTTCTTTCTCTGTTTTCTTGAATATATACGTATATTCAAACAGAATCATGGAGGCACAGTTTACTGTCAACTCAAGCCGTATGTCAGAGATCAACATTCCTGATGATACAACCACAGGTGGGGTTTTAACACTATTGTATACTCCGAGTTTATTATCTCGGTACTTTTGTTTTCTAATTGCTTGCTGGTTTTCTTATAGATGGGGGAACTTTCATGAAGAGTGAGTTTGAGACCTTCGGCGTGAGTGAGGGAATTGGTGGTGGGGAATTTGCTGGAGGTATGCAAGACATTGACATGAATGACGGCAAAGGTGGAAGCTTGCTGGACATTGAGTTGGAAAGGGATGTTGCTGCTGCGAAAAGTGATGTTGAAGGAAGCTTCATGAATAAAAAAGCTGACAGCATGGTATGATATAAAACGATGTACCATTATGGTAGGCGTTACTCCTTGTTTCACCTATCTCAATCCTGTTTCCAGAATTTAACCAGTATGGCCACGGAGGAAGAGGATGCACAGAAGACCTCCACCTCTGTCCCAGAGGCTGAGGAGATCTATCTTGATGCACGCCATGACTTCGGTGCTGGTATGGATGGATTTGGCATGACAGCAAAAGATGGTGAATTTGGCACTTCTTTGGACCTGGCTTCAGTTTCAAACATCATGATAGAGGACGGGGAATGCAGGAAGGAGATGGAGGTTTCTATGGTGACAAAGATTGGAGGTGTGTGAGTGGTAGTGTTAATACACAGAGCTACAAAGAATGACTGAATCTGTAAACATTTGAAGTACATTGATTAAAAAATGTGGGGAATAGCAAACGAGTATAAGAAACAATGTTATATTCTTGGATTCTGAAATTGTGATTATGCTTCGTTACAATGCCTAGAGATGTATTTGACAGTGTGCTACTATGGTTAATGTTTTTCTCTATAGAAGTGGAACCCACAGTGGTAGAGGAACCCATGGAGGTAGATAAGCAACCCATGGAGGCAGAAACGCAACCCAAGTTGTCAGAAGATCAACAGCCAGCAGGTGTGTATGTATTAAAAATAATAGTTAAAAAAAAAAACAAAAAAAAAACGTATATTAGCAGAAGCACCCAGCTTCGCTCAGGGTAAGATTTGTAGGAGTACACAGCACCAAAGTTTATATTTTGAGACCTCACATCATCAGTCAAATGGTTCAAATGACTCGATCTGATTACTTGCTGAAGGAATCGGTCCATCACATGAATGCAAAGACAAACATGCTCACACTCAACCCAAACAGGAAGCAATGGAAGTGGGTATGATATAATCAAACAAATGAAGGTTTTGTAGGAGAGCTATTGCCTTAATGGTTAATTTGGCTTTATTGTAACTAACAAAATATATATAAATAATTTTAAAAAAGCCCTACAGTAACAAACATGTATAGTTTGCTTAAAATGGAATACGTGTGGGATGTTTTTTGTGCAGGATTTCCCTTATAATGATTTCTTACCAGATCCATCTTTCAAACGGCTGTGCATGCCCCAGCTTGATTCAAACTAAACCTTCATGAGGACATGCACAGAATTCCTCCAACTATTTAGGAGGCAAAATCTGCACATCATTCAGACAAACAAATTGTGAATTATAGTAGGATATAGAGTATGTCTACCAATATTTAATTAATTTGAAGTACACAATTCTGTTCGTTGCATTCTATTATGCACAATAATTTTATTTACCATACAAAGTGTTAATTAATTTTTTTAAATTTTTATATTATTATTATTATTATTATTATTATTTATTTATTTATTTATTTATTTTTTATTTTTTTTTTTTTTGCATAGTGGCAAAAGTTGCAAGTGGGGAGACAGCCACGACTACTCCAACAGCTGCTGAACGTGAAGGGGGTGAAAACGACACAGGGTTTATGCTTGAGCCACTGGAGGCGAAGCGAGCTGAGATGGAGATTAGGGCCAAGAGGAAGCGAACTGTGGTTGACAGTAACAAGGAGTTCAGTGGCCAGCAGATTAAGTCACAGTTTGAAGACTTTAAGGATCTGATCCAGTCAAAGTGCTTCCCTCCTCCAACCAAGAAGGCCTTGATGTGGCGGGAGATGGCTGGTTGTGAGCACCTCTACTCTTACCCCACATGTACAGGCATATCAGACCTCCTGGTATCCTTGATCAAAGCCAACTACACCACTGACATACCAGGAGAACTTCCAGTGGACTTACTCCTGGAATTGGATAAGATAGATCCAAACATCACCAAGGAGGACATCAATTCTTCCAAGAAACATGCTGGTGAGATTGAGAAGCCTGGGGTACCTGTGGCCAATGTGGATGACACTCTAAATGTGGCTGAAGGACTTCAGGCAGGTGGGCAGGAAACTGTTCAGAATGAGCGATTTGGAGAGATGGAGATGAAGCAACCTGATGCTGATAACATCCTGGGCCCTTTAGATGGCATTATGGGCCCTTTAGACGGCACTGTAGGCCCTTTGGATGGCATTGTGGACCCTTTGGACAGCAATACAGCTGCTTTAGATGGCATTGTAGGCCCTTTGGACGGCAATACAGCCACTTTAGATGGTATTGCAGGCCCTTTGGATGGCATTGCCGATGAAGAGAAAGCCATGGCCAGTGGCATGACTGATTTATTTAGTCCTGATGAAAACCTTCCATCAGTATCGAGTGGGGATCAGCTGATCGACGAGCTCTCTGATGAGTTTGAGCAACGTAGGTGGACCAAGCGAACACAGCAGATCATACTTATACTGGAGCGGAACCTTGAAAACAAAAAAAGTATACCTTTTTCAACTTTAACAGCCAAGTGTGACCGCAAGCAGGCTGCGTCTCAGTTCTATACCTGCCTGCTCTTGGCTAAGGAAGGAGTTATAGAGGTGGAGCAGGCTGAGCCTTATTCAGCGATACACATTCAGAAGGGACCCAAGTTCGCCTAAAAACAATGTTTTCTAAGTGAACATTATTTACATCCATTTAAGTTATGTTATGCATGTGTTTTAACTCTGGTGAACCCATATGTATTTCAACCATACACAACATTTTCACAACCTCATTGCACATCTTTCTTTCTTCTCACTCCTTTCTCTAGTCCACTTTGTTTCATCCCTCGTATTCACATTTTGTGAGCTGATGTTTTTCCCCCTCAACAATTTATCAATTTATTATTTGGGTTTTGTTGGGGCTGTTTCTTGGCACCTCATCTGGGTATACTAGATGAAATGTGATTCAGAACAAATGGGCTGAGCAAAAAAATCCAATGATGTAGCTGCAATCTGAATCCACTTGATATGACCTTATTCTTAGTAGGTATTCCTTTCTGTTCTGTTTTTTGTTTATTTTTACCTGTGGTACACAGGTCTAGGAACACTTGAAATGGTGGGAGGAAGGGGCAGCATACATCCCCAAGTTTGCTCAAAAATGGATTTTTTTGACTTTGCTTACTGTTTGGAAACACCATTTGTTACAACTGAGTGCTTTCACCGGAAAGAAACTGTGGTTGCAATAAGTAATTTCACTATATAGAAACCCAAAAGTTGTAAATTTTACTGCACCTGTTTTACCAGGTCTAAAACAGTTTTAATAAATATAGTAATTATTTGCCAGATCTTAGTGCAGACCACTGGGTTGTTTTTGATTAGTTTCGGGGGTGTTTTTAAATTCAGGACTGCTGACCTGTTCAAAGATTAAGAGAAAGTGTGGGCTGTTCGGCAGGACTACAAATGCCCTAATCTTTTGATTATTTGTAATTTAGAGCCCAATCAGTTGCTGATTTTATGACCTGCAATATTGATTCACCAAATTTGAAGTAGTAACGCTTCGTATATTATTGTACTTATATAAAATGGTAAAGGGTCATATAACTTTTGGTCTATACTACGGGTACAGTAATGAGAGCACTTTTTAAAAATGTTTATCATCCCCAAATGCAGTTGGGAGGTTATCATACCAGAGTGGATTTCAGGTATTCCTGCATGTCCTCTTGTTTTGTAACTCCTACAGTTTTCATCAATGTAATGTTATTTACAAAATGCATTAAAATCATTACATATCAATCCAACATTCATTGTAGGGTTAGTAATTTAAATTGAAAAATTATCACTACTGAACAATAATAAAATTGTTATAATTTTAGATCTTTATTTGCACCCAGCTGAAAAATGACCCCTACCTTTGTGTGAAATAATAACTGGTTTTCAGCAAGGACATCTTGTCATGCCATTAGCTTGTTTCATCAGAGTTATGTGATCATTACTTGAGCCATCCAGGAATAAGGTGATTAACCTGAAATATCTCCAGATAAGTAAGTCTACCTAGTTTGGCCAATCAGCTGATGGAAAAGGTTGGAATTATCAACCAAATAATTTTGCCACACCCAAATTATATCTACTTTTTTCTTTACTTTCCAAATTGTAGAAGCTAGTTTAAACCTATTAAAGCTGAAAATTAAGGTGTACAGATTAAAATCTACGAATGAAATGACTTAAAATAGATTTTGTGAGAAAATGATTAGTTTCCAATAATAATTTTAGATTGGCCAAGTTGAAACTCTGATAAAGACTGGAAATTTGCTCACTTGTGATTTGACTTTAAATGTTGACTTCCAAATTCACTGCATTTCCATTGAAAAAAAGAAAAGGGAGAAAATGGGGGGGGGGGGGGGGGAGAAACACCCAACTATGACCAGGAATTGAATCAGGGACCTTAGCACTGGTGTTCCTGAGAACAAGAACAAAAAACAAGTTTGCCTAAAAATCTATTCCTCACATTTACGTCAAAATGCTGGGACACTACACTAAAATATTCAGTGTTACTACATAGTAATAGACCCCAAAAAACCAACCGACCACAACACTTGCTAGATGGTGCTGCTCGTTGCATCATAAGTACATCCTTTGAACTGGTTTGATTGGTAAGGGTTGACTCTGCCGATAATGTAACCCACACTGATACAACAGTTTGATTTTGAGTGCCCCATCTTTCATTTAGGATATCAATAAACAATTAACATTAGCAAGACACATCGCTGCTTTCTTCTGACCCAACCCTTGTACAAAAAACACACTTCCCTAATAAAAAAATTATACATTAAATAACATGCTTGTCACTGCTGTTCTTCCATTCCTTTTCTACCTTACCACTGGTAAAACTCCAATAGACTAATAATTAAAGATCAAAATTGTGATTTTTCTGCCACAAAACGAATGTAATTATTTTGTTTGGGAGCAAGTCATCTATCTTTTCTTGGATTGTGAATTACATTTCCACGGTGAGCATTCCAAAACCATTATTTTCATTTCCCAATAATAAACCTCAAATTAATTAACATGTTGCTGATAACTTGCATAATTGAAACACTACTTCAAACCAAATACATCAACCAACCGTGACTGACTGCCATACTCTAAATATAAGGAGTTCTGTCTATATTTGCCCTCGTGCCCTAGCTTTCTGATATGAATTCTCATCCTCCTTTTTCTCTGGAGCGACTTTAATCATGTCATCTATTCTGAGGATGGTGATAGCAGCCTCTGTGGCAAACTTGATCATCTTGAGCTTGCTGATAGCAGGCTCCAAAACTCCAGCTTTCTTGTTGTCTCTAAGAGCTCCTTCAGTGAGATCCAATCCATACCTACACACAAATATATAAGTGTAGATGAGCATCATGGTCTATTTATTATATAATTTAAATTTTTATTAGATTGACATGATATTATTGACAAGAATCACAACACTCTTTGTGGTTCCAAATCGAATTACAATGTACAGATTGTGTCGGCCAATGTGGCACTTACACCACTACAGCAAGATGACAACAAAGCTGATCAATCACATATACACCTCCCTCACTAACAGTACAGCACCCACCACTTCAGTCCCTCCCGTTCAGTCATGGTCTGGGAAGAGTTATGGAAGACTTTGAGCTTGGTGACAAGGTTGGTGGCATCTAGAGCAGCATTCACAGCCAACGTCTTCGGGATGACAAGCAGGGAATTGGCATACTCTGCCACTGCCAGCTGTTCTCGTGATGTCTGTGGTCAGAGGTGGAAGCTTTAAAAATTGACGTTGCACACACACACTACATACTATTGATGTGGCGAAATTCTCTAAGTAGATGGACAGTGCAGTCTCCACTGCCCCTCCCCCTGGGACCACAGTGTTGGACTCCAGCACTCTCTTCACCACACACAAGGCGTCATGGACAGAACGCTCAATCTCATCTACCATGAAGTCATTGGCCCCACGCAAGATGATTGACGATGAACTGTAGGCAGTAGGTCTGTTCACAAGAAAAGAAGGAAAAAAATTATCATTGGGGAAAAGTGAAGAAACACATCCCCCCATCCAAAATTGTTACAGATGAAAAGTACATCGTTGAAATTTCAACTACATGAATGCTGTTCCACCTGCAAAACTAAGCAAATATGATCAAATCCAGTGTAAGCTGTTACTATTTGTCTGCCCCCACCCCAAAGAAAATAAATACAATGATGGTTTTGTGTTGTGATGTGAGCAGGTACACCACAAAAGATAAATAGATACCAACACAATATAACACGTGTTTGCAGTCACACTAACACTATTGCCTTTTACCCCTTGATCAAGATCAGTTCGTCATCACACACACGCTCTTGCACAACTATCTCAGCTGAGCCAAGGAGATGTGCTTCAAAGCTCTCATCTCCCTCCAGATTGGCCATAGTGACCATCAAGGTGGCACCAGTTGCTCGGGCTATACGCTTCATATCGGGTTTTTTGCATCTTCGGACTGCCATGGCTCCTGCCTCAACAAAATACTTGAGGCAAAGATCATCTATTCCACCAGTAGTGAGGATGACATTAGCGCCTGCTCCTAAGATCATAGCAATTCTCTCCTTCGTAATGTCGGCTTCTCTACACACATGCACACACACACAAACAAAAATGCTGTTGTTACTATGACTGTGAAGGGAGATGAAAGAGAGAGAACAGAGAGTAAGAAAGAGAGAGAACAGAGAGTAAGAAAGAGAAGTATGGAAGGAAAGGTGAGTATCAGTCGAATATAATCACACGTTCACATCATAGATGTCAGCAGCAGAACTGGCATAGTGCGAGTTATCATCACCAACTCATAGGGGAGGAAAAAAAACATCTCATCTTTAGCAACAATCATACCTCTCCCTGATGGCAGCAAGCTTGTTTGGGTCATCTATCACCACAGACACCCCCAACTTCATTTTGGCCTTCTGTAGGCTAAAGTCCAGACAAGCAATCTTGGCCTTTTCAATAACCTTCGGCATAGCTATTACAGACATGTATACACACACAACAACAACAAGAAGAAACTAGTACCACATTGTCATTTAAGTCATTTTTGAGATATTTAAGCCACTCCATATATGGTGTGGAAACTGTGGACCACAATTAGTGCAAATCTCTGGTTAACAGGAATATCTCAAATAGAATAGTGGTCACAAGGCAATGTTAGAACTGCACAAAAGGCAGTGTCACCCAACCCATGGACAAGACCATGTTTCCAAATGAACGGAAAAGCTTATTAGCAAAAAGAAATGACAGCAAAATGACTCCCTTGTAGATGTGCAGGCAAAACAATAACTATTTAAAGAGCCTGTGTGACAGGAAGCTTAGCATTCAATGAAATATGAGTCTCCATCAAATATAAACACACGGCACGGAGAGGAAAGGGAGAAAATGAGATTACGTGCTTACCCTGCGAAGCCACTGTACAGTTGATGGCGTAACCATTCACCAATATGCTATCCTTGGTGCTGCGGCCATGCGCCTTGAGGATGTTGACAGAACTGATGGGATATTTCACTTGTCCTTTATTGTTTGTCCTCTTCACAGCCAGAGCAGCGTCCACGACCATGTTGGCAAACAACTCTGCCTCTCTTTGTAGGGAAATCGAACAATGGAAATGGTGTATTAAAAATATATCACAATATGTTGAGAGAAATAATGAACACTTTCTGTTTGGAATCTCATATAATGTTGTATGCTCAACATGATTGAATCATCAGAGTGGTGCATGAAGTTAAATCACAGAATTCCATGAACACACAATAAATATTAAAAAATATATCCTACTGCCCAGTCAAGGTACTCACGAGCTAATGATCTTGGAAGACATAGAGGTTTTGGCTGCATTGATGATGCACTCCCTACCCAGCTCATCCACTTTCACCGTCATGTGTTCCTGAATGTACTTGCACACTTCCCTGTGAACAGGACATGAAATAAATACAGTTTTAACATCACCTCAAGAATCAATCAATCAAATAGATAATCACTTACTTGCATGCTAGCCTGTAGCCTGCAATGATGGAGGTGGGATGAATCTTGAACTTGACCAGATCCTCTGCACTTCTTAGCAACTCAGCAGCAAGAATTACCTGCAGGATTGATTAGAAGAAAATTACAATAATAATAATAATAATAATAATAATAATAATAATAATAATAATAATAATAATAATAATTAGAGCATACAAGGACACTTTTAATAAGTGGCTAAAAGGGGATTCTATCAGACACCCACACAAACTGCAACCCACAAGGTAAATAGAACAGGAATAATGATAAACCACAGTCCGGCCAGCAACAGCTGCTGCACAGGTAGTTCATGCCTTCTTCCCTATTTTCAGGGCAAAGGCAGTGTTGCAAGGTGTATGGGTTTTTCCTATCTTAAACCTACGCATGGAAAAGGTACAATTCTATCGATTTCATCCTTCCTTTTCACAGTTTGCAGATACCAAACCTTACCTCTAGAAGTTGCACAGATTTCACACATTTCAGGGAGATTCACCCAAACAACTATGAGGCTAAACAGTTTGATTACAATTACCTGTTTCTCAGATTGTGGGCACAAATTTAGACCAGGCAAAGGAGAACCTCTTTCAAGAAAATATTATTGCATTTCGAGTGCTAACAAAATAACAACACTGCTGTGTTCCTTTTTTTGGACTACTGTTACAAATGGAAGGTTGTGTGCAGAATGCATGGGCAAAATTTGTTACATACAGTTCACAAAGTTCACAGACATCTTGTCACCTAATAACTGCCTGAGACCTCTAGACTACACCACCCAGCCAGACAAAAGTGAGGGAGGAGGCCATTAATGTGGATACCTTTTTTTGCTCTCTTCTCTATTAGGGAAAAGAAATTATATAGAAACGCTGCTGATAAAACATATCTCACCACAGATGTAGTTCCATCCCCAACTTCCTGGTCCTGCAAGTCAGCCAACTCCACAAGAACCTTGGCAGCTGGGTGCTCCACCTCCAGCAGCTTCAAAATGGTGGCTCCATCATTGGTCACAGTTACATCCTACAACACCTGAAAAAAATTATGCCAATTTCTTTAATGGCACAGCGATCTTACCCCCACGTCATCCACCAGCATCTTGTCAAGCCCCTGAGGACCCAGAGAAGACTTCACAATGTTAGATATAGCCAGAGCAGCCATTACTATTGAGAATAAAAATATAAATTAATTCGAAGCATTGAACTTGTCCTACCATTTTGGCTGCGTATGCTATCCCCTGATGTTCGTTCTCCTCCAACCAAAAGCTGCCCAACAGTCGACATGGTTTCTCCACGCGCTCTGCACTTCCAGCACTTCAAGGCTTAGTTCTACAACGTGGTTGATCACGTGGCATCACGTTTGGGTCGGCATTTCCTAGATGCAGAAATTAAAGTTTACGCGCAAGTTGAAATGGTGACTGACCTATTCCTCAATCTGCGCACCTACACTGTACATATCTGAACCAGATATGAACTGTAACAGAACATTGTTTGTTCAGGTATGACCCCTGATATTGTTCTATAAAATATTTAATTGATTAGACCAATGTGAACATATTTTCAGAAAAGTTACCCCATCAGAGAGCTCAGATTGTTAATAAGCAAATTGGACACGTGAACCCAAAGAACAACTTGGTCTTCTTACCTCACATTACTTTTATTATACCATATTTGAATTATTTAATATATTGCTCCCTTTTATTGTCCTTATTGTTGTTGATACTGAAGGTGTGGTTTTAGTGTGGCAAATTTACAAGGACAGCTATAAACTGAACTTATTCATCAGGTGCACAGTCTGTGGTATGTCCAATTTGCAGACAAGAGCCTATTCTGGGAAATTATGTATTATACACAAGGGAGGAGACAGTATATTAAAAGTGGGGGGGTGGGGCTGAAGTTTATGTTACTTCTGAGGATCGATATTATTAAACTGCTAAAAAGGTGGAAAATCAATTTAAGTTGGAAGAAGTGTGCTTAATATTGAAAAAAAAATTGAAAAAAATGAGAATTTTACAAGCTATAACTTTCTAAAATCCTTCTTTCATCATCATTGATAAAAATTTTTACAATTGAAAACTAAATTTAAAATCGAAAATGTCTATAAAGTCATAGTGAATACATATATAGAAGCACTTAATTATTAAGTCTCATCTCTGTCATTGTGGAGTGCATAGAAGTTAGGATACTTTCCCATAGAAGGACCTTTTTTTTTATACTGCAGAGTATAACTAGGATTTTTAAATTATAGATGAAAAGTTGGTAGCATTTGTTTGAATTTTTTTTTCATTGTTAGAATTTTTTTTTTTATTGAACTCATTTTCTTTATTTGAATATAACCCTTTTCAATTTAATTTTGTAAAGTTGGAAGTATTTTGCTAATGCTAGCACATATCTTCATAGCAGGATTTATTCAACTCTTCCTTTCATGACCATTTGCTGCATTTATCAGGGGTTTTTTTTAATCGCAAGGACTAAAGGAATGTGCTCATTAAATCAATCTTCTAGCTCACAGTGGGGTAGATCACACGCTTTGAGTAAAATTGCAGGAAAGTATGCTTTTGCAGATGTAAATGCATTTGGCTTACTCCCATTTTCTATCTGAAGTCTTAGGTAATGAGGCAATTCTGGCTGTGTTCCTCGGCAGTGGTCACAATCATATCATAAAATCTGTTGAAATTATTTTTAGACCATATTATTTCATAAAATTGTTTGGCAGCATCAAAGTTGTTGATTATTTTTATTTTTTTTTTTTTTTTTTATTTATTTTTTTTTTTAACAATAGGAGGGAAATTTGCTTTGCTGCACTAAAATGAAAGTGACTAGTCTCTTTCCAAACAAGGCATAAACTTCTCCAAAGATTGCAATAAACCATCTGCTCTCAAATTTATTAATCATTCCCTTGAATAGATTCTTTTCAAAGCCTCTAAAAGAATATCTTCCATGGCAACATTTCTTGCAGTCCATCTGGTAGGATATAATGATTCCTGTTTAGTTATACCTCTACCAGTCCCATGGTACTTGATTGTAAAGAGATGCAATATTTTGGAGGGGAAAAAATTAGTTTACTTCTTTAACTCTTTCAAGAGCATCCTGAATACATGGAAGCTGTCTTCCAATGTCTTGAAACAAAGATTAAGTGAATGTGCACAACAATGCACAGCTACTGTAACAGAATTACCTTTTCCAAATGTTGCTGCCAGCACCTGTTCTTCTTTTCGGCATATTTGCAGCTCCATCATAAGCCTGTCCTTGCTGTAAAGATGTTGGGAGGTTGCTCTTGTGTCAGGAAGATTAAACAAACCAACAGAACCCACTTAACATTTTAATTTGAATTTACCCAATGGATGAACATATTTAACTGTTCACTGTTGATTGCTGGTGATTACATCGTTGCTTCAGTTGCTTCAGTTGCTTCAGTTGCTTCAGTTGCTTCAGTTGCTTCAGTTGCTTCAGTTGCTTCAGTTGCTTCAGTTGCTTCAGTTGCTTCAGTTGCTTCAGTTGCTTCAGTTGCTTCATCAGCGAATTGTTCCTTCACTAAATAAATTGTTGTAGCTGCAAAGTTACCAAACTTGATTTGCTTCTGCAAGCTGTATAACTATAAGTTTATTATTTGTCTGATTCTCTATATATGAATGAGTGGCTATCTGTGCATCTCTAACTAAAAGTGCACACTATTTTCTATACTAACTAGGAATTTTCCTAATATTGATCTTGGACATCAATAACACGTGATTTACAGCATTGGTGCTAATGTAAAGCATTAGAAATATAGGTGTTCTGAGTGGGGGGGGGGCAGCCACCCTGTTTTCTCCTCTGATACAGATATTTACAAATTTCTCAAGTCAATTCATAAATTTGTGGGTCAAATCCTTGGAAAGGTTGATAACACAACTACTAGTGTATTGACCATTCCAATGGGAAAGTGCAAGAAAGTATGGAAGGGTATAGTCCCAACTTCCAGGAAAGTTTTGATATGATGTGCAACATGTTTATAGTGGCTACTGTTGATATCTGTATATTGATTATTAACTAGTCGTTCATGGAAAATGCATTTATATGTGTCAATATTTATATCTCTCTAGTGTATGATTTATAAGTCAATTAGGAAGTAACCATTATTGAAGTTATTTACTTGGTTTAAGGTCAAAGTTTAACTTTCAGGGAAAATTTAAGTTCTTAATACTATTATAATCCATGATTTGTTTATAAGTTGATTGGTTGGTTAGTTTATTTGTTTGTGTTCATTATCTCCTCTCATACACTTAAGCCTACAAGGATCAAATTTTCAGGGGCTGATGGGGTTCACCCAAGGTTGGTTTTAGGTAGAGTCTGATGAAATCAGAGGGGGGAAAAAAATTGCCCACAGGGTATTTCCCCCCAAATTTCCTTGGAGAGAGGGGGGGGGGGGGGGGTTGGGGAGAAGGGAAGGCTCAATATCATGTAGGAGTAACACCATGCTTCATTACAAACCATAATTACTTTAAAAAAAATTTTTTTTCATAATATTTATGAATAATTCAAAGAGACATAAATAGCAAATGCTAATATTAAGGTACCCTAGATATGACAATAGAAATAAGGTGCAATGTAAGTATAAAAATAGTTTGAGATTGAATTTTTATAGCTTTTCGAGGTAAGTTATTCCATAGAGAGATGGAGCAAGGTACAAAATAAAATTTAAATGACTGTGCTCTTGCATATGGTTGGTTCAAGTGGTGAAATTAATGTTCTCTATCCATGTTTGTCTAATTTTGTTACAAATACTTCTTAGAGAAAAGGTAATTTCATCTTCAAGATTTTGAAAACTAGACCATGTTTCAGAAATATTCTATGATTTTTGAGAGATGGATTTCCACTGGTGATTAATAGATTTTGATAATTTCTACCTCACATTTTTATGCTGTTGTCTAAATCAGGTCATAAATTTCAAATGTTGCTCAGAGGATCTGGGAGTATCAAACCAAAGTTTCACCATACACAAAATCAAATATTTGAAACAAAACAAAGACCAAGGACAAAAAAAATACATCTTCTGTATGAACCAACAAAAGATTCCTGGATGGTGGTAGCTCCCAAGTTAAAAAAAAAAAATCTAAGTATTTTTAAACTCCATCTGTCCTCCTGTGTGTGCTCTGTACAATATAAAAATATATAAAACTGCTTCTCATTCCTGCCCAATGAAAAAAAAAAGACCTTTTTTTTGGGGGGGGGGGGGGGGTTTAAATAGTAATAATGAATAATGTATACACAACAAAAAAAAAACACAAAAACAGATAGGTATTAAAATCCCTCAAGGAGATTTAAAACAAGAGCATTTTTTTTTTCATGTTAGAAATAAAATAAAAAAATTAAAAATATGCACAATCATGCAAATGCACACACAGTGGGGGGTTCAATTAAATTTGATGTGCAGAGTTAACTAATTAATTTCATAAATTCTGAATAACAGTTTAACCAGTCCAAATCATTCAGTTTAATTAAATAATTCAATTAAAATTAAGTAAAAAATTAGCTGAAATGAACTGATTCTGATAAAATAAAGAGACTGTAAGGCTCCACCTTTTTAAGGCAAGTCCATTCAAATGATTTCATTTCTATTTTCTGAATACCCCATTTTAAACAAGACAAGGAGTTCAGACAAGTTATTGGTCAACCTGAATCTTCTAGCTACAGGAATTATTTTAGATAATGACCTCAAAAACCAGTTTAAATGAATAAAATAACTATGAAAAATTAATTATAAAATTAGTCAAATTAAAAACCCCAAAAATACTCTTCACCACCCACTTTCCTAATTCCTTCGCATAACAAACTCACGTGACTAGCGGTTGATAATGTCCAAAACGAATTTTTGTGACACCACTGGTCTTCCACTCCACCCAGCCCTCAAGGCTCACAGTCAAATTGATTTGCAGAAATGCCACAATCAGTTCAAGCTAGAATAGACTAGTTGATTTTCAAGATTTCAGCGGAGGTTCTTTGTTTTGCTCTTATCACACCTAGACTTTCCGCACCTAGACTTTCCACACCTAGTCTTCTTCCAGCCTCCACACAGTATGCCTTCAAGGAGTGCAGCTGCAACAAGCATCCCCCTTCTTGAGTTTATCGTCCTCATTTTCGTCCTCCAGTTCCAGTTCTTCCCTCCAGAAGTTCATGCTCTCCCTTACTTTAGTAGGGGCTATGGGGGGGAAGGTTGTCTACCCACTCGCCTTTCACACCCCAGGGGTGAATACTTGGCACAATCGAACTTCACTATTCCTAAGGATTTGAAGGCAAACAACATAATACTTGCCAGTGGCTGCAACCCTTCACTCTCACAGAAACAGTCCAGGAAAACTTTTTGTTCAGCTTCTGGTGTAGTGGGAATTCGGCATGGGAACCTTGAGGTTTCAAAGGAACTACTGATGGAATACTTTCATTATTCCAATGATATGGCAGCTCCACTAAATAAAGCTAAGATTGAAGAAGTAGGAGTCATATGCACAATTGGAAAGAACAAGAGATGCTATGGAGTAAGTGAAAGCCCAGAACTGTTATATCTTCAATGCAGCGTGTATTGTTTATAGAAGATGTATCTATTGTCACAGCTGCCTATTGTGGTGTGCTAACTAGAATCTGGCTGTTGCTCTGTGGAATAATGGGGGTTGTTGACTTTACAACCTTTGACTAGTGCATGGTTTTTAACCACCTCAGAAGTAATAGTGGTTATAACAGTAGAACCTGTCCAGAGGACTGAATTATAAATATTTGGTTAGAAGAGAGCCAATGCACTCATCCATCTGATGCTCTGTTTTGTCTCTTAATTCATTCCTCTGTTGGGCTACTAACGCACTCTTCCATCAACGTTGTTGCATGTTATGCATTTGATGTGACATGCAATGGAGCTATAAAACAAACAGCACAATAATTTAGCATATTATATTGTCAACTGCTTTGGAATCAGCATATTACGTAGTAGGAAATAATTTGTCAAGGTTTCAGTGAAGTTTTATAATAATTACGTACAGTGGCAGCTGCAGTTGTAGTTTTCGGTAGGTTGGGCTTCTTGTATAACCTCATGTGTATTTGGCATGTAAAACTAGTTCATGGTCATACAAAAAAGTGTTCAGATCGGTTTTAATATCATTTATTTCATATGTAACTGAGATTTCTATTGTTGCATTCTTGCTATGGTTAGTTCTACAAAGAAGCATCGGATCAGATAAGAAAACAGTAGTCAAAACTTGTTCCCCCCTCTCCCCTGCTCCCAAAGTGTACTGAATGCATTGACTGCATGCATATGATTATTTTCTTTGTGGTGTGAGGCTGGTTCACCAATGTTGCTCTGTGCATTGCAACATTGCCGTCCACTTCACTTTTGTTCCATCATTTTGGGGTAGTGTCAGTCATGTTGTGTTGCACTGAGTTTGCAAAGTTAATCATGCTGTGAACCAGGTTTCATTAGTTGGTGCAGTGAATTCACTTGCTCGCTCACTCACTCACACACACACACACACACACACACACACACACACACACACACACACACACACACACACACACACACACACACACACACACACACACACACACAGAATACACCAGCTGAAGATGCAGGAATATCAGCTGTACTCAGTTGATTTAGCTTATATTGTGAAATGAAGGAAATGAAGAAATATTTTGGTTGCTATACACTATTTAGTTGAGGAAGACTTAGCTAGCAGTGCACCTATGTCCTATGTTGGGTTTAGCAGTTGATATGTTTATCTTACATCAAACTGTAACAAATTATTATTTCAATGGTTAATAATATCCATACAATCCAAAAAATCATTTTCAGTTTCATTAAAAGTCAATTCAGTGACAGTTATTTCCTTATTTTTGCTATGGGCTGCTTCAGTGGTGTGTGTGTGGGTGGGTGTGTGTGGTGTACTGTGTATTTGGTTGCAAGTGTTGGTGTCTCGTTTGTTGTGTAGCTGCTAGTAATGAGCCCTGGTAGCACAATTGTTGTCAACATTGGTTGCTAGGGCTATTGTCTGTATATCGTGTGGAGTCACATGGTGATCACATTACACTTATACTTGTCCTGCCAACAAATGTTAATGACAATTTAGCACAAGAAAGTTGTAATATGCATTAGCTTTGTGATCATAGTATGAAGCAGAAATCAGGTTAATTTCAATCAAATTTATGTGTTTGTTTGCTCCACTGTAACTTAAGGAGACCCCACAGAGAGATAATTGCCTGATAGCTTCTTGTCATGTCTGACCAACCGTAATACAAGTTATGTTAGTAATCTAGTTGCCGAAATGAAGTATATTACGGACAGAACCAGTTTGGCCATTCCCATTCAGCGATTACTGGTGTATTGTATAATTACTGGGGGGGGGGGGGGGGGGGGGGGGGGGGAGACAAGAGAACTGTTTCCACCCATACTAAAAGTATTTTTCTCCATTTTTAATTGCATTTTTGTTGAAAATATAATCTTAAGAACCCAAGAAGAAGAAGAAAAATTATTTTGGCCAAGCTTCTTGCATATGAAATTTGGTAATCTATGTGGATTGTGGTTTTAATTTTCCATTGCGTGCATTTGTTATTTGAGTAGTGAGATCTAATGTTGCATGTTGGCTCACCCCTGATAGTGCGGGTGCATATGGAGCCTTTGGTGTGCTTGTGTAGAGCTATGGACTTGTGCCTCCTTTGATCAGATAGATCAAATGCATGTCTGTGGGCTGTTGTGTAAAGCTATGATGTGTCTCTGCACACAACTGTGATTCCATCTGGAAGATTTGATGGGAGTTGCTCTCGACTATGATGTTCTAGGGACTGCTTGATGTTGTGAAATAGTTTACCTCACAATTATTTCTCTCATCTACAAGGTTTTATAAGCAGAGATGCTGTCAACTGGTGGCACAGAGGCTGTGGTTGGCCAGAGGCTGTGGTTGGCCAGAGGCTGTGGTTGGCCAGAGGCTGTGGTTGGTCAGAGGCTGTGGTTGGTCAGAGGCTGTGGTTGATCAGAAGCTGTGGTTGGCCAGAGGCTGTGGTTGGTCAGTCTTGAGCTAGGAAGCATGAAGTTGGGTGTGACTTTGGGATGGTAATCATTCATTAACTCTAGATCAAGCTAAGAATCAATAAATTCATTACAATATCATTAAAAATACATTGAATCCCAGAGTCTCTAATATACTCAATAGAGATTTGCACCTGCTAAAGTTGATGTTTTGTATCATGGAATTAATGAGTTTGGTCAAATACAGTTTGTTACTCTTGGTTTATTTTGTAGGTGGGTGGGGAGGAATTGGGGCACTGCAATGTCAGATGTCTGGAGTGATGTAATGTCTCCCTGGTCCAGTGCACACTCCAATATCCACAACTATTCCTAGTTGATTCTTCCCTGATAGACAGAAACTTTTCCATATCACAGTCGTTCTCTCAGAAGTGAAAAAATTGAACACTGACTAAATATATATTGGAATCAAATGGTTGGCTATCTAGCTGAAAAGGGTCACAGGTGAAACTAAAAGAAGTGGGTTAAATACTCCTATCTTTTAAACTGTAGTAGCTATACAAGATTTCCATTCCATCACTGATGAAACCTCTGTGAAGGTTTCCAGGACTATTCGTCACCACATCTACATAGCAAAACCTGAGCTCTCTGGCTCAGACCCAGCCCCAGCCCCAGCCCCAGCCCCAGGCTGCTGCCTGTCAAGCATTTCACTAGTAGCAACTGAGGTGGACTGTGAGTATTCTGATCGGTGCAGCGGTATGTGCATATGTGGGCAGGGATAGCTCTGAGCACTTCTGAAATGAGTGCTCTTTGTGTGAGTGTGTCCATGTCTTTGTGTATGTGTCTCATGTATGCATGGAGATATCGGGTTACCAAAGGCGTCCATCTCAGCATTCTTGCTGTTCCTCCTATATAGGCACTGGAAGCATCCATGAATGTGGCATTTCATGAGGTGATTTGTGAGACGAGGTTGAGGTTGAGGAATCACTGGATTTGTTCAGAGTGTGTACTACATGACTACAGGCAGTTTTGTTAGAGAGAGAGAGAGGTGGCCACAGGAATGTGACATGTACCAGCTCATGCCTGCATATCCCATAGGTCCTGCGGAGCCTGCAGGTCATGCTTGCCTAATTAAGTACTCCTTTACTATTTATCAAACATTAATTTGGCACTTTCGGGTAGGTGGGTGCTTTACTTTTCTCTCTCTCTCTCTCTCTCTCTCTCTCTCTCTCCCCCCCCCCCCCCCAAACCTTTATATATATATATATTAGAGTTTTTAAAATTTGAAATAAGGAGAGGGTGGTAGGGCTGTAAATGATGGGGGGACTTTCCTATATAGTATGGAATGTGTCCTAATAATTTAATACAACTTCCTTTTTATGGACTGCAAGATAATTGGGTGAGTTTAGGGTAGAGAAGTTTTTCTCCACAAAGGCACTGGGACATTTCTTCTTCTCTTTATTCATTTTCAACCAACACTGAGCTGAGCATTACTTTTTTTGATTTTCTTTTCAATTCCCCTCCTCGTCGCCTGTCAGTCTCTGTCCCCTCCAGATTTGTTTATACAAGTCCCTACTCGGCTTGCTGGGAGATAACACAACACAGCTCTCCATTGCTTCTGTTCCATACATTAAAAAAAAATTTTTTTCTTCCAAATTTTTGTTTGTCAGTTCACGAGTGAAGCCATTGGTTCTTGCTTGTGCAAAACAAATATGATTGTTTGGTAATGGGACCTTACATGGACTTAATTAGCTCCTGTCCTGTGGCTTCCCAGCACCTCACACATGACGTCTAGCTATCATGTTATCCAGTTGCAGGTAAGGGAGTCTGTTGATTACATGTTGAGGTGCATAAACAAGAGCAGATACGGTGGGTTGATTTAAGCCTTCTCACCCCCCACCCCCACACACATCTGTTTGGAGGGTTTGTAAGGTTATGTTCCAGGAGGCATGGTGTAAGTGATCGAGGAGACTACGTACTGTGATCTTTAGTTGGTTAGTCCCCAATGGTTCATGAGGTGGCCATGTTTCTTCAGGAGAGCAAGTATTGCATCCATGTTGTTCTCCTTCATTGTTTTACATACCATCCTTGACTCTGTCAACATGTATCTGATGATTGGATAAGTTTTTATGTGGACATGTTGAGCTCAGGTTGACTTTCCTTCTGATTTTCAATTCTTTTTGGTGAGTAATAAAATATTTCTGAGATAGTGGTCTGTGTATTAGCGACAGGAATGACTATAGTCAGCGACCGGTACAATTAGTAGCTTCAAGATGGCAATCAGCAGCAGCAGCAGATGGCAATGTGGCAGAATGAAAGGTGAAATCCTTTTGAACTTTCTTAATCAAGGGCCTGTATATTTGGCACAAAATGCTGCCCCCAACAAACTTCATACCAATGAGCTTGAATAAGAAAATATTTTTTCTTTTAAAACTCAACCAGTGCCATTGATAAAGTAAAGTACGTAGTTTATAGTGTCTGTGTTATAAAAACTGGGGTGCAACATGCCCAGACATGTCCAGAACATAGAATTAGTGGCACATTCAGACTTGTTAGAAACTGTTCAACCTTTTTGTGTGTAGTGTACCATTGTATATGTTGTGAACCAGCTTCGCTTGATTAAGTGATGGGGTATTACATTACAGAAGGGCTAGCATGCATGTACAGGTTGAGGAACAGTCTAACGGTTGTGGTGGCTTTTCTTCAATAATCAATTTTCCAGTAGCTGTTGTGTTGTTTTTCACTTTTGTTTTTGTTTTTTGTTCTTTCGTCCCCTTACAGCCAGCAGTCTTTTTGTTGTCTGCTGCGAATGTGGAGGTGCTCTGTCTGCACGAGTCTGTGGTCTTAACGGTGTGGTGTCCGGGTCTCCCAGTACAGTGCTACAATGTCTCCCTTGAGAGAGGTGAGTGTCAGCAACTTGGGGTTGATACTTCTTTTTTTTTTAAACCCCAAAATTCCATTTTAATGCATGATTTACCCCAGCATGTGATGGTGGAGTGTTCCCGATATGTGTGGAATGTCTCTCAACCTGTGTGGTGAAGGTCTGTCTGCACCCAGCCGGTGTGAATACACTGAGGTCAGATGGACTGGCCGATGGATGCTACGAGGGCTGTGTTGAGACTGTTGAACTTGCCCCTTGAGGGTTTTCACTGAAGTGGAATGTTTGGATGACAAGTGGTCCTTATGGGAAGCAACACAAGTGACTAGTGACTGTGTTAATTGCGTTTGCTGTGGTTTTGGTGTGTTGCAAGGTTGCTGCTGCACTCCTCAACATTTCTTGCCCTTGGATCACAAGATCTGTTGGTGGCTATGTGGAGATGAGGAGGGTTACCAACTATAGGTGAAACCATGAAGGGTTGCCCATAGTGAAAATGGGTTCCTCCAACCAAGCTCCCACTCTCCTCAGAGTGTGAACATGTACTTTCCTTCTCTCTTCCCCCGCCCCCCCCCCCCTTTTTTTTTTTGGTTTACAATAATTCCTCATTTGACCATGCATAGCTATAGAACCCTATTTCTGGTTGTTGTTGTTTGTGGTATGTTTTTGAAACCATTTATTCTCAAAAAGTAAATATTTTGATTGTACCTCCAATTCATAGCCACCTATCCACTATAGAAAATCTGGAAACATATTTTACTGACCAAAAATTAAAAATAATTCACTTTAGAAAAAACTAGAAAAAATCCTACCCTGTGGGTGGTTTTTCAGTCAGCCTCTGGCCTCCTGCAGTAACAAACTTGTTTAATTTGCTTAATGTAACATGTAGGGGCTATTGACATTAATCAAACAAACACGATACAATTAGTTAACACTTCTGTGAAAATAACATTCAGTTTTGGCAGTGAAACCAACTTTTAGTGGGTGGTGCTAATAAACAAACCATACCCATAACCACACGATATTATAATAACATTCTTCTGGTAATGTGGAGACCACACACCAAATTTCATTGAACTATATCATTAGTTATTCCATGTCACAAACTGCACCCATTGACAAAACCACACTCATAGCCGCCTGATCTGAATAAAACTTTTTTGAGGACATGCAGCGAAATGTCCTAATCAATCCCTGAAAGTTTCATAAGGTCCTTCCATGGTTAGAAGGAGTTAGAGTCCGCACAGGCAGACAGGCAAACAAACAAAATTTGAATTACAGTAAGATATATAATTCCCTTTGAAATGAATTTCCTTTCTCCCTTGCAATTTTGCAGTGTGGAGTGGGATTCTGTTGATAAGGAAATATTTGCACTCAAAAAAAGCTACTATACTACTTAATGGCCTAAGCTGTAGCCCTAGCCTTCACCCAAGTTACTCTTAACTTTCATCCCTCTTTTCTGTAGTCAAGATTGTTATCATGTATTAACCATCTTTTAAATACAGCTGTGAGCTACTCCAAGATAGCTGCTTCCATTTGTCTGCCTGCAATGGCCATATCTGGCAGTTCAGCCTACCACACCCAAAATAAGTCAACTAGAAATTTACTAACAAAACTAAGGCCCCCAGAATGTCATTTCCATTCTTTTGACACCTGTCTTGACTCTGTAGCTTCACACGAGCTCTAACACACACACACACACACACACACACACACACACACACACACACACACACACACACACACACACACACACACACACACACACACACACACACACACACACTTTTTTTTTATACAAAATGCTCCACCAGATTGGTCCAGTGGGATGTAGTTGGTCTAGGACATTCAAGTGTGTGAGAATGACAGTTGCTGAGAATGTCATGCAATAACCACACACACCCACTGCCAACTCCATAGGATGATGGACTTAGCAGATGTTGGGGACAAGTTCCAGACACTTTGGGGTTGCCACAAAGTGCTATGGCCATTAAGGGTCCTCCTATATCCCTCCCTAAGAAATTTAATGAGATTACAATTAACTGACACAATCCAAAGATATTACCTTATTGTCATGCAGGCAATGCTTATATCTGTGTTTGTTCACTGAGTGTGTACAGTAACTGGCCATGTAATGCTCGTATATTTTCCTATGCTGGCTTGAAAAAGGAAAAAAAAATTAACCAAGAATATGTTGGTATGGTTCCGTGTAGTCTGGTTGCCACAAGGCAGGTGCCATGTTCACTGTGTTCAGCCCACACGGTTATCCTGGTCACCTACATACCATACCATGCCATACCATACCATGCCATGCTATACCATACCATACCATGCCATGCTATACCATATCTATCCTCTCTCTCGTCTTTGAAGCCTTACCTTGACAATACCTACACTTCCCTATCACAACAGACAATAGTTGTTTGGAGTGCTGTAATGTTGCATGTTCATGAAGGAATTGTGAAGGGAGGGGCTGGGGTGTCCATGGTCACAAGATGTTAGGTGGAATTGGAGCATACTGGGGGGGGGGGGAAGAACTGTGCAGGTGGACACTGTATGAGCCTAGCAGGTAAAGGGTTTATGAGTAGTGGTCTAGCACATGTTTATGGCATCCCAGACATTAAAAATATTCTCTGGCCCTCTCCAGTAATTTATTTACTGCTCTCTGTGCAATTTATCTGGTCGTCATCTGGAGATTGGGGGCGGGAGGGGGTGGGATTACTAGTTGAGCTCCCCAATTATGAACCCATGGACTTCCTCATGGAACCTTCATGTGTTGAAAGAGGCCAATTAACAAGTTCTCTTTGTATAGACAATAAGATAGTTATAGAGAATACATAAATAACTGTATTTCCAGGCAGTTGGGTTGTGTAACTACAGTAGGGGACAGCACCATAGAAAATATATGAACTTTCATGACTGGCAATGCTATTTCTGGGAACTGCAACTGCGCAACAGCTTGTATTTGTACAATGGGAATACAAAATTTATTAAAAAAATTCTGCATGCTGATAGCAAATTCCAGAATATTCAGGGCTATGGATAAAATGGAGTGTGAAAGTGAATGAAAGGTTATTTATGACTTTGCCAGCAAGCTTGGTGCTAGTTCTCGAAACTCTTTGACAGGTGACAGGAGCGGTGAGTGCCAGACAGTTACCAGAGTTAATCTTGATGCTGAAATATCTTCAGTACCCTTAAAACTTTTCTGGCAGCACCTGTGGCAATCCAGAAATTCTTGGAGATGAGGTGCTGCCTGATAGTGTTTTGAGAATAATTGGCGGGTACTTTTTGGCCTTATTATCTCTGGGCAACTGTCTGACACTCACTGCTGCTGCCACCAGCCAATGAGTTATGATAAGTTGTGGCAAGCTCACTGTCAATGTCACAACTCACAACTAACTTTTTATTCGCTTCCATGCTCCATTTTCTCCTCAGCTGCAGCTCTGAATATTCTAAAATTTGCTATCATGCAGGAAATTTTATAAAATCTTTATTCCCATAGTGTGGTAAAAGCACAAGCTATTTTTAGAGTTGCAGTTCTCAAGAATAGTATTGCCAGTCATGAATGCCAATACATTTTTTCTATGATGCTGGTGGTTCATTGACACCATAAGTAGGTGTGGCAGGTTGTACATGACGTCAACTACACAAAGTACCCCAACCAGCTGAGTTGAGGCTAGTCCCGGGGATTTCCCCCTATCACTTCAATCACTGGAATGTTATCATCTAGCAGTGGTGCACCAAGTGCCCAAGGTTGGTGAAGGAGTTGTCCTTGGCTCCTCTGTGTCTGGTCTGTCTTGTGTCACACACATGCACAACCATGGTTTTATAGGGGGTGGGGAGACCTGGGATATCTCCTCCCCCCCCCCCCCCCCCCCCCCCCCCCAACCCAACCCAATGCTAGTTTTTCTCCATCCCCCTCCAAGGAATTAAAAAATAAACACAACTAAATGATATTTCAACAGTTATTTGAACTGAACATGACCTTACTAGCACAGTCTAGCTAATGCAATTACAGTACATTGAAGTGAAATACATCTACTTCCCTGTTTGAAAATGTTACAAACTTTATCAAAGTCCACATCAACAGAGATCCTTCAATTACAATCTTCATATATATGTTAAAAAAAACAACATTCTCCTGGTTAGTGCTGTCCATTCTCAAGAGCTTCAGGACAGACCAGTGAAGGTCGCAGTGTCACAGCCTGTCATGGTGTATAACCCAACCAGACTTTCACCTATGCTATTCCCATTGAGCTTTCCAGTTTGGTGATGCTGACAACTGGGGGTGAGTGGTTCTGTGGCCCACATCTCTTGTAGATGAGGACAGGCAATATCCTGACTCCAATGTCCTCGGCTGTTACTATGACAGCTTTTGAGTCAGCACTTTGCTGCATGCAACACATGCAAGAGCAAATGGAGGTTTACTTCTTCTTGTGTGGACTGCAGCTCTGCCATTACTCCCTTTCATCCTCTGTTGTCTTGTAGCAAGTTCCTTCCTATGCATATGCAGTGCCTTGCCTGGCAGCCTCTCTCTGCGGTGTGGGAATTTCCACTCTTCCACTAAGGACTTCATGAGATCTGTCTTGTTGCAGGAACTTACAGGAAGTGTCTCCATTTCTTCATGTTGTGTCCACTTGCATGACTCTTGTACTGAATCACTGCTTGCAGCCTGATTCTCGTACAGCATCTTTGAATGAAGGCTGACAGTTTATTTACATCAAAGACAGCGTCAACTCTATATATTTTTCTTCTCTCAAGCCTAATTCACAGTGCGCGCACCGCATAAACATAGGAACATGTAGTGTGCGTTGCGTGCACTGTGAACACAAAATTTTGTCAGGACGCACCACATGGAGTGTTTTTTTTTGTTTTTTTTTAACGGCCAAAGGTGAGAATAGAACCAAGTTCTGATTATACACAACGCATAGTGCATGTCGGTATGTCTATGTGGTGCGCGCACTGTGAACCAGGCTTAAGACATGATCGGAGACAGTATCTATTGCAACTGTGCAATGATTTTGTAGTTGCCATTTATCTCTTGCACTGGGCACATCCCTTCAAAGGTGCAGGGTGATAGAATTGGGGTAACTTCTGCAGGGGAGGCATTCTCCTCAAGCTCCCTGGCAAGTTCAGACTTTTTTTTTCTCCATTAGCTAGTTCTTGCCTTTTCAAAGTTTCTGTCATTATCCAACACCCAAGAATATGTTTTCAATGAAGAAGAATGAAGTGGTGGATTGAGGTGGGTGTGGTTTGGGTTTGAGGGAAAGGAGGAGAAGGTGTCAGAAATAACCTTGAAGGTATAGATTTTGTGTATTAATGTTTCTATTACTGAGTAGTCCCTTAATTGAATTATTATCCTGTATAAGAATGGACTTATCCCTTCACCAGCTGGTCACATATGATCACAGCTGCTGTTGTTTTTCTGTAAACTCTGTATGTCACAGCTGCTGTTCTTCTGTAAACTCTGTATAATACCACCCAACCCCCATCTAAACCTAGATCCATGCCTTGAATGATTGCATATACATGTGTTAGATATCTATTCTTATTACAAACATACCAAATATAGTTTAATAAGTTACATTGCCTCCATTGGAATCAGTTATTATTACAATATCTACTTAATGCGGGGAAAAAAGGTTCCTGCAAGATGAATGAATGTGGGCTACTAATTTGGAATGTCTGGCACACTATTTTTCTTATATTGGTGGAACCAAGAAATTGGCACCATTGAAGTTTTGCTACCTGGTGTGGCCAATGGACTATAGCTTTATAGTAACTCTAGAATACCTTACCAATGGCTATAAGTACCTCCAGAATACCTCAGAATCAATCTCACAGCATCTAAAACCTCACACCCCCATTTATATCCTGTATGAACCCCTCCCTGTCAACACTGTCACATGCTCTACCAACTGACCTATCAAGCAGCTGCACTGCTGAACCACCTGATAGTAAATATATATAGGATGAGTAATGCTTACAGACACTTCATTACAATGTACAGTCAGCACATGGATTTTCACACATCAGTCTTGGCTCATCTACAATCAGTCAATAGTCCAGAGCACATAAACCTCTCAGCAGCCTGCAACAAAGCACAAGCTTTTTCAGTTATCCCTATGCCAAGTTTGTTCCTGAGTCGTGACTGGAAGTTAACGATCTTCAGTTGTTGTATTTTTGTGAGTTTTTGATGAACCCCCAACCCCACTCACCCCATATACTGACTGCCTACTTGTTGGGGTCTTTTTATACTAGGTCCAACGGTTCGGCAGTCCATTAGCCACATAGATATGTATATACAACCGTGAGATATATATATATGTGTATGTATGTATATATATCTTGCTATAATATGTGGGATTGTATATGTATTTATAATACTACTCCTCAAGCAATGAGTGGATGAAGCTGTTTGAGAGGAGAGAAGGGCACTCTGTTTGGGCTAACTAACAGCAGTTCCACACAAATATGGAGAATCCATTTGAGGTTGAAGGTTACAGACCCAAACTTTGCAATGGTAAATTCCCAAAACTAGCCTTGCTCTAACCTGGCAGTCTACCCAGGAAAGCATCGAAGCCAGAACTTTTCACAGACAACACCCTCCCCCCCCCCCCCAAAAAAAAAGGTGCTTAAAATCTATCCATTTCAAGTATGAAAGTTTCAATTTGATGTGCAGCATTTCCACCTCTGCTGCATTGATCGATGACTGCTGGTCGGCTCCAACAGAGCATGATGGACTGTTACTGTTGTGCTGATGATGTGCAGTGAAATGTGTGCTGTTGAAATAACAAAAGCAACAAAAAGGGGAGGGGAAGTGGAAACTAAAAGAAAGCTTTAAAAAGTAGAAGAAAAAAAATGGGATGATGAAAATGTGTAATGACAACAACAAACGTGTTCAACAAAGAGCTAAACTGCAAACCCCAGCTTAAGGGAGTGCTGTGTTATCCATTAGGCTAGGACCCTTAGCGGTGTAAATATGCTAACAATTGCAATGTTCTTTATGTGAATAAAATCCAGGAATTAAAATTCAAAGGGAGGATTGGGTGTCCTAAACTTTGCCATGGCATCCCTTCACTCAGAAACCTGATGGTTAGAGCGGCATCACATTAGGGAGAACTCAGGCTCTAATAAACAGCAACCAAATATAAAGTGTGTCCCAAATTAAAACCTGTATATATGAGATCTTGTGCCATTCAAAGTAACAACCAAGTATTGTGGATCAGCGTGTGAAAAAAATAGAAGAACAAAGGCAAAATCCTTGTAGACCACAATTTTTGATGACCTTTAACAATTTACACCCAGTGCACCTATCAATGGCTGAAGTTTTGTTGTAAAAGATGGTATAACTGATATGAATTTGTTATAGTCAATTATAAAGTCTGTTATTGTCTATATTGTGGAATGGAAAATTTACCGAGAACTTAGTGATTGTGACGTTTGCCCTAATTATACATATTTTCCCCGTTTTTTTTTCCTTCTACTTATGAATAATTTGATAACTTGTAAGTAGAGTATTTTCTTGAATATCATTTCGTAAGCATCGGACTGTGGTAGCTATTCATGTGTACAAAGCTATCAGCAGTGCATGCTATTTCATTTAGTATTATGTCAACATTGGTTTACCTGAATGCATCTGCACAGCAACATGGCTATAAGCACATTCTCC
Source organism: Lycopodina hypogea (assembly GCA_963969325.1). Lineage (NCBI taxonomy): Eukaryota > Metazoa > Porifera > Demospongiae > Poecilosclerida > Cladorhizidae > Lycopodina > Lycopodina hypogea. Next base: position 1,579,851 of record OZ017781.1, on the reverse strand, counting down.
CCCACAGAATTTTTTTCTGTCATGAATTTTATGCTTTTAACTAGTTAGCCATCCTCGTCTGTTGGCTTAATTGTAGATATTAATCGTCAATACTTCATCTCAGCTTGATGGTGCACAGCTTATTGAAAAGCGCATCCCATTTCACTGAATGAAGGAGCATTGGAATGGTGTATTCATTGATGGGACGGATATTTCACTACTAGCTATGAGTATATTAATTACATGATCTTCTTTAAACATTCTCTAATTGACCTGTCTAATATCACACCAGCCAAACATCATTCTTTTATTCCACATTAGCGAAGGATTTGAGGCTTCTTTCCTTAGGGTGTTTTCGGAAGGAATACCAGCTAAAATCACTATGTAATGTCGCTAAACTTCAGAAATTGAGTCTTAGCAGACTAAATAAGCATTAAATTTTATGGTTTTGTGGCTGCCATTTAAAACATGGGTCATTTCAATACATAAAGTAGTACACTACTCCTGGTAGAGACCTGCCAGCATAAGAGACACCCAAGGTTGGTGGTTACAAAATCGACATTTGACAAGGCCTGGGTATCTAAGAGTAACATAGCACGCATGGTATGGGTTATTTTATAGGAAACAGCTTTGTTTAGCTTTAAAATTGTGCTGTACAGATGTGTTCCATTATTTTATGCTTGCTCCTGTAAAATATATTGCCACATGATTAGGTTATGTTAGTTATTAACAGTATTGTTATCAATATTTAATGTGCACTGCAGTGATTAACTCATCAAGGCCACACGATCAGCACATATCTCAACAATACGGTCCACGCAGAATTCGAGCCTTCTCTGGTCCAGTGCAAAGTCAGTTGAAAACTTCACCTCAACCACATAGTGGGTCACTCAAGCCATTTGCACTCGGTGTGGGAGTGATGGGCATTCTAATTGTATTTTTTATCCTCGTTCTCTGTGGAAGCAAGGAAAAAAAAAAGCCTTCTATTGGAATACAAACAACTGGATACACAAACATAGGGTAAGTTGAGCTCTACAATGTATGGCATGTACTGAGGTGTGGGTTAGTGAACAAATATTCTACTTAACTTGGGGGGGGGGGGGGGGGTGAGTGAGTAATACACATGATTTATTGCCCAGGTTGATGTGCTCCAGGTAGTAAACATGGTGCTGATTTTGGTCATGTTATTAGTGGGCTTTCTAGGGTCATGTGCAAGTGTGTTTCATTTAGAATTTACTGTGGTTTTGAGTATTAGCTCAGTAGGCATGAGTAGAGGTACTTGTTTTATATAGTGCATAGTTCACACTACGTCTAAATTAAGTTTGTAAGCTAAGAGTATTTGGAAACTATTGTGTCTGTTGATGTGAGAACAGAACTGTGAGAGTAGAGATATCACCACACTACACCAATTCTTACCCACAAATCTCTGTCTGTGGTTGAGTTTTTTTGTTGTTGATGTAACCAGTGAACAATCTTAATATGTATCGACAACATGCGTAGGTGCCGTGAGATAAATAACATATGATATATTGAACACACCCCTTTAAAAATAATTTTTTACAGTTGCAAGTGCTGTTTTTATTTACCTTGTTGCAAGGTAAAGCTTCATTTGGACCAGCTTGGTGTAAGGATAGAGCTTCTTAAAATAAAAAAAATGTAAAAATGAAATTATCATAATGCTTTACTAAGATGTTATTGCTGTTATGTTGTTTTGACTGGGTGGTGTTTACACATATGCTTGACTGTGGTGTTAGATTTCTGGTGTGCTTTGTATGTTTACATTTCACTTTATTGGTAGCTTGTATGCATCTCTCTATTGCTGCAGGTCTCCCAGTGGTGCAGCACCTGCTCTGCCAGGAGACTCCACCCATCAGGTGACTGCTGTCCCTATGGAGGTATGTTTGTCAACAAAGATGGAGTTGCTATATGAAGTTGTGGGAGAGAATGTGAAGGAAACCTTTAAAATATATAATATTATTCTTTTGCGAGCGAAAAGTAAATTTTATTTGTGGTGTGTGTATGTTTAATGTATGCTTGCTGTAATAGCTCAGTTTTTTCTCATACAGTGAAGTTGGGGGGGGGGGGGGGAATTGCACCCTGGGAATCCCTGTCCCAGATAAATTTAACCCCCTCCTACACCACCAAACTTAACATGTCATACGAGAAACAGTAACTTATGAAATATATAGCATACAGAGTAATTATAGTCTGCTGGCTGCCTGAAATCCACCAGAATTCATTTTAAAATAGTTTCCTTGGAGGAATGCCCTGAGATCCCCCTAGGATATTCTCCTCATGAAAATACCTGTGCCATTATGTCCCCTCCTTCCCCAGGAAAAAAAAATCCAGTAACCTGTAGCTGTAATCTATTTGTTTCTGAATTCAAATCATGAGAATTATGTTTAGTTTGTAAATTCAGGAATGGAACTGGTATTTAATAGGTGAAAGCTTATGGATTAAAGTGTTATAGTGGCTTGAAAGTATTCCACAATATATTAGCTAGTGTGATGTAAACAAAATAGGAAGGGGGGGGGGAGAAGTGGATAAATTTTATTCCTCTTCATTGCAAACCATCTACCCATGAAGGGATTCTAATCACAATATAGATAGCACTGCCATACATACTGTGAAGGAAGGAGGAAAGGGACAATCACATATATACAAGTAGTTCATTGAGTTGACACCAGTTTTGAAAATTAGAGCCAACCTTTCAACTTAGGATTTTTTTACAGGTAAATTGGTGTGCGATTCATTTCACAAAACTCATTGTGAACATACTGTAGTCTGTATGTTCAGGGCTAGGTATTTGTGTCCTCACAGACACAAACAAAGGCGCATTATTTCAATGTGAATGAAATATAGTACACAGTACATGTACAATATGCTTATTATGCTCTCTTCTCTTGTGACAGGACCCAAAGGCTAATGACTCCACTGCCAGTGTTTTCATTAACCTCAACAATGATAAGGAGGTCACAATAACAAACCAAGCTTCCACAGAGGCTCCGAGACACTCGTCTACTGACCACGATTACCAGAGTCTGAATTCAGTGGAAAATCTGAGCACATCTGCTCCGAAGAAGGAACAGGCTGTGGACAGTAGAGCAGAACAAGTGATTACTCCCCATAAGTTTTTTCCTCTTCCAGAGGTGCCAAAGCTGGAGCTGGCTGAGAACCCCAAAGCTGAGGAAAAAGATGTTTGCGATGGTGAAGACAATTATGACGTGGTGTCCAATAACCCAGGGAGAATTCCCTGCAGCTATCATTCCGAAGACTGCAACAATGGGAACATTGAAAAACATGTTGACCCCTCCCAGCCCATCCCTTATGGTATAGTATCAAGGCACGTTCAACCTGGTAAACAGAGAAAAGATAACAGTGCCAGCTACTCCGAAGCCGGTGTGGGACATGGCCCTTTAATGTCCAGATTTCGATCACTCACTGATCCACTGCATCCTTATGAGATAGAGGATTCCCTTCGTGATAGGAGGGCAGACTCAGCTGCTCACATGCCACTTCCTCGGATTCCTGGCGGTGCACTTAAAGCGAATGTTAGGGGTGATAACTTGACTTATGATATCATACCGGAAGACACAGTTGTGAAACAGTCAAAAAATGCAAAACATTTTTCACCTTCTCCGAAAGAGCAATTGTATGAGTCCATGGATGAGATAGAACAGAAAGGTCTGTACGAGACTGTGCCAGAAAATATTACCCGGGTAGATTCTCCCGGATATCTGTCAAGTCCTAACCTCTCCCCAGGGAGGACATTGGAGAGAAATCCACCCCCAACATCCCCTATCCCCAAGAAAGTTGTAAAGAAGAAAAATCTAGAAAAATCTCTCAGTTCATTTCCTGCTGATGAACACAAAAGACGTTTTTCCTTGTTTGGAAGAAAGAAATCTGCTTCTGTTTCATCCTCGAAGCAAAAGCTTGGATCTCCCACAATACTGCGAACTGTATCTCCTCAGCATAAATCTCCTCCACTCCCTAAAATCCCTACCCCTATCCGTCCAAGTGAATCCTATGAAGAGGATGCTTTCTTGTATGACAGGGTCGCCCCTGTTCTGCCTGTGAACGAAAGTGCTTTTCAACAGGCTCCACACCAGCCCGTAGCACTGCCTGATCTTCCCTTGCCAAGACGCCCAGACACATGTTCAGCGACTGTTGTTCACCAGCGAGTGGTAGAAGTGGGTGAAAGATCTGGTGCCTATGACATGGTGGTTCCCAGATCAGAGGACGAACCTAACTACGACGTAGTTGATCCTCGTGAAATTATTACTACCACCACACCAGAGCTTGAAATTGACCCTCCTTATGACAGAGTTGACAAAATGGAGATGATGACAAGGAAAATGAGGGCTGAAGGGTACGACCCTCCTTATGACAAAGTTGGGCAGGATAAAGAGGCTCAAGATGCTGCAAGTAAGGAAGAGGAATCTCTGTCACCTCAATCGAGGGCACGTCCCTTGACAGTAGATTACAGTGTCATCAGATATCTATCACAAGATAAAGAAATGGTAAAAGAGGACGAAACCCAACTTCAACCCCAATTAGAGCATGATGAAGAAGGCTATGCCGTAGTTCCTGAGGCATTCAAGAGGAGGAAGCGTGCCATGTCTGATGCTAAGAGAAGCCACAAGAAGTCAAGAGGCGAACTCTCTCCAGAGTTGGTAGCAACTGGCAATCACCTCATTAAGCGCACAGAGCCTGAGCCAGATTACGACAGTCTCCAGGAGAGCCAACCACAGAGCAAATTGGCAGCCTTTTCTGTGAACTTAAATGACCAGTATGCATTGGTTAATATCCAGGACAAGAAAGATAGGCAGAAGCGAGAACTGGAAGAATCTCTTAGGATTCAGGAGCAGCTGAGAGGTGAAACAGAGGAGCATCCTCGTTCCCCTTCACCCATTCCACCTCCTCTCCCTCCCCCTCCCAGACCAGAAGACCTGGAGGAGTTTCAAGAAGTACCCCCCATCCCTGTTCATGCTCTTTTGGAGGGCAGAAATGGGGAGTTAGAGTTAGAACCCTCACAGCCCGACAGCAATGACCCTCCATATGCCAAAGTAAGGAGCAAGGTGAACAACCTCTATGCTGTTGTGAGTGAACCATACACTGAAATTGATATCATGGAAATGCAGAATAGACCGAGTAGAGAGGTGGCTTCCTTTGCTGCTGGTCAGGCAACTGAGTGTGAGGTGAACAGCGCTGGAAGACTCGATGTAATCACACCAAAGATGGTTTCCTCTGCAAAGGAGGAAGTATATGACACCATTACAGATATCACAGAAGAAGCTAATGCAGAGGCATTTCAAAAGGAACATGAACCAATACTATTGTTGAATGCAGCCGAACCCAATAACATTTATGACTGTCTACTGCCTGAAAGCAATGGAATGGGGGGGAAAATCTACTGACTTGACATAGCCACGGAATTTGGCATTTTTTATGTCAAGGTGTTAGCTGACAGTTTGTTCCACTTACCTGATATATATATATTAGAATTTACTTGTGATTTGTGTAAACAATTTGTAGCAATCAATTTTCTTCATTCTTTTGTTGTCTAATCAAATACCTTAAAATTACCTTTGGCATATGCAAACACACCAACACATTCCAGGTAGAGGTACTGTGACTACAGTCATCACAAAAATAGAGATAGCACAAGCTAAATTATCTTTGGTACATAATATTCGATGTCCAGAGAAAGAGTAGTAGACCGTGTATATTCAAAACGCTCGATTTGGAAGAAAGCACCACTTACATTATTTCTTGTTCATAGTAGAGAAAATATTTAGATAATTAATGTTTTTTATTCTAGAGAGAGAGAGAAAAAAGACACCACCGAGTTCCAACACATGAATGCAATGTATACAGTCCCTTCATTCTTTTTGCTGACTTCCAGTTTCAGAACGTATGGCATTTTCTATTCCAGGATCAAGTTCCAAAGTTTCTATGTCCAATAACGACACTGATAGTGTCTGAAGATCTTTCAATATTTCTCTAATATCTACATAGAGAAAATAAAAACAAAAATATAACTTGCGACAGTAACATTCAATAAACATTATGTTATACGACATAACCTGATGTACCTTGAGTGTGAACATCCTTCAGTTCACTGTTCCTGTCCAAGTCCCTGCCGAAGAGATCATGTTTCTCTTGTTCCAAAGTGTGGGGCTCTGCACTGGGAAGAGCATCCCTCGGTCCAGAACCAACAACTCTGATCTTTTCTGGTGCAGATGTTGAGGCTTCGTGACCTTGTCCATTGACTAGCTTGGACTTCCTTGGAATCGTAGCTCCTTCCTCTCTTAGTGTGGTCTAGAGTTATAACACAATGTAACATGAGTGCATTACACAGAAAGTAACTGATAACATTGTGTCATCACTAGTGCATGCTTTTGCCAAACCCTCTGAATATCCTCACCAAATTTGGTTCCATTTTGACCAAACCTGGGGCATTGAATCACAACGTACAAACAGATGCACCAACTTTATATATATATATATATATACACATATACATATAACATATATATATATACACATATACATATATATGTATATATATATTGTATATATATATACATATATACATATATATACATATATACATATATACATATATATGTATATATATATATACATATATACATATATATACACATTTATACACATATATACATATATATACACATTTATACATATATATACATATATATACACATTTATACATATATATACATATATATACACATTTATACATATATAACACATATATACATATATATACATACATATATATACATATATATACATATATATATATGTGCGTGTGTGTGTGTGTGTCCTTGTACATAAAGTTCTCACTCCCAGCCTGACCTTCATATCCCAAATAAACTAGTATTCACTTTCACCCTATCAAATTACATAGAGTTAATAGATTATGCAGACATTCTATTCAATGGAGATATTTTTGGAATGGTGAAGGAGGGAAGCCCACAGACAGTGCCCATAGCACTGATAGTAAGTAAACAACTTGTCCATTAAAATTCCAACCAATATATCCCAAATTGCAATGCTTTGACTAAATGGTTCTCTCAGCCACCTACCTGTGCTGCCAAAGCACTTGGCTATTGCTGTGGTGAGATGACAGACTCTACTATTCTTGTGCTACCTAGAGGGCTAGGATAGCCGACAACGTGCCCGACATGATCATGAGAGAAGTAAGCACAATAGTAAGTGCAGTAGTTCTGACCTTGTGTAGACCACAACTGACTGAGAATTAACATTAACAGCATTGAAGCAATTAACCCCCTCCCCTGAATTAACCCTGTGACTACCGCCTTCAAGGTGAATTTTAAAAATATGAATCTGAAAGCACACAGTCATACACATTATAAACATTAAAAACACATCACTTGAAATCGATGAGTTGTTACCATTAATAGGTTGCTTAGCAACACATTACAAGTATGATTCGACCAACCATCAAAGTCAAGAATGTGATTCCTAAACACACAAATATACATTGAGAAAAGTCTCTACACTTTCTTTTAAGAAAGGACTAAAGGTCAAACCCATTTTTAAATTATTTTTCTTCTTCAAATACTCATAACTTTTTCTCCACAACCCCACACATGTTTTTAGCATAGAAAGATAACTCTTTCTATGTACTTAAACAATTGTACAATATGAGGGTGTGGTACGCCAAAAACTGGGAAAGGTCAGGTCGGACAGTGTAGATCCGACACAAGATCCTGTCAAGAATTGGAAATGTAGTTTACTCAACCTCAAACAGCTGTTGTAGGTAGCTTGTGTTCATAGCAAGAGAATGAGTGTGAGGAATTTTAAGTGCTAAGTTCAATCAGCAACTTTTGCACTTTTCTTTTTTAAGTGGATGACCAATAATTTTTGGACTACTCCACTCTTCTAAACAATGTAACTTTTCTGTTGATTGGATTCATATGGTTTAAGAGGTATGAAATGTATGGGAAAAAAATTAAGTTATTCTTGACCGAGAACAAAAAAAGGGGGGGAGGGGGAGGGAGGAAAAGTAATTTAGATAAAGTTAAAGTTGTGGCATGATTTACAACTTTTGGTATGATTTATACTAACTGAACTATAATTATTGACCAACTTTTTATCTACAATGAAGGGTATAAAAATCATCATAACTTGTAATGGAGTACCTCAGGGTTCCTAAATAAAACTTATTTTTTAAAGTAACATTTCATAGATGTAAGCATAGTTTGGGTGAATAAAGAAAAACTTGATTTTTTTAACCTTTAGTCTCCCCAAGTTCTACATAAGTAAACTTATGCAAAATAAAGACAGAAGATTAGGTTCAGCTGTGTGTGTGTGTGTGTGTGTGTGTGTGTGTGTGTGTGTGTGTGTGTGTGTGTGTGTGTGTGTGTGTGTGTGTGTTTTTGTCTATGTTCCAAAGCAAAGGAGGCCTGGCTGTGCACTAATGTGAACAAGAAAACTAGTGTACTCTAAACTTGCTTTGTGATGTGATTGTATTTCTTGCTCCCTCCTGACGGAGGGCCACATGACCAACTATGGCAGTGGTACAACAGGACAGGACAGGTAAGTGTGTGTGTGTGTGTGTGTGTGTGTGTTCGTTTACAGGATTCATGTGCTGAGCAAGTCCCACCCTATTCAGAATAGGCATCCCTCCTCCTCTATCACCTGTCAGTGGTACAGATGACTCTGCTGTTAGGAGGACAGGCAGGGGTCATGGTAGACCTGATGGACAGGAAGGAATGCCAACAGAGGTGGATACTGAGACATGCACATCCACAGTTCCACAGCAAATATGGGGGAGACAGTGTCCAAGAGAGACATAGATACTTGGGTATTTGACTGGGTGTATATTATGGGGGTCCACATGTACTGGGGAAGATAATATTAAAATACTTAATACTATGGCAGACATGACTGATGTCTCTTTGCCAACCATTCCTGCACAGCACTTCATCTTGCCTCAACCCTGCATGAAGTTTATCCAGTGTCTGATTGGGCATATATAGCACTGCAAAATGTTAAGTTCCTATCAAATATCACCTCATCCCCTCCCCCCCCCACAAAAAAAAAAAAAAAAAAAAAAAAAACTTTCAAATGACAAGAACACAACCATTGCATAGCCCGCGTGCAAACCTGAGAGCTGATTCAGAATATCCTGTGTCAACCCTTTCCAATATAATCTGAAAGAAAAAAAAATTGAATCTAAATAAGCATGAGTAGTATCAAGTTGCATCCTGTGGTCGTTCCCAGAGTGTGCTAGCACAGCGCGCCACCACGCTACCAACCTAACTTAAAAAAAAAAAAAAAAAAAAAAAAAAAAATTGCGCGTTTTTGGTTGAGCATAGATAGCAGTGAAGCACGTGGTTACTGCTGTTGTTTGTTGTTTTTAAGATGGACCTCAGGCTATGCTTCAAAGAGAGGAGGAAGGTTGAGACTGAGACTGGTCCTGCTAGTAGAAAAGGAAGTGCAGACGGGGCACAATTCAGATAGTGGATGAGGAAAAATATTAAATTATTTATTATTATTTTTTAATTCCTAAAATAAAAAAAAACCCAACAACATTACTTCGCTGTAAAAATACAATTGTACATTAAATTAACACAAAATTGTTAATTTATAAAGAGGTGTGTTTTAGATCACAACACTACTACTTTCCCTTTTGGGGGGGGGGGTAACTCTGAGTCCAGTATAATATTCCCAATCAGCCTTTAGTCCTCATGATAAAACTGAAATGGACTATATTCATTCACATACTCTACTTGCACATGAACACTCCTCCCCCTGCCACGCCCCCAGAGTACTAACTAGCATTAAGTTCCTCTCCATCTGCACGGCTTGCAGCTTCTTCCTGGCTGCTGCCAGCTCTTGCTGCAGTCCTTGTCTGTTGATCTCTGCAGCCACCATGGTCCTCTCCTTGTCCCTGGTGAGTTGTCTGGTGAGCTGCTGGATGTCCACCACAGCCTTGGCATGCTCTCTCCTCGCCACATCAAGAAGCTTCTCCATCTCCATAAGCTCCTCCCTGCTTCTCTGTCGGTAAGAGGAGAGCTCATACTCCAGCCCTGAGGGGAAACAACAACAACATAATTAGACCACTATTAGGAACATAGTTCACATGGATGACTGAAAATCATCATATTCAGTATACAGGAGCAAGTACTCCTCATGCAACGAGAAGTGAAGCATCTATCAGCTCATGCACTGCACATGCTACTATGTGATATATTCCATGCCGTGTTGGTAGCTGATATGTGTGTATGATACTTTGTTAGGTTTTGGGAGGCCCCACCCTTCTCCTCCTCACCTCCACATAGGGCATCCCAGTGGTAATCGTCAGTATCACATGACATGTGAGAGATGATACAAACAATCTATCTATCTATCTATCTATCCGTCCACCTATCTATCTATCTATCTATCTATCATGTGGAAGCCTTTCAGCTAATTTGATTGACTCTTTATTATAGTGGTGGTTGCTCTTGAGGGTCATCGTAGAGCACCAGCTCCACATGCACTGAGGAACACACTAGCTACCTTGAGTTACGGCTGCCCCAGGAATGACCAAGAGGGGGACAAATATAGAGGCCATAACTAACCACCTCAGCACAAGCAAGTAAATCTGAGACAATCCACCTAACTTGACATGGGAAACAATGAACCCAACCACACTTACTGCCAATACCCCACCTCCCTCTTCCCTACTGGCCCTAATCTAGATTGAACTTGGTTCAAGCAGAATTAAGATATGTTGATTTAATTCTAGTTTCTTACATGAAGTAACAACACATCACATGTAAAAATGCTTGCCCTCTTGCAGAGTTACACAGCATTACATTGTATACTATTAGATACAAATCATTTGTCATACTGGATTCTGCTGAGGTCTGTACATCCTTCAACTCCGCCTCCAGCTGACGGATTCTTTCAGAGCTTTTAGCTTCACTCTCTTCGGAGGTGCCCAGTTTGCTTCTTGTCTGCTCCAACAGATGTCCACACAAAGAGCCATCACTCTCAACCTGCAACAAACGTGTCTCAAGCTCTTGCTTTTCTGTCGTCCCTGAGCAAGGAAGACCGGTGGGGGCAGAAAGGCGTGGGGGGGGGGGGGGGGGGGGGGATAGGAAGAGAGAAAGAAAATTCTATTACTTATGTGCAAAAAAAAACAAACAACCACAAAACAATACTTATATTATAATGCACACTAATCTACCTGTCGTCTGTTAGCATTGATCAACACCTGCTATTTGTTTATATGAACCCATCCAGTATATTAATCTTTTAGCTATGACCACTGAATCATTAGGGGGGCAGTCATGAAGTTCACCCCCACTCTTCCCCCCCCCCCCCTTCCTCAAAATGCATGCATGCACACACACGTGCACACACATTCACCCCCTCCCCTCCCCACACACACACAATATAACTCTCTACATGAAAAAGTCAAAATGACACCTATTTTTGTGATGGTAAGGATCATGGTTTGAGCAGCAGAGCTCCAGAACTCCAACCCAATCAACTACCAATATCCTCGGCTCCATTTCTTTGCAGAACCAAACATTATGGCAATTGTAAATTAAAACTTGAACCTGAAAAACTCCAAAAGGAGGGAATTCTGTTATTCTGCTCTGAGGCCAGTCATGCTACAGGTAGCAATAGCTGATGTCTGCACCTGATCCAATCCACACATGATTTCTAATTCCAGCATTCCATCAGACCACAACACTCCATTGGCAAAACACAGTTTCCATTATAGTTAAAACAGATTCCCCATCAGCAGAGCCGGGAAAATAAATATGCTCTATTACTGATAGTTTCTTCTAAGCAGCATGTGGGTGTGGCTTAATAATGAATCAGCATAAATAATGTGCAGTAAGAGTCCAAGGAGATTGTTACACAGTGGAACTCCAATAATTAGGAAGACACTCCCACATTTATATTTCCATATCCACAGCACTTTCACACTATCTCTAGATGACTGAGTTACAAGCCCTAGCTCAAGAGTTTATTATGGGTACGGTGTGGTATTGCTTGTATAAGGACGTCCGCACATAGCTGTGTATACATATATACTCTGTAACTTTATCATCCATCATCAAGGATGACGTAGAGTTGGTGGCAATAATACTGGATGTCAACGAATGTGAAGAAAGTCTAAGGCAGTATGTACTCATTCCCGCAAACACATGCAGGGTTCAATTCCATTACCTTTCTCTGTCAACACCTTCAACTGGTCGTGAAAGGTCTTGGTGCATTCCTTCAGCTGAGCCGTCAGTCTGTTCCTCTCCAGACACGACGTCTGGAGTTCATGCTCGAGGTGCTCCCGTGTAAGATAGGACACCCCCCCTTCCCATTCATCAGCTAAACCATCACTGGTTTGACACCCGGCATTAGACGTTTCCCCTGGCGAGGTTGGGAGCAGCATTGCACCTCGACAGCCAATCAGAGCTGAGGAGAGAGATGCAGATATAACACAACTATCTTGTGCAACCACAACCACCTGTCTCTAGGCAACCTTGTGGAAGAAATGGTAGAAATTGAGGACTTACACACTGAAGGTTCATTGCCACCAACAAAAGTACTCACACCAATTTAGATAGCTCACATTTCAAAACTAGAAAAAAAAGAGAAGGGAAAAAAGTCAGAAAATAGTATAGCATGGTCTAATACAGATACTCTATTACTCTATTACAGTAGTGGAGAAGTGGGTGAAGGAAGTGAGAGGGGGGGGGGGGGAGACAAGACTGATGATTGGGCAGGTCAGTTGCATGTGCTTTAGAGGAGAGAAGATGTGTGGGGAGTAGCATGAAGTGGTGGAGGAAGGAATATCTAAATGTCTGACACGAAATCCTCCCCCTTCCAGAAATATTCCATTGCAATCAACTTCCAAGAATATTATCAAGGTTATATCACCATAATCATTATCAGTGGTGGGTTGTTTTTTTAATAGGTGTGTGTGTATGTGTGTGTGTGTGTGTGTGTGTGTGTGTGTGTGTGTGTGTGTGTGTGTGTGTGTGTGAGTGTGTGTGTGTGTGTGTGTATGTGCGCGTGTGTGTGTGTCTGTGTTTGTGCATGAGCATGTGTGTGAGTGCGCGAATACGATCATTAATATAAAATAAAATACATTAAAAATTAGAGAAAATGTATTAAACTCATGCATGACATTACTTTTAAATCTTAACATTTTGGGAAGAAAAAATTCAAATATATCTCAGTATAATAAATAATCCCACCCCCCTTTTAAAGTGTTGAAATAAATATTTGTGCATGTGCCCTCTGAACTCAAACTTGCTAGGCAAACAGTGCCATACACTTTCTACATAATTTGGGTGTGGTATAATATATAGAGGGTGGAGCCTCTCTTTAATTGGCCCTATGATGCACTCTGCCATACCTGTGACAGATTGTACATGGCCAACCATCAGAGTGACTCTGTGTTGGTAGTTAGCCAGCCGTGTGAATCCCTGGTTGACGGTGGACTTGAATCCATGGCAGAGTCGAGCCAACACCTGCAGTTTACGGACCACATCTATACGCAAGTCCTGCTCTTGCTGTAACTGCTTTTCTAATTCATGCATAGCAATGCTGACCCGCTCCAGCTCCAACTCAGCGTCCTGCAACCATTGAATTAGTAATTCAATTAACAGCACATTGCTTTAACATTAAATGCGAGACAATCAAGCTATATATATCTATATATATATTAGAAGACCTATGTAACTAACTATGTAACTATGTTCATCCATTTCTCAAAATCCCTCTGTTAGATTTTGACCAAACTTTTAGGGATGGAGGAGACCCACCCTGAGATGGTTTTAAGCCAGGTGGCATGTCTGGGAAAATACAGAATTTATCTGTCTGTCTGTCTGTCTGTCTGTCTGTCTGTCTGTCTCTCTGTCTGTCTGTCTGTCTGTCTGTCTGTCTGTCTGTCTGTCTGTCTGTCTGTCTGTCTGTCTGTCTGTCTGTCTGTCTGTCTGTCTGTCTGTATGTTTGTACCATCATTCCGGCCAAACTGGTAGGTGGATTTCTCTGAAACTCGGCATGATGATAGGTTTTGACCCAACTTAAAACATGGGCTAAAAAGTTCACAAAATGGTTATCATGGTAATGAGAAAAAGCCGAAAATGGTATTTTGGCCACTTCTCTCTTAATAATACATCTTCTCCACCATCACCTTTCTTACTCGCAAGACATGTTCAACTACTGGATTTTAGCCTACATTGGCCGGGCAACGCTGGGTATATGCTGCTAGTATATATATATATAAGCAGCATATACCCGGCATTGCCCGGCCAATAACACCATGAAAAATTATAAAAGATAATCAAATTTCGGCCTGGTTGGTCTTTCTATTAGTTTTCGGTAGCCAAAACAACTTCCTGTGGGTGTAGTTATAACCTAATCACACCCATTGACACCTCTACATGCAATTAATACGCTGACTCTGTTACTAAGATACATGCCAAATTTTGGTATGGTTGGTTCTAGCTTTTTCTAACCAAAATGGCTTCCTATGTGTGTGGCTATGATAAAACCACACCCATTACCACACACATGTGGTTAATAATGTTCATCCGGTTATTGGGGACCACATGCCAAATTTCAGCTTGATTGGTCCTTCAATTAGCTTTTGGCAGCCAAAACAACTTCCTATGGTTGTGGCCATGACCACACCGCACCCATTAACACACCCACATGTGGTCAATAATGCTCATCCGGTTACTTGGAAACCACATGCCAAGTTTTTGCCCAGTTGGTGCTTCAATTAGTTTTGATAAGGAAAATAACTTCCTGTGGGTGTGGCTTTGAAAACCACACCCACAAGACATGTGCTAAGTTTCAGCCTAATTGGTCTATAAATTTTCATTTGGCAGCCAAATAATTTCCTGTGGGTGTGGCTATGATTGAACCACACCCACATGTGGTTAATAATGCTCTCCCTGTCACTTGGAGACCACATGTCAAATTCCAGCCTGGTTGGTATGTTGATTAGACTGGCAGCAAAAAAAAAAAAAAAAAATCCTGTGAGTGTGGCCATGACAAAACCACACCCATTACCACACCCACATGTGGTTAATAATGCTCTCCCGGTTACTTGGAACCACACACAAAATTCCAGACTTTTTGGTCAGAAGGTTTGTCTGTGATGCCTAGATAAATGCACGCACGCACACACACACGCACACACACACAAGGTGTGGATGTTGGAGGTCATCTTTCCCCTTTTCTGATGGAAACATCTGTGGTGATCTTCAGAGTGCTCTCATGAACTTATACTCTGTGCATGCTTAGTCCTTATATTCTTGGCAAGCAATTTTCCCTTAGTCACAGCCTCACAGTGACCGTACATGAAGTGAGAGGTCTAATTACTGTAGATGAACTGGCCACAGATTAGCTGAGATTTGCTGTAGCCTCTAGCTCCGGCATGGCTGATCGGAGGCTAGCAGGACCCACCTCAAGACACCCTCCGGCCTTAGTTACTCGTTGTTTCACCAAGGCTCAGTCGTTGTGGACTCACCAATAGGTAGCACACTGCCTGGGAGAGGAGCTGAAGGCACTGGATAAGTTTACAGCATCAACAGGCATCTCTAAATGTCGTTGTTGTTTTTTTTTTTTTTTTTTATTTAGGATAATAAATTCTTGTCCCAATCTATAGATGCTCCAAAAATGAAAGGATTCATACTATTAAAACTACCACTTCGCTTTCTATGTTCTTAAAACCAAAAAATGGAGTCATTCTTTCTACCACATCCATAACTTCAGAATTCTTCATTGTTCAGTAGTCTACTGGCCACATGCATGCCAAACAAATGGGCACAAGTCATAAAATCAGTTCCCACTCATTATGCCCCAGTTGTACTTGAGGGCAATTGCCTACTCTCCATGGAGCAGCATGCAATATCCTGTGCCATGCAGGACTCTGACTCCTCTCTGCATGCATACAGGAACTCATGCCAGTGTCCTGTACCAGGGTATACCTGACATTTCTTTTGTTGCAGCTGCAACTGGGCATCCTTGTCAGTCAGAGCATGGGAGAGAAGCTGGCCACTTCTCTCACTCTTCTCTGCTGCCTCAGCCAAAGATAGCCCCTGTACACACAGAGAAAAGTAAAAGATTACCATTATGCTTCCAATATTTATACAAGTCTTCAATCTCACTTTTTTCTGTGCATCGTCCAACTTGCTGGCATTCTGAATCTCCTCCATTTTCCTCTGGACAAGAAGTACAAATACCTTCTCCCTCCACAAAGTGAGCAAACCTCTGACACAGCCTGCTTCTTCTCCACACCTCTGAAATATAATGTACAAGAAACGGCATATGTCACCTTGGAGAGAACAACACGCTCCCTTGAGCAGTGCCTCCCACCCACTCACCTTGGTGATGTCTGCTTCTTGAATGCCAAGTATCTCTGAGATTGAGTCCAGCCGGATGTTGAGGAGTTTGTTCTCAGTGGACAATCGTTTGTTCTCATTGTCAAGTTTCTTTATGCACATGATTATATAAAATTAGCTAATAAATAAAGGAATATAATAAAAGATATGGTGCACCACAAAAAAAAACTATATATATATATATATATAAATATATATATATAAATATAAAGTTGTCATCTCTGTAGTCCATATGCCTTCCTGTAGCACCTTCAGTCTGCAAGTTAGACCCAGAAACCCATATATTATTGGAATCAGTGTCTCCAGGAGAACGTTTAAGTACATATATGTGGCCAATACCATTTACTGTGTTCGAGTTAAGCAAAAAAAGGCTAAAAATGGTACTTCGGCCAGTTAAATCGTTGAACCTACAGAGTTAAAAAATTGTAGACATGATCCTTGGGTGTCTACTAAGTTTTTTCACCAAACATTTCCCCAAAAGTGTTAACCCCAGTGGGGAAAGAAGAAGTTTATATTTTCCCTTTAAAAAAAGCCTTAAAAAAACCATGGTTCAGTAGTAGGGGCACAGGTCTCCCAAGCTGAAACTTAGTGCTTCAAACCTGGACCTGGTTGACCTTCTCCGCTTTTTCTCCCTTTCTTGTTTCTTCCTTCTTTTCTTCATCTACCAACCCCCCCCCCCTCCCACCTGTTTTCCCCTCTGTTTTCCCCTCTCATGCTTCATTCTATAATATTTTCCTCTTTTTATCACATGTTTTCTTTAAATTCTCCCATGTAGAATACTGGCTTCAGTAGGAGGAAGCATACTTGCGCGCGCACGCACGCACGCACACACACATGAATTGTAATTATGTAAATAATCAATCAATTATTTATTATTGTGTTATATTGTCATGTCAATTGGTCGGATGCCAACCTATTTAAAGTAGGCTGATCTCTGGACAATCTGGAGTTATCTTAAGCAGTGTTGCCACAAATGCAAATTTGGAAAAAAAAATTAGGAGGAAAATGTCTGATTAAGATATTGACAAAACTTTCAAGACATAGTGAATTTTTAGCATGAGGCAGGAATTCCAGACAAAATCTGGACCATAGCCAGCTGCCATGCAGAATAAGATGAGACTGGATATGAATACCTTCAAGTTTTTTGAGGAAGGTATTCTTAACGATGCAGAAAGAATCAAGCTCCTTACCAAGACTGCTCCATCCCAATTGCCACTGTTCTTGCAAACTACACCTGGAGAGAGAATATCTGTGTCCACAATCCTTTCCATAAGATGTTTCATCCCAGGGAGAAGTGGGGTCTAACTGCCTCATGATGAAGCAGCTGGCCTGGGACACCAGCAGCACAGAGAATTTCTGGTGGATGGTTTTTAGCCACAAAAAATTGGATCACTTGACCATATCTATTCTTTTGGGCATGCCAGGTCAAAAATGCCAAAAATGAAGCAGTCTATTTATGGTACTTATGGACGGTCAAATTTATGAACCTAGATATCCAGAAGCAAGAAAACAACATGAACCTGATAGGGAAATGGGTTGGATGAAACTAGGCCACACTTTCTGCTGTGGGCATGTCATTATATCCTAGGCTATATATATATATATATATAAATCTTAATTTTAAAAAATTAATTAAAAAAAAAAAACTATCAACGATGGACAAATTGATAATGCGGGTAATAGTTTCCTAGGGTACAGGCAGGAGAGAGAAGTTAAATCCCTTTGAAAGATTATTTTCAAAACACTTTATTTTTGTCATCCATCATTAATCCTCTCTTTTTACCCCTTCCTTTCACTGTTTCACTTGCACCCACTTTACTCCAAGTTCAATAGCGTTGCAGCTGCATTGTATCATACTGTTTGAGCCTTAAATAACAAGCGATAGGATATTTTCTGTTTTCTCCATAGCCAAATAAATATGGTATGGGACTCCTTTACAGCTGCCTTCCTCTCACTGTTTCATCCACACCCACTCTTGCTGCCCACATTCAACATCACAAGCATGACACACTGTCTGAGACCCCCAATAACCACAGATCTCCACAGGGCAAGTATCGCTTACTGTATACCAAATACATGACAACTGTGCAATAATACAAAGAGCATTAATAATACACAGAGCACTATTAATGAACGTCTTGCAAAACATCCTTTGGATATTCTTTTCCATTTCCCTAGCATAGGCATGAATAGGTTTGCATCAAAAAAACTGGATAGATCTTAGCAGCCAAAGAGAGCAACCTGGAACTACCATAGAAATAGTGACATTGAGAAGCCAACTAAAACTCTCCATGAGTGTAAGTAGTTGATTTAAACTGTGTTTTTAAAAAAGAGAAATCCAGGTATCTCTCATTTAAATATTTTTTTTACTGAGAATAGTGGCTACTTGAGGAAGGCAGTAGTCAAGTAAGAATACAGCTTCAACTGTTTCTTGCTTACTGAGAGCATTGGAATGTCCCAACGCTTCTGGCCCATGCAAATGTTCACAGATGCTTTCAAGAGGAGTTACAATTGCAGCAATATTCTTTATGGAAGAAAGGGGGAAATATTATGGCATTACACAGTTGATAAAGCCTCCCCCCCCCCAATTTTCCTACTTCTATTCCCCCTCCAGGGCAATCTGGAACAGGCTATCTGAGCCAGAAGTTCTGTCAACTCCCCCCTAAAACAAATGACATAGTCCTTCAAACTTTTGCCCACCCTCTTCCCATGCAAACTTTCATAATGAAGGGGAGGCCTCCCTGTTCTGAGTTTGCTCTGGGTTAGTTCAACAGGAAAAAAAAACCAACATCTACAACATTGATCTAGTCGAAACCACAGAATGCATTGAAATAAAGTTCAGGGGGACTTCTTAATGAATAGGGGACTTGCATGATTACGTCACACACAACCTGCCTCACCTACTTATGATATCAGTGAACCTCCAGCACCATAGAAAATGTATTAGCATTCGAGAATTGCAATTACATAATAGCTCCTGCTTTCACCATACTACAAGAATTGAAATTTTATGAAATTTCCAGCATGCTCATAGCATATTCCAGAATATTCAGAGCTGCGGTCATAGATAAATCCCAGCGGGAAAGTGAAGAAAGATTAGTCACAATATTGCCAGGAGCCTGCCCAGCTAGTTGTAGGAACTCATTGGTTGGCGGCAGTAGTGGTGAGTGTCACACAATTGTCAGACAGTGTCACAGCAAAAATAGCTCCTAGTTTTTCTCTAAACACTTAGTTAGGCAGCACCTCATTTCCAAGAACTTCTGGATTGTCACAGGTGCTGCCTGCAGGGTTCTGAAAAGTATTGCAGCTTCTTCTTGGCCAATATTAACCTTAGCAACCATCTGACGCTGACCGCTACTGCTGCCTACCTTTGAGTTCTGAGAACTGGCAGCAAACTCGCTGGCCAGTTCTTAATTAACCTTTCTTTCACTTTCAAGCACCATTTTTTCCGCAACCATAGCTCAGAATATTCTAGAATTTGGTATCAGCATGCTAAATATTTCATAAAGTTTCTGTTCATATAGTATGGTAAAAGCAGGAGCTATTTTCCAGTTGCAGTTCTCAAAAACATCATTGATAGTCATGAATCCCAATGCATTTTCTATGGTGCAGGTGGTTCACTGATACCATAAGTAGGCGTGGCAGGTTGTGTGTGACGTAATCATGCAAGTACCCTATTGACCAGATAGGACACAAATGGTACAACATAGTTCAATCTAATTCAATATTAATATAATGCTACAAAGTGCTAGGTACATCAATTTCTGTCAAAGAAATTAATTCCAGGCAATGATGCTGCAGCTGCACATGTGCTCCACCCTTTATGCTGCAGCTGCACATGTGCTCCACCCTTTATGCTGCAGCTGCACTTGTGCTGCACCCTTTAGTCAAGTGAATCTGACCTGAATCTGACCACCTGCGAGTTAATTGACCAATTTGATTGCATTGTTTGATGAGCGGGGCCACTCACCAAACAAATAGGCTGCCAATCTGCAGATTGGACAGAGCACAGATGTGCACCTGAAAATAAAGGTGAGCTTTCTTTATCCTCACAAATTTACCTAATTTAAAAAAGGAGAAGTAATATGAACCTGTTGATCTGCAACAAACAAAATAGAATCAGTAAAGAAACCCAAACTCATCTATAGTGTACATTTGCATTTTATCCAACATGCAGATTGGCACTGGTTTTGTGAAATGGTTAAGCAAATATGCAGATGTGTTAGATTCACGGACTGGGTGGACCATGCATAGATAGAGAGAGAGTTGCCATGAACCTTCACTGGTAGATAGACAGAGAAACATCCTCAACCAACCTGGGCTTCGCTGAAGAGAAGTTCTCTCTCTTCCTTCCATGTCCTCCCACCACCTATGTCTGGCATCTCCCCACCCAAATATGCTTCCAGCTCATTCACCTTCTGATGCTGCGAGTCCAACTGTTCCATCAGAGTTCTAGTGAACAAGAAGACTCCTCATCATCATGGCAACCACTGCTTACAGCATCAAAAATTGTGTGGGAGTGAAAAATCAATCAATTACTCTATATGTTTACTTTCCTAAGATAGTTGTTGACTGATAACATGACAGCCTCAATGATATCTGGCCAAACATGATCTGCAACTTACCCAAGCTGTGCTCTTCTCTCTCCCAGTTGTTGTTCAACCCCATCTTGGCTGTGTTCCAGCAACATACTGACTTGAGATACAGTCTCTGTAAGCTTGGCAATCTCAAGGTCTTTCTCCTGCCGAAGTGCTATCATTCATAATAAGTCCAGATTACAAATATTCACTTTTCATGTTGACAAGTTCATGATAGCCCAGAAACTCAACACAAAAAAATCAAGCTGTTTTGTTTTTGTTTTTATTTCCAGGTTTCATTCTGTGTACTTCCATTAAACAATATGCCACGAATCTCTCTACAGGTTGTGAGCATGTGCCCTATTGTACTGTATGCCCCCCCCCCCCCTAGTCTCAGTCCCAGACCCCTCCCCTTTATTCACAGCACTGGATGTATTGCATCACCCGCACGCAAATAAAGTGGGTTTGGTGACTTGCCTGTGCAGTCTGTGTTCCTTAGGCATCCGTGGAATGCAACCATAAAAGCCACATTTACTAATTTGGTTAACCAGAACTACGTATTCATGAAGTCTTATATTTTGCGTGTAAATATATAGCACCAGGTACTGGGGATGGCGTCAGAAATATTCAGTCACTTCGAAAAAAAAATTTACAACCTTCACGGTAAGTGTGGTTGTTTTAAAACCTCGTTATAAAATTATTTTGGTCTGATCCGGAATGTGGGCACAAGAACAAGGAATGCACAAGCAAGTCACCAGACCCACTTTATTTGTGTGCTGGTGATGCAATACATCCAGTGCTGTGAATAAAGGGGAGGGGTCTGGGACCAAGACTACCCTACCCCCCCCCCCCCCCTGTGTTGAAGTAATTGCATACCATGCATTCCTAATCATTGTGAAACAGACTCAAAACTCACTTGAGCTATAGCATTCAAGTTCAGACAAATTCAGAGAAAGCTCCTCCACTTCAGCACACCTCTCAGAAAGTTTGGCTTCCAATCTGTTCACCTGTTCTTCCTTAGCCTCTGTGTGTGCCCTGCGTTCTGAACAAAGAACCTTGTGCTCAAGTTCCAGCTGTACATGAAACCACCAAATGAAATATTTATAGTAATCCCTTTGCAATCAGAATTCTTCCTCTTATCATAAAAATTGAGCTGCATAGCTACAAACTTTACCTTGCCAATGACACTTCTGTTTTCTTCCAACAAACTCTCTTTTTCTTTACTGAAATTCTTCTTCTGTTCAAGGATGGCGTTCTCCAGCTGCAATATGTTCTGATATGCTTCCTTTTTCTCTCCTTCCAAGATCTTCACCTTGCTTTGCAGGCACTGCTCAACATGCAAGAGATCAGAAGTCAGTGGAGGCATCTCCCTGGAAGAGGTTGGAAGTAGGTGTAATGGAGGCTGCTGTGTTTGGCACACTCTACTACTGCTGATAACCGACAGCTTTTCCCCATAGCTTTCATGCTCTCGTCTAAATATGAACAGGTATAATCTGCATTATTAACAGCTAATAACAACAAAACATGGAAATTTATAACCTTAGTGCTGCATTTTCTTGTTTAAGTTTCTCAAACTCTGTAATAGGGCAGGTGGAAATACATAATTCTTTTGAAGAAGCTACATTCTCCGTTTTCTGGAACTGTGATGAAAATGTGCACTCAAAAAAGGAAGGAGGTCTGAGAGTCATAGTGGATGATTGAATACCAGGAACTTGGTCCGCACTCAAGTTAGATTTCCCGCCGAACAGCTGCGGGTGTTGTTGACCTTTTCCAAGTTTTCTATCGCTTACTCAGCAATTCTAGTATGTCTTGTCTTGGACTGACATCACGGGAAGCGCAGGAGCGGCTCTCGGCTGAGCTAACTAGGCTTTTGAATAGTAGGGTAAAAATTGGCTGGCTGCGAGAGGCGAGGAACAACCCCCTCCCGGTACTTCGTGCTGCCCTCACTGGAGCAGCTGGTCTAATTCTCGTTGTACAAGTTGCTGTCTTTCCTGAACGCAGAACTGCCGTATCTCTGTTCCAAGCCATCTTTCTCCTGTTCCTAGCAACTTTTAACCTGTCTCTTTTAGGATGGGAAGTTTACATGCTGCAGACACTGAAGGTCAGAAAGCTGCTGTGCAAGTTGGCTCCTACTTTGGACAATCCATGCCCTTGGACATGGTCTGACTATCCTAAATCCTCCATTTCTACATTGAGAGGTCCCCTGACTATTCCTGCATTCAGGGATGGAGTCTTGGTCAATACGCCCATCAGCTTGTTGGTGTATGGTGATGTTATAGAATTGGATCCTGGTATCCCTTCACCTGCGAAAGCAGTACTGAGGGAGAATGGTTCTGCAGAGGTGATTATGCAGGTGGAAGTCAGTGAGGTACTTCCTGAACATGTATTCAAGAAGAGGGATGTGAAGGATAAAGGTGGATCGTTTAAGTTCTTAGCTGAAATGAATCCTGTGCTGTTAGAAATTGTTAAAACACCAATTCTGGCGTTCCTGGAATCTGCACTGCAAAAGGATGACCCTTTAAGCTTCCTGTCTAGAGAAATCAACCTACTGATATACATCACAACTGTTGCACTTGCTCCAATATATTTTTCTGCACTGGTCTTGAATGTCTTGAGGTATTTCTTGCTGAAGGAGGATTTCGATGACAGCTGGCCAGAGATGTTTTTTGGACTTCCTGTATACACAGCCATCCCTTTGCTCCTCCCATACTTCCCTCTGGTTTGGTTTCTCTCCAACCTTTATGGCACAGCACGCGTCATTCTGCTGGTGGAGGGAGGACCTCTCTACTTCTGCAAGAGTGACTGGAAAGGGAAAGGGATGGTTTATATTCGAACCCTCCGTATCATGTGGGAGCTGGTGTGTTGGTGCACACATCACCCTAATTATAAGGTGTTCCATATCTTGGGCACTCTCACCTCCGTGTGTGCGGTGGACAAGGAATACCTCCTAAGCAGTGGCTTTCCCAGCCCAGAAAAGATCTTCCTCTTAAAGACTGAGGGAGTTGTGACAGAAGAGGTCGAACCACAAGCTGGTACGAAGAGACAGACTTCTATGGGTGCGCACAACAATGATGACATTGTAGGAAATGCTCGACATAATCGAGAAGTTCGGATAGAGCCTACTGATGTGAGATTGGCCGTCACTGTGCCAGATAGTGGAGATGTCAATCTGCCCAAGACATCCATGGACCAACAACAACAACATCTCCATACGTCTCCGACTATGAGCGTAAAGTTTTCTCTTGGATTGGAAACTGATGAAGTTAAAAAGGAATGTGAACAAGACAAATCAGATACACTACAAATTTTATCATATACAGACTCACTGACTGCCTCACCGATTCTATCTGACTACACCCCCTTTGAGTTGGTGATGGAGATACTTGATGTATCTCCAGATCCCAACTCTTTCTCTGGGATTGCCTTTGATGATGTCAACTGGCAGGCAAACATTGGCTCACTAAAAGCCATTGGAGTCAACCTCTTATCTACTTCTCACATAACAAAAACTCCTTTCTATTTCCCACCTTTAGATAGCTACGGGGAACTCCAGCAGCACTTACACAAATCCAGCTGCTCTTGTTCCTTGGGCTCGGAAATCGGAGTGACGGAATACTACTCCAGAAAGCTAAAAAAGCAAGTGATGCTGTATAGTGTCAGTAGTCCAGGTGTGGACTTCCGCAAAACCTTTTTACGCAAATCAATGGCTCCATCTGTAGTGAATTACAATTGCAATATTCCTCCTCACATCACGTCAACAATGATCAGTGAATTGGAGACTGGGAAAAACCTCATAATGAGTCGAGGAAGTGGAGACATGATTGCTTCTTGCTGCAGTGACTTCTGGGATGGAGGAGATGTCCAGCCGATGACCGATGCTGAAAGGCTGTCTATTGTGGAGTACTACAATGCTCGAAGCATCTCTTCCTACTGCGTCGCACTAGCCTACAATCCCATGATGGATCTGAATGCATCCGACCTCCCACAGAAGAATATTGGAATCTTTATTCCACCATCAAGCTTGGAGAAGAATCCAAGTGACCTGAGCCTGACAGTAAGCTGCAAGGAACCATATTCCCAGCTTTCAACAGCAGAGCAAATTTTCAAGAATTTGCAGTGCAATCAGGTCTTCCTGGGCTTGGTCACTCTGCAGTACAGACCCAAACTGGGTGTAGTGTCTCTCATTGAGGACCTCTATGCCGCAGGAATCAGGTTTGTCCACTTCACAGCAGAGCATGAGCATCGGGCCAAGATATTTGCACAGAAGCTTGGACTGGAAGCAGATTGGAACAGTTTCATCTCCTTGGCACGACCAACACCTGAGAAGGTTGTAGTAGATGCTAAAGAGCAGCCTAGCGAAGCAGTGATATCTGATGATGAGGATGACAATGAAAGCAGTATGGCTTCAAGCATGCGGTCTTTAGTTTATGGTGCTTTGTCCAATATTCTTGCCAGACTACCTAAAGGGATTGATAATATTCGCCCTCACATTGAGAAGGTGGACAATGTTCCTCTTCTTGTGTCTCTCTTCACTGATTGCACCACGCAAACCATCACGAGCATGATAGAGATTATGCAGGAAAACTCAGAGGTAATTATGTGCATGGGAAACGCATGGAATCACGAGAATGCAAGCATCTTCTCACAGGCAGACATTGGCTTGAGTTTAATCCCACGGTATGTGGATTTTCCCATGTGTACTGTCACTGAGACTTGTGCTGTAAGCAACTCACATTCATTACAAAATAACGGTTCTGTCACTGCTCAATCCAAGTCTTCTTTTAGTCCTCTTGAACTGGCCTCTTATCTCAACTCCATGTCATGTCATCTCTGCTTTGGGAGAGATGACAACGTCAGTCTCCCCTCCATCATCTGGGAATCTAGACGGCTACTTTCCTTGGTGCGTCTGAGCTTGATATTCAGCATGGGGGCATCTTTTTCTCTCTCTGCCTTGATGCTCTTCTCTTCGCTCTTCTTCCTTCCACCCCCTCTCAGTAGCAGCCACTTATTTTGGGCCATCACTGCTGTCATCCCCTTGATCACGCTCAGCTTCCTTGCAACACCACTGGACCCCAAATTCAAGACTCTCATGCCTATCAAGAAGAAGAAACCTTTTCCTGAGTTTTGGCTAGTCATTCTAGAATTTGGCCTGTTTGGTATCACTGGCCTCTATGCTCTCTTTTTATTTTCACTAACACTAGGACAGTTATGCAACACAAAAACAACTTCCCACTGCCATGTCTTGCTGGGAGACCGAAATCGTAACAACTCTTCCCCATGGAATGGCTGGCGTGGGCAAAATGAGAAAGAACTTTTCTTTGCCCAGGATTTTGTGGCATTTTTCATGACCATTTATCTCATCGTTCTCTCCATCAGGTACATCCACCTGACCCGTCCTCTGTGGGAGCTCTGGAAGTTTATATCATGGCATTATGTGGCTGCAACCAGTGGAGCAATCGTCCTCCAGGTCGTCTATTTAGTGGTGTCACAGAGTGTGGGGGAGCGACTGCCAGTCACCTCTGGCCTCTCCTCTGTGCCTGTGCATGTGTGGTGTCTGTGCTTTCTGTGGCCATTTGTGATCATTCCCATGGCCGAGATCCTCAAGCATGTGGACAAAAAGAAGTTCAAAAAGACACAAACTCTTCTGGAATTGCAATTTGGGACTCGACTGGGAATGCATTCTCCAGTGAGCTGAACAAATATCGGAGATTCTCTTTATTTTGTGGTAAACAATGGCATAAATGCAAAGGTGACAGCAAGCACTATGTTTTTCATCAGAAGTCACATGATCACAGTTTGATAATCACTTCTAATTCATACAAAGCAATTCTATATCATTAATCCTGTGATGTATGATTGCACCCCCAGGCATTAACATTGAGTGGACAGCAAATATGTTTGGGTAAAGTTACTCTATGCAAATAAAATTCATGGTTGTATCTATGTATGTACTGATGGACCTGCCAATCCTTGGACCAAAATACCTGAAACTTGGCGTGCATGCACTACTTGATCCAGGGAGTAACTTGGGTTGTGTTAGAACACTCCTTTGGAGAGATTGTAGGGGCATATTACCCCCCCCCCCCCCCCCCCCCCCCCAAATTGAAATTTTTACATGCTAGTGTAAACTTCTTTCATGTACAAGTAACCATAAAGCTCTATTACATACCACACTGTAATCTGATCACACAAAATATATACCAAGTGAGTTGCAAAAGGACACATTAAATGTTTGCATCCAAGATGTGCACCACAGCTTTGTTTAAGGAAGCGAATGTGTCACGTTATTTGTGCTCATTTAGTTCATTTTTGTTATGCAATGTAATCGCACACAAGTGAGTCCAGAATCAAGTGGCCACCAGTCTGTGGTACAATCAAGAGGTACACCCATAACTCTGGTTAGGTAAAAGAACAGCTAACCGTTTCATTTCTAAGCATGCACAAACAAAATAGAATGTAAACATTGATCTAATTGTTTAGCATCACAATGATCACACCATGTTTAGGAAGATCATCAAACTCCACTGATCCTTAACAATCTACGAAATGGTTTTAAAACATTCTAGCCTTTCTGGAAAATCGACGGGCAATGCTGGTTGCATGCCTACTTATGAGCTGCTGTTATTTGGATATAGCCAAAAAGTCTAGAAATGGTGTTCGAGTGGTTTCAATCATACTTAAGTTGACTGTTTGCCAGAAAATTCCAGTTGGTATATGCTAAATATCATGGGTGACACTAACATTACTTTGGTATACACAAGTGATAATAATAATACTATTGGCACATACTTAAGGCTAAGTGTGTGTACAACTAGAAGCCACCCAAGAATGGAATCCCACAAGCCACTATGTACATTAGTACTTTTGAATAGCTGTTGGTCATGTTTCATGTGCTTCACAGTTTTGCTGACCTCATTCAGGGTATTTTAGAGTGACTGACTGTTTTACACAGAGTGGTTTGTATGATAATTGTACCACTCAAAACTATTGTAATAACTTATTAAGAATTTGAAATACAGAGATAGACAATGGTTAATATAGGCAATTCAAACTTCAATGATCTAAAAACTGTCCCTCAACCTCCCTACTCTAGGTCTCAGACCCCTTTATTCATAGCAGTGGATGTATTGCATCATCCACACACAAATGAAGTGGGTCTGGTGACTTGCCTATGCATTCTGTGTTCCTTAGGCATCCAAGGAACTCAACCATAAAGGCCGCATCCACTCATTTGGTTAACCAGAAATACATATTCATGAGGTCTTATGTTTTGCTCGTAAATATATAGCACCAGGTACTGGGGATGGCGTCAGAAACATTAAGTCACTTTGAAGAATTTTGCAACCTTGGTGGTAAGTGTGGTTGTTTAAAAACCTTGTTATAAAATTATTTTGGTCTGTGCTGGAATGTGGGTGCAAGAACACGGAATGCATTGGCAAGTCACCAGACCCACTTTATTTGTGTGCTGGTGATACAATATATCCAGTGCTGTGAATAAAGGGGTCTGGGACCAAGACTACAACCTCCCCTAGTGCTCATGCCAAATTTTATCCCAATTGGCCCATTCTAGCCCTAGCTCTTAATCCCAGTGGTTATGCTATAGAGTGGACAAACAGACATTGATACACACTCACCCACACAGGAATACACACCCCGGTACACTTATACACACAGGTTGCTATGTGACTTGTATAAAATTCTTCCTTGAAACTGTTCTTACAAATTAGTACACGAGGGGGGGGGGGAGGGGGTGAGGAGACTGAGAAGGTAATTTTATTTATCATAAAGTAGACACACAAACATACATTGGAAAATATATAATGGACTGCCCAATATCAGGAAATCAAACCATCACATTTCTGGCTTGTACAGTAAAAAATGCCTTATATTGCAGAGGAGTATATCAGAGAATAGCCTTTTGCACACAACCCCCATCATAAGTAAAGCATGCTATGCCTGTACAGCGCCTCTATGCAATACCTCAACACACTCTACCTACTGAAAATTTGATGTCCCCTCCCAAGCTGTGATATATTTTTTAAATGTTGCTGATATTAGCGTAGTAAGCTTGATTTATTATTAATACACAAATCGATGATACAAGTCAGATAAAGATAAATTTCTGAAGGAAGTCTGACACTTTAAGTGCTTGTATGGCTCATATTCATATATACATAGAAATTATCTTGATCTTGGCGGCAATAAAAAAATTTTGGTCAAAAATCAACATCAATATATGCTCCATATAACTACAGCAAGTACATTTATTCTATCTGGTGTGTTGCCACGATTCTGTTGCTATTTATCATTTTCTCTAGTAAATAGGTCCGTCATCCAAAGCATCATCATCTCCACCATCGTAATCCTCTCCATTGTCGAAATATGCATGACTGTAGTCAGTCCCTTCCTCTTCCTCCTCCTCATCATAAACTTCCTCCATCATCTCTTCTCCTCCAGACTGTTCACTGTCTCCAGAGAGCTGTTCTTTTTTTTCCAATTTTTCCAGCTTCTTCTCCAAAACCCCTTCATCCTCTCCATCATCCTCAAAGGTCACTCTTCGTGACTTCTTAGCCTTCACTGCATCACCAGATGAACCACCACCATCACTGCAAGCAACATCACTTATACATCTTTTCCTCTTCTTCCTCACAGTCCCTATCTGAGGAAGAGATTGAGTTTGTTTCTTTGTCTTCATAGTCTTCTTTTTCAGTTTTACTTTTGGT
The DNA here is from genome assembly GCA_963969325.1 of Lycopodina hypogea. Lineage (NCBI taxonomy): Eukaryota > Metazoa > Porifera > Demospongiae > Poecilosclerida > Cladorhizidae > Lycopodina > Lycopodina hypogea. The sequence goes on along the minus strand of OZ017781.1, from coordinate 1,550,163 downwards.
CTTAATTCTTTGGGGAAGAAGGTCCACTCTATATTCCACCCAATCCCACCTTTAGTGCCTCTGCTATTTCTCCCACAGCTGAGCTTAGATTTAAAAGACTTTCTCTGTCCCGAAACAGAACCATCTGTTTGGAGGTGGAATGGACTCTGACTCATATGGAGTTTAAGTTCTTGCTTTTTGGTGACCAAGTAACTGGCAACTTCTGGTACAATGAGGTCCAGTTGGAGTGGCTGGTGGGTGAGGGTGGGGAAGAGAGATGGAGGCTGAAGGATAGGGGGAGGAACAGATTCTCCAGGAGCCAGCCCAACTGCTTCCAGGTTCACGTTGTAGCTGGAACCTCTCCCCCTCCCCCGCCCCCTTCCTCTCCCTCGGCTCATCGGATGGGCTGCGACTGTTGACAAAAAAGATTTCTTATTGTTATGATATAGCAAACAGCATCTATTCATGGAACAACACATTATTGTCATGACAACATCAGTGCAGCAAGACGTGCAGTGACAGGTTTTGCTCATCAAATATAGTCATTGCACCTTCCTCTTATTATCTTTAACACTTTCCTTTCCTACATGATAATGGTTTGTAAGTGCTTGGGCTTATTTGGGCGAAGATGCAATTTTATTGGTGAAATATGCAAACAAAGTTCCCTGACAGAAATGGTTTAACCATTGTTGCAACCCAAGTCTGATACCGTGTGTGAGTAAGTGGTTACACCAGTCTTGCTAGCCAGACCCTTTACCATCTAAACTGCTAGGGGAGAGAAAGGGATTGGTCTAACTCTTTATTTGATTTCGTTTGTGTATGCTGCATCTCGAAGCTATGGCACATGTGGTGTACCTTAAGCGTGAGGTCATAAACTTTTTTTTTAAGTGTAGTGAATGATATGAAAGCAAATTATTTTTTTGAAGTGGAATTATCTTTTCTATGTGAATAGGAGGTGAAAGGACACCACACAAATTATAGTCCTATGCATGTCATCTGTCCCAAAACGATGGATTTAGTACAAACAAAACCTAGAAAAGAGTCGTACCAGACCCTTTCTCATGAACTGATTACGGTTCAGAGGGTAAAGGGTCTGGCTAGCAACACCTTAACATGTCCAAGGTCCTTTGTTTTGCACCATATTAAGACAGTGGATTTACACACTTCCTAAATGTAAAGTCAAGACTAAGAATGAATTAGCTATGTTAAAATTAAAAATAATGGTAATAAAAAAAGTTTAAGTCTAAAATTTTATTTTGATGAATTTAATTAATTGATTTCATTTTTGGTCAGAATCACTTCAGTACATGGTTGCCAGCAAAAAAAAAAAAGGTGAGCATTTGGATGTTGGCTGTGAATAATCTCATCTGAGACACAGTCATAAAAATTAAATTTTACATGCTACATTCAACGTACCAGACTTCTAACTCTCTCTTTACCGGTAGAAGGGATGAAATTAATTAAACAAGTGTGCCGTACTTCCTTCGTGATGATGCTGTTTCCAAAAATGAGCATCCCCCAAGGACACATTTATAAGGTAAAGGGTCTCCACACCAGGCCTTGAGGAGGGGGGGGGGAAACAAAAAACCCAGATTGAAGTCAAAGATGGTTCATCATTTCCATTGCTCAAGAAAACACTGACATTTGATCTGCATGATTGAAAATGGAGAGTAGTTGTCGTAGAAGCCCTGATCCCGAAAATAAACTCTCAAAAAAGAGAAAACATTCACATTCTAGTAAAAAAGAAATGAAGGTCAAGAAGCTATCCAAGTTGAGCAGTTTCAAACTCTCCCGCCACTCCTTACATCAGAAGAGAAGTAAGCATGAATACAGCGATTCTGACAGTAGTGTCGACTCGGAGTCTTCTTTAAGTGTTAGCTCCTCTACAGAACAAAAGAGGAAGAAAGTGATTAAGCATGGTAGCTCCAAGAAGAAATCCACCCCAAAACACAAGCATAGGCACAAAACGATGAAGTTAAAGAAAAAGAAAGAAAAGTGTGCATGCAAGCAAGAGGATATGAATTCAAGGGAGATTGAAGCTGTAGTACTTTCTCCACCCACTGCAGAGAAACAGGGCATGACAAGTGACCCACCACCAGCTGTGCAAGTTGCACCCTCCAAGTGAGTGACAGGGTGAACTTCTCTTGCCCTTTTATTTTGTGAGAGTTTAAAAAAAAAGAAGATATTCTGATTTATTAATGTTCTAAAATTTATTATTATTTCTGACCTACTGCAGCTAAGATGTTTAGTATCATCATGAAATTGGATGTAAGACTGATATCTGTCTAAAAAAATCCTATGACTTTTACCTAGTTTAGGAGTAGGTCTGTTGCTTTATCTTGGTCCACTTATGGAGGCAAGTAATCATCCACTCTCAGTTCAGCATTGCTCATGAACTAATTTAAAAGTGATAGTCTAAAGTTGCTGTGTCCACTTGTAATAATAGGAGTGTAATGCCCTCAGTTCGCTGTCTAATGTAGCTTGAAGTTTGAGCATCTCTTTCCCCCTCCTACAGTTCCCATTTATGTTTGACAACACAATACTTTTAAAATTGTGCAGAGTGAAGGGGCCAATGACAAAAGAAGAGTACGACAGACAGCAGAGCATTGTGAGGAGAGTCTTTGATCCTGACACAGGAAGACACAGGTTGGTCATGAGAACAGTTTGAAATAAAATAACCCATGAAGACATATATACCAGATGAGTTTGGTACTACCCACATTATATTGTGCGTGTGTGCATGCGTGGCAGGCTTGTGAAAGGGGATGGAGAGATCATAGAAGAGATTGTCAGCAGAGAGAGACACAAAGCTATTAACAAGGTAAGAAAGCATGGCACATATGGAGTGTGGAATGCAGTTTCATTCTTTCCTCTCACTTGTTCTATTTGCAGCAAGCGACATTTGGAGATGGAACCTCCTTCCAAGCACGAACAAGAAAATTATTGTGAGAATTTGACATTTGAACATCACATTTGTGTTGGTCATTGAACACTATGTACAAAAGTAATGCATAAATTCATGAACATAATTATACAATCCAAAAAAAAATTTTTTTCTTAAACTCTCTTCAGACATTTGTATTGGTCATTGAACACTATGTACAAAAGTAATGCATAAATTCATGAATATAATTATACAATAAAAAAAAAAATTTTTTTTAATTTTTTTTATTTTTTTAAACTCTCTTCAGCCATTTGTGTTGGTCATTGAACAATATACAAAATATATTGCATTAATTCATAAATTTAATTATAAAATAAAAAAAAAAAAAAAATTTTTTTTTTGAACTCTCTTCAGCCATATCAGTCATCTTAGCAGTAGCAGATGAAGATCCATCACATTTGTACCTGTCAGGCCAATTTTGATCAAATTTCTTCCAGAATTCAGCTGTGAGAAAAAGGTGTAGGAGTCATTCTCTACAAGGCTTTTCTCTGGGTCTAGCCCTTGGTCATGTATAGAGTCAAGTGACAAAGGATCTACCATGGCCCCTGCACCATCACAGTCTCCATCTTGACCATCTGTGCCAACAGACACAAATACACTCTCTGCACATGCACCGCCACTACGCGGTGGCCCAGACTGGTAAAGAGCTCTCAGGTCCCTAAGCTTGATAGCATAAGCCAGGGCCAGTTCTTGGTTCCTTCCTCCTTTCCCCCCTCCTGTGACTGTCACGGTTGGCTCTCCAGACCCAACCAGACAGAATGGATGTTCCTCACTCACTTCCACTATGTCCATCATCCTCACTAAGTTGGACACGTCTTGCTCCAGTTGAGGATGGTCATGAATGAGTCTGTCCAAACATGCTTGCAGTTGAGCCGACAGAGATTCCAGAGCTGTTTCAGAGAGCACCCTCCGGACTTGCAAGTAATGGGAGACTATGGCGTACACTTCACCAAGTTTCTTAGCCTCTCCCTCCAGTTGCAGGGTCCAGTTGTAACATAAATATCCCACACTCATAGCTGCTTCCTTGGCAGCTTCACTAGCAGTCTTGTTGCTGCCAATGATGACATTCAAAATGTCCAACTGGTTGCCTCCGTCCTTACTCATGCCATGTGGACTGGAATTAACTTTGCTTGTTGCTGAAGATAGAAGGTGAGTGCTCACTGAGGCAGGAAGTGTGAACTTCTTAATGATCCTTCCTACAGCTTCTGCATCTAACTCTTGTGGAACAGTAGGACCACTTGCAATAGTCTTCAGGGGATTTCCTACGACATCCGAAAGGATTAAACCCAGCACCTACAGGGTAAAGAAAATAGATACGAGCTACAAAGTACACCGCAAACAGTATCATGGTACATACAATAATAATGTGCACACTATATATACTTAGTAATTGCATGTTGATTGTGACACGACTGTATTCAACTGGACTACTCGAGGAACTTCAAATATTCCACACAACTACAACTAAAATAGTTTGAAAATGAACAACTGCACAACACCTTGGCCGGAGAAGCAGCCTCAGCAAGCTTGCCTCCTTTTATCTGGGAGATGGCTTTCCTCACGGTGTTCAGCTCATGAATAGAAGCTCCATTCCTGGACAAACTTTTGATCACCTACACGTAAAAACACAAATACGACCTTCCATGTAAGCAATTTTATCACATTAATGATTGTTGTATGTTGATATTACAGCGTTAAAACACTGTTGATTAGGACTTTCTAATATGAATTTTTACTAAATAAATATACAAAAAGAATATCATATCCCAGGGTTTTTTTGTTTTTTTTAATGCTCCTTTGTATCAATAGTGTTTATTCATATTTATGGTTTGACAAGACATTATATTAATTTAACATTGCCAGGGAAGGTTAAAAGATAGGTGATGCTGACCTCCAAGATCGCTGAAAGTGCTATTATAGGCTGTATGAAATGACTCAACGAGTTTTATGTTCTAAAATATTATAGCTGAGAGTATATATAGCACCAACTTTTCTTATTAATCAGGCAAGACACTACTAGTCAAATTTAATTTGATACTGTAGAATGTGTCACGTTCATTTGTCTCTGTGTAACAACAGGAACCTCTGCTAGTACAACACCAGTATGGATACAAAAGACAGAATGCAGATTTAGACCAAATTACAATTTTCAGATCAGGTGATGTTCCAATCTTCTGAAGATACCACCAGCAGCAGTGCAAGTGGTATAGCATGTTCCATACCCTACCCACTGAATTTATATGGGGAAAAAGAGTCAGACCAGACTTATAATAACCTCTCTCTTTTCTTCCAGAGAAACTCCTTCCACAGGATAGGGCAGTAGTGCAGATCCTCCTCCTGAGATGAGAGCCAAGAGAATGTCTTCCTTTGTGCATTCCCTGGCCAGTGAGAGCACCTGGTGAGCAGCTGCTTCTGATGCAGCATCAGGGATATTTCCAGATGCCCCTTCAAAGATCCTAGTGAAATTAAGGAATGTGTTAAGTCCATTCCATCACAACCTCTTTACTCTCACCTTACCCTGCTGTCTTGAAGTGGGAGGTGGTGTGGGTAGAAGTTCCTAGCAACGTTTAGAGCCCCCACAGGCACACTGGCCACACCATCCACCACATGGTGGCCTAGAAGCAGCTCCACAGCTGCCACCATTCCAAGAACTGCCTTACCAAATGCAACTATCTTTACATTCCTAGGTGTGCAAGTAAATGATAGCTGTTATCACTTCAATGATCTTCAAGTAGTAAGTAAATAGTACTTGTTTACGCAGTAGGAAAAGGATCCATCATCTGTCCTGAGGGCCAGGGAATTGTTGTCTTTGTCAAATCCAAGAACTTTGTTAATCAGAGCGGGAGGGGATACAGATGTGATGGAAGCACGCATGATTTTCTCAGCATCGGAATACACCTGGCTAACAGCATGTGACGGATGTGATGGCATCTTGACTCCTCTGGAGCTCATTTTGAAGTTTTGGAAGAGATATGGGAGCATCTTTAAATGGACACGCCCACAAAATACTTTCTAAATAGTGCCATCACAACACTGATACAGCTGGGCTTGATGAAGAGTTGTTGCCTCTCTTCGACATTTTTGGTATAAATCTGCATTGAGGGTTAACCCTAGCCTTATCCCGCTAGGTAAGTTTTTCCTTCTCTTACTCTAGCAAACTGTAGTAGCTATACAGAGAGTAAATTTTTCTTGAATTTATGACAACTTCCAATTATTATATTTTATTTGAAGCAATGGCTCAACATGGTGGAACGAAGCTTAATATACAAAGAAGTTCCAAGAAGAGAGTCTCCGTTTCCTTCATTCTCAGAGACAAGCAAGAGAAACTGAACCGTTCTGGGGTCAATTCTTTGTGTGTTGATCCAAGCAATAGTTTGCTGTATACAGCTGGTAGGGATTCTGTCATAAGGAGCTGGGATATTGACAATGCTGACAAGAATGCTGTCCAGGTGAGTGAGTGTGTTTACAACATCATAGGGAATGCAGGAGTGCTAAATCTATTTGTGTGTGGCCAGTGACGGCACAACTGCATAGGGCATTGGGATTATCCAACTATCTAACATTGAGAATTTTCTGGGGCTCTTGGTTACAGTATATAGGATATAAAAATAGCAACTGAAATTGGAAGCATTTTAATACAAAACTGTGCCTTATTCTGTGAGTATATGTGTGTGTTTATTTGTGTATGTTTGTGTGTATGTATGTAGCATTGCAAGTCGATGGAACACCACACTGATTGGGTGAACGACATAGTGCTCTGCATGGATGGCAGACATAGTGAGTTATATGATTGGTTAATATGCAGGAGGAGTCTAGGCTCTTCAAGACCTTTTCATTCATTTATTCACCATTCATACATTCATCAAGGTCATCAAGGTCAAACTTGCCCATACGTAGCTGTCACACTGACAATATACCTCTCAGTCCCTATTTTCTGTAACTATGGCACCCACAACTTGGGATATTGTGGATCATTACTTACTGAGCAAACCCAACTCATTAGTTGGATGGAAGCCTGGATGGCGTGCGTGCAAGTGACTAATAATGAACACAGCAAAGGGCATTTGGGGGAGTTCTTGTTTTCCTGTTTGTCTGTTTGAAGAATGTTTTCCTCCTATGAGGATCTGGCACTATTTAATTATAGAAGGAGCTGATGAAAACAGCAGGTATCAGTATGTGTCTTGATATTGCATAAAACTTTTCTTTGGGTTTGGGACTGACCATTCTTCTCATTCATGCGTTCGTCAGTTTCCATAGTTATTGAATGTGGCACATGCTATTGTATGGAAGGTCAGAGTTTGTTGTTATCCTTGTGTGTTGTCTTATGCAGTAATGTCTGCCTCCTCCGACACCACCCTGAAGGTATGGGACACTGCCAGAGGCAGCTGCTCTTCCACTCTCCGCACTCACAAGGATTACGTAAAGTAAGTGCTTTTGATTGTGTTCCTTACGCATGTGTACTTGTGTGCACTAGTGCTTGACGGAAAAATGCTTAAAAACTCATCCATCTTAGGAGTGTTTTATGTGCGTGTGTGGGGTGATGGGTTGATGTGTTTAGGTCAATGTGAGTGCTTTATACATGTTCAAAGTGGATCTGTTATTCCCATGTGGAAGAGGTAATGAACATGCATGTGTGTAGATGGTGTGCGGTATGAAAGATGTTTAATAAGTGGCCCAGAGTTGTTGATGATCTAGTTATGTATGGTCCAGATGTCTTGCCTATGCTAAGGAGAAGGAGATTGTGGCCAGTGGTGGTCTTGACAAGACCATCTTCCTCTGGGATGTCCCGACACTCACCTCTCTCACAGCTACCAACAACACTGTCACTAGTGAGTGGTTTAACACCTCCCCAGAGCCCCACCCATCAATGATCCAGTGCTCTGCCCCACCCACCCATCCATCCATCCACCTCCTCTCATGTTGCACATGTTCACATGCTTCCCCAAGAATATGCGTAGCAGATGAGAGTTTGGAGGAGGAAAGAATTCTTAAGAATTGTTGGGCAGAGGGGAGGAAGGATTTTAAGAATATAGAAGATTATTTAATAGTTAAAACTGGCAAGCATTTGATTAAAAAGAGATATCTGGAAGGGGTTAGGGTTGTAATATACCTTTCTTCTTCCTCCCCTCACCTGTGTAATCCACTCAGCTTCTTCTCTCACGGGCCACCAGGAGTCTGTATACAGTATAGACATGAACCCAGAAGCCACCATTATCATATCTGGATCAACGGAAAGAGTGAGTGATGCTGACCAGGCGTGTAGGCCGAGTGGTTTGTCATTATTGCCGTTTCCTCAACAGTTGCTTCGTGTCTGGGACCCTCGGTCTTGCGACTGTCTTATGAAGCTCAAGGGCCACACAGACAATGTCAGGGCGGTGAAGATAAACAGAGATGGAACGCTGGTAAATTTGAGTGCAGTTGGTTATACCTGAGTGGATGTGGTTTTTTAAATTGTGGTTGCATTACTTGTATGCTAGTGTTATGTATTGGCGACATGGGATTGGTTTGTTGGTGCTAGGCTTATATCAGTATCAGTGTGAGAACAGATGTGCCATCCATGGGCATTAGCAGTGTGTGTGTGTGTGTGAGCAATTGGGGTATGTTCTGGGTTGAAATTCTTTCATGAATTTTTCCAAAGGAAAGAGTGGGAAGGAAAGGGGTGGGGGAAGAAGTTTGGATATGGGATAGTGTGCTCCATTGCATGTTCCTTCTATGTGAGTCTGGGATCATGCTCTCTCGAAGTGGTTAAATCAGTGCAAATTAGGAGTAACTTGTACGCTCAGTGTTAATTGGTGTAACCTTGACTTGCATATTGGACTAATGGATGACTTGGGATTTTTGTTGACTTGCATCAAAGTGATTAATCAATTTAATTATTGATAGCAACTTCATTGCTCTATTTTTAGATTTTCTTATCATGTTAAGCTACTTAGGTAATTACCTCACTATGCCATCATCAACAACATTTAAAAATAGATCACAGATGGCCAGATGGTCATGTGAGGGGAGGAGGGGGGGGGGGGGGAGATGTATTCACAGTCATTCAATGCAAGGCAATTGAACTCTTTCATGGAATCAAACATGTGGACGCACACGGTTATTCCCTGATGTTGGGCAGTAGCTCATACTGTGACATGCTATCTCGGCATTGTGGTGAAGGTTTTGTGGGTACTCTTATGGTGTGACCACAAGAGCTGACACTCTTGATGGTGGAAGATGCTCTATACCAGTCATCATATCACTTGAAATTTATAATGTAAGTCCTACTACACAACCTCACTTAATAGCCAAAGGAATATTTGCCATCACAATTGACTGATGAACTATTGATAATATTGTTTCCCAACTCCACTTGAAAACTTTGGGGCTATCATAGATGAGACTAGTTAATACCAAGATAAGAAAATTGCATTGGAGAAACAATCCTCTTGATGATGAAGTTAGCTTCAAAATTACCACAAGTATTATCTCAAATGGTATGAAAAGGAAATTACACAAACTTTCTACACATTAATTCTGTAATTTTTATTACATTTATCATCATCATCAACTTTGGCAAATTTGTTCCTTTGGTATATTAATAATTTTCAAATACTTTATAGGAGGGAGGGAGGGAGGGAGGGAGGGAGGGAGGGAGGGAGGGAGGGAGGGAGGTTGTGGAGATGCTGAAGCATATGTATCCTTTTCTGAAAAAAAAAACAAACCCTAATGGATATAGATGAGATTAGTGTGTGTAAAAGAGGAAAACAGGAAAGAATGTTGTCTTCTGCTATGGTATGTTGTCAAGTAGGTCATGCCCCTGTTAACCGAACTCCCTGGAATGGCTTGTGAACTTCTGATCAATTTGAATGAAGCAATGCTTCATTGATGACATTGAGCATGCCCATTCGCCTAACACTTGCATTTATAATGGAAAGCATGTATGATTATGGTGCCGACATTTAGCCACACCCACTTATGGTATTACTAATGCTAGGCACTACAAACACTAATTATTACACACCGCACAAACACTGTGGATTGACCTCCACTGGCTTTGGCCCAAATCACACTCCAACATATATACATATACTGCCACCAGTGGGAGAGCCATACACCATGGATTCCTGGAGTCCGATGGTGACTTCCTGGTCTGCGACATATATGGCATGATGAAACTCTCTAATGGACTGTAAATAATCAATAAATACTTTCTTATCAATCAAATATCACCATTTGCATTTTCATTCTCATATTACCTCATGAAGCAATACATCTTTATAGTGTTCGGCAGTTCATGAGTGAATTAACAGCATACCGACTATCTTGTGGAGGTTGATCCTGTTCTGTGCAGACACAGGCAAACAATGGTCCATGCTGATTACATTGGTGTGTGTATGTGTATGTGTGTGTGTGTGTATGTGTGTGTGTATGTGTGTGTGTGTGTGTGTGTGTGTGTGTGTGTGTGTGTGTGTGTGTGTGTGTGTGTGTGTGTGTATGTGTGTGTTAATGTGTGTGTGTGTGTGTATGTGTGTGTTGTCCCCGTATGTGCAGGCTTTGTCTGGCAGTTCAGACGGGACAATACGGCTGTGGTCTCTGGGGCAGCAGAGGTGTTTAGAAACCTTCCGCATACATGACGAGGGTGTGTGGTCTCTGGTGGTGGATGAAGAGTTCCGTACTGTCTACTCGAGTGGGAGGGACAGGCAAGTCTGCGTCACAGAGCTTGCTCAGAGTAAGACAGACCTGTTTGACCTGTTGGGTGGAGACCTCTCAGGGCATTGTAGTTAGTGGATGCATATGTCCCATAACTTAATTCCTCCCTTTCCCTCCCTCTTTTCTTTCTCTTCTCACTCCCTCCCTTACTTACTCCTTCCTTCCTCTCTTTTGCTTCCTCCCTCTGTCCCTCACTTCCTATGTCCCTTCCTCCCACTTCCCCTCCCAGATGGACAGGAAGGAGTATTGCTGTTCACAGAGGACCATCCTGTGCTGGACCTTGCACTGGACGCCTCAGGAGCAAGCAACTCCCTGTGGGTGGCCACCACGGCAACACACATCAACAAGTGGCCTATTGAACCTCATAAGGTCAACGGGTTTGAGGACGAGAGTGCAGGGTTGTCTGGCGAGGAGGAGGGTGAAGGAGTCACAGATATGGATGAATCTGCACCATATTTTACCAAACCTATTGCCACTATACTAGGTAATGGTTGTACACACTCAAGGAGAGAGAGAGCTTTGTAAGGGTTACGTGCATGCTAGTATGTGGGAATGAGCAAGTCTCTCGCAGGCTTCCCTCCAGCACTCTCCCTGTTGGGGAGTGACTGCAACTAAATTATGAATCCCTTGCCCTAGCATGAACCCTGTGTAGAAGTTAATGTAGAACAACATTGTGTGTGTGTGCATGTGTGTGTGTGCATATTGTGTGTGCATACTGTGTGTGCATATTGTGTGTGCGTGCATACTGTGTGTGCATACTGTGTGTGCATACTGTGTGTGCATGTGTGTGTGTGTGCATACTGTGTGTGCATACTGTGTGCACTGTATACGTGTGCCTTCACCAACTATCAGTTTGAAATCTGGAAATACATTTTGATCAAGAAACCTGATTCTTGAAAGGAAAAAGTTATTAATTAACAGTTTTGGGGAAACACACACACACACACACACATTCACTTACACCACACACACACAACATACATTCACTCACACCACACATACACCCACACACACACACACTCACCCACCCACACAACCACCCACCCACACACACTCTCTATCACTCGCTCACCCACACACTCACACACACACTCACTCACTCACTCACTCACTCACTCACACACTCACTCACTCACTCACACACTCACTCACTCACTCACACACTCACTATGTATCCAAAATTAAACCAAACTCACTCACTCACTCACACACTCACTATGTATCCAAAATTAAACCAACTTTATATATCTTACAGAAATTTCTAAAATTTAGCTACATTATCTATTGTTCAAATGACATGAATCTCTTTACACACAAATCATAACTAATTTTTGTCCTTTACATTCCAACACAAAGCACATTATCTCAAACAACCACATGACAATTGTTTTGAAACCAATTATCTAATGTCTTTAAGATCTCCTCAGCATGGAAATCCCAGACATACAGTGCAAAATAGACTTGTTGGCTTCACTTTGCTGCACACAAGCAAGCATGGTAGAGATCAGTGCTTGTGCAGTGCTGTCTGTCTAGTGTGTGCTCCCACCTCCTCCCATAGTGCCATGTGCTGTGTACAGGTCAGGTGATCCTTGGGCATTAGTAGTTCATTATGTGTAGGTGGAACCACTGTCTGGGATATTCACTTCATGTGTGTGTCAGTGCAAGGATTAGGGATGGTATTTCCTATGCATGACTTAAGGATTGGGGTTATTATTCATTCCCTGCAGGTGGGAGCAGCATTAGAGAGTTCTGTGTTCTCGGGAATAGACAACAAGTACTCACTAAAGACAGCAGAAACCACGTGGTTCTGTGGGACGTGCTGCATGTAAGAAGTTCCTTCCTACCTCCCTCCCTTCCTTTTCTCCCTCCTTTTCTACTTTCCTCTTTTCTTTCTTTTTACTTCCTCTTCTCACTATGTTTCCTTACTTCCATCTTCCTTTCAACTTTATTTCTCATCTGTAAGAGCATGCATGGTTATAGATTATGCATGTCTTCATTTTGTATCTAAATGGCATTGTTAATTATATATCATGACTGCTTCTAAGTTTATCTGCATCTTATTCTTCTCTTTTGCTTGCTAAAATTCTCTGTGTTAATTTTCTTTGAACATCTCTCACTGAAGGCATGCAAGGTGAAGGACCTAGGTGAGGTGAATATGGAGGATGAAATGGAGGCTCGCAGAGGAAGTATCTACATTCCTAATTGGTTCTCCCCTGAAATTAAGACTGGTGTAAGTCAGTGATCCGTTATGCGACATAAGTGTGCCATGTTTCGTAAGTCCCTACCCTCCCATCCCTCCCTCTCTCTCTCCTTATTAAGCTAGTTTGTATGCCCATAAGCTCACCTGATGAGCTACACAGGCACATGCTCTCTCACAAGTGTAAACTGAGCATGACTGAATCACAAGCAACTGCTCTCCTATGTAGCCCACACACTGAACTTCCTCTCACACTGTTTCATAGTCCACCTGATCCACAAGCTCTCTCATAAGCTCATGCTGGTAAAGGTTCTCTTGGGATGAAGGTATAGGTTGATACGATCACCATTCACTCATGCATGTGAACCCAGCAAGCTCATCTGAGCTGTAAGCCAAAACTCTCTTATATACTCACTCAGGTAAATTCATATGTATGAATGCACTTACATACTTAATTTGTTCCTTTCTCTTAGCACTATACTCTGGATTAATTTCTACTTTTTTGGGGTTGGATACCACCTTAATTCAGATAGAAAATGAGGGTGCTCTATTACTGACTTCTTCCCTTTTCCATTCCTAGATGCTGACCATCAGGTTAGAGGAGAGTGAGTGTTTCTCTGCCTGGGTCATGGGCAGCAACACATTCCTGGATACAGTTGCTCCAGATATAAAGTGTAAGTGCATGGAACATGTGTTTCACTCATGCTTAGGGTGTGTGCTCTGAGTAGGTGGAGATTGATGTGTTGATCACTATACTTAGCTATGTGTTGGGAATGCCCGATGTCAGATGTTAGAATTGGATACACATATTCGACTTGGATATATGTCTGTGATTCCTGAAGCTTTTGGGAAAATTAAAAGAAGAATTTTTTTTTGTTGCTGTTTCTATTATGGATATTGTTACACCCTGCCAGGTGTGATGAGATGAGATGAGGTTGAGTCCATTGATTCCTTCTTTCCCACTCACTGCTAGTTCCTCATTGTGCTCACTAGAGATTACCTGTGTCCTAATCACCAACAGAATATAACACAGTAAAGTCCAGCAGATATGCTAACACAGATACTGGGCATGCAGGTGTCAGCGAAGTGTGATTTTTGAGCAAATTCCATACTTGCTATTCCACATTAATGGATAGTTTGTTGTCAACTTACACTTGTCTTCACCTTTTTTCTTTCTCTGTTTTCTTCCATTCTTCTCCCCACTCTACTCTATCTTTCACCTACTTTATGTCCATTACCTCTTTCTTCCCCCTCCTTGCTGTAACATCCCTGTCCCACTCATTTGCCCCACATCTGTATCCATGGCAACCTGACTGCAGTGAACCTGGGAGCACTCACCTTGCTGGCTCTCTTTGAACACTGGCCGAGAACTAAGTCTCCTGAACTTACAAAGAAAGGTCAGCTCTTCCCCCCCCCCCCTCCTTCCTCCCCCTTCCCAGGGTTAGGCAGTTAAAAGAGATTTTTGTTTCATGGTGATAGTAATACAATTGTATGTGTGTAGCCACATGGAAATCCCCACTGTCTGGGTGTGGTTAGTTTTGCTGATGGCTGGATTTGACTACCACACCCATACATTGGAATGAAACCAATATATACACACACACACACACACACACACACACACACACACACACACACACACACACACACACACACACACACACACACACACACGTGCGCACGCTCACACACACGCTCTCTCTCTCACACACACACCTGCATGTATTAATAGCAATATAGTGTTATTCAATGCTATGATAGGCATGCATAAAATAGTGCCTTACCTCTCATTCCATTGGGCATGTGCAGCATCCCCTGCCACGCCCCCCTGCATGGAGCATCTGGTGAGGCTCTGTGGTGGTAGCAATCTGAGTGCCAACCTGTGGAAGTCACTGGGAGCTGAGTTACAGCTGGTGGATGAGTGGCTGGAGAAGATCTTGGAAGAAGGCAGTGATCTGGAGAAGAAGAAGCAGTGTGTCCTTAATGTATGTTCTTTTGCATGCCATTTGTGCATTAGATGTGCTTCATCTGAATATGGTGTGCTTAATTGCATGTAATATATGTAGGGGGTATGAGGTGTTCATAGGTCAATTCTGTAACATTGTGTTACATTATGTTCTACTATTGATCCGATATCTGATTATCTATATACTTGAAGAAGATACCCAGCTCTTCCAGGGCCAGAAATATATGTGATGATAATATGCATATAAAGGGATTTCTTACAAATAGCTAGATAGTCACTCAGATGCAATATTGTCAAGGACACAAATATCTATATTCAAACGTACATGATACAATTCGTCTCTGTATTCTGGGGCAAGAAAGACGAAGTACAATTTGATGATGTTATCTCACATAATCCTCGAGATGTTTTGCCAATTTGAATCTCAGGTCAGGAGGTTGCTCGTTCCGCTTACTAACAAAAAGTGTGCCTCCGACTTGTCCCAGTTCAGATGTGGTTGATTACCTTTTCTCTTATCAACCAATGAGTTGCTCACATCTTTTGAATTGGGAGAGATCTCCTTTTCTTTCATTGTTTGGTCCATGATGCTGAAGAATTCTTGTGTTCATCTATTTGATTGTTGACTTTGAAAACCAAGAAGATAAATCTGCCAAAAGAGAGCCTACACACCCTGACCCTGGTATCTTCTAAAGCTTTCTGCACAAACACTGCAAGAAAGTAGTAGATACACTTAAACTTGCACCATTAGGTACAAAATCTTGTATTTCCCCCAGACACTTATGCAGTTAGCAAAGGAAAGTCCACTCTCATTTAGTTTCTTATTAATAGCTTCAAATGGATGGGGAAAAATGCTGTTAGAAGCAACTACCAAGAAAGGCAGTGGCAACAAAGATTTCCTCCCCATCGGATCCTTCCTTAGAGCATCTTCCAATGTTGATATGATTATCGTCTTACTTCTGCAATATTAATCTCTAAATCAGTTGGAATCGTGCATTCTTTATGCTCTGGAGACGCCTTGTCTGCAGATGTTTCAAGTTACACGCGTGTGTGCGCACACACACACATTAAAAAAATATTATTATTTTTTTACCATTCTCATGCTTCTGAAAAATGTTAATCTTGGATTCAAAGCTATTGTACAGAGCTTACATGAGGCATTCCCAGATCCAGGGGCTTCTCTCTCCACCCAGTCATGTTCCTGCTCCTATTCTTTGTGATATTTTTGCCTGCCTTCATAGGCAAATGCAGATTTTAATTTCTTTGAAAAGTCAAATAGGAGAACCTTTCAGTAAAGCTAATTTACTTTATTGCTAAATTCACTCATAAATATTTATGAATTGCATTTAAGTAAAAACCCAACATAATTTTATCATGAAAACAAGAAAAAATATGACAAAAAAAAACAACAAACAACTTGTCATTCTGGACCAATTAAGTCTTTCCATCTGCAGCGGAGTTTGAAATCTTTGCTCAAGTACAAAAGTACTCCTACGGCGCATTTGTTCTTGTTCTGGTGCTAATTTTGACAGAGAAACAGAAAGTTATGAGAATAAACCAAACTGAAGCCAAATTTTTAATTGGATACCAATTTTTTGGAGCCAATGGAACCCTGGAATATACTTCAGAATAAGAGATAACATGCTGTGTCATGTTTATTTACAAGTTTGTGTGTGTGTGTGTGTGTGTGTGTGTGTGTGTGTGTGTGTGTGTGTGTGTGTGTGTGTGTGTGTGTGTGTGTGTGTGTGTGTGTGTGTGTGTGTGTGTGTGTGTGTGTGTGTGCGTGCACGCGCGTGCGTGTGTGCGCGTGCACACAATGGCAAGTGCCATGTTGATGTTGCATATGTTGTTTTCCTGCCTGGTAGATGTGGGTGAACAATGGCAAGGATGTGTCGTGGGAGAGATTAGTGGAAGCTCTGAATCAGATAAAGGAGACAGAATTGGCAGATAGGATCAGTGAGGAGTTCTGCAGCCCAGCAACAGATCTCAAGCAGAACGACTTAAAAATGGTACGTTAAAATGTCTCCAGTAGTGAAGAAAACATCTTAAAGGTCATAACATTATGTTTTATTCGTTGCTGTCTGTATGTGTGTGTTTACATGATATAAAGTAGTAGATTATTTTACTCTTCAATGTTTTGGTATTTCTAATGATTTTTCTATCACGTGCTTCTTTGTTCTCAAATGTGGTTGCATGAAATACATCGTAATAAATTAAGCTGTAAAAGCTTTATTTTTACAATTCTTGTGGCATAAAACTGTGTAAAGCAATTCAGGTGTAAGTGGTTTAATCTGACATACTTTCCCACATGCACCATGATTGTAGAACACCCAGTATGATCATTTTTAAGGCACAATGGTAGTTATGTTTCTTTGAAAGTGATAAATGTCATATGTATAAAGTTTAATCCCCGAGATTTGGTGTTGATAAAGATGACATGCACTCCCTCTGTCTCCAACCATGTCTGCAGCAAAAGGTCAAGTTTTTCTCAGTGGCTTTGCACACGCCCGTGATTATGAGTGAGGTGGGAGACTGTGGCACCACCATGACTCGAATACAGAGTGGTGAGATGGCCAGCCACCACGAGAGCAAGCAGCTGGAGACCTACACTCCTCTGTGGGTGAAGGATATCGTGTGCCAGGTAAATCACGAGAGGTCGTGGATGACTAAACCTGTGGATTAGTAGCTGAAGTATTCTGTTGATTTTCATTGGTGAAGCGTAAGCTGGTGATAGTTACTGGCTCACTGATCAGCTGCAACTTCCAGTGTGTGTGGTGTGTGTATTGTGTAAGTGTAGTGTGTACTTCATGAGTAATGTTGTGTTGTACTCTAGAAAAAGCTTCCAGAGTTGATCAAGATGAATTTCTTTCTTGGAGAGGATGTGACGGATGGGAAAAGGTGACATTTACATGCATATTGTTGTAGTTATGTGTGTATATATTCTCATGGGATTATAAAATGCAGCCCAATTTGAGTCTTTTGTAGATTTCCTTGAGGCAAGAACTGAATATTGTTATTTATCTGTTTGAACTGCTATAAAATGTCCGATAACAGCCATCCTGAAATATACCAATCATAGATGCTCATCTCTTAAATTATCAGGTGTAGTAATTTCCACTTAGAAAGAACTGCTTTTGTATATATAATACTCTGTCCAATATCCCATCCCTCAAATAAACTATCCTATTCCAAATAAATGTTATTGCTATGTATTTGTGAAATTTATTTAGTGATCGTCTCTCGGCTCAAGACCTGCTGACAATCAGGAAGGTCCAAGAATATGTGTACGACAAGTTCAACACAGACCAGGAGGTGGACACCACTGATGCAAGGGGCAGTAATATCAGCATTATCTGTGCTGACCAGGTACCTAATATCTCTAAGAGCAGAGGTTGTGTATTATGTGTCTAAACGTACCAATGTCTCTGGAGAGTAGAGGGAGCATGACCAATGTAGTGTTTGTTTGTAATGATCACAACAGAAGAGATTTATGATCATGTTGCACAATTGAAATATGTTTTTGTGCACCCCATATTTTGTGGGCTGGGTGTGGTTAATCACATCCTTTCTGTGGGTTTACATGGATCAATGCAGAATATGTTGTTTTTTTTATTATTAGGTTCTGGATCCAGAGCTGGACCTGAGGTCAGTGAAATACTCTGTGTGGAAAAGTGGTGGTGATATGCGGCTATCGTATAGAGTCAATAAGGACGAGCCATGCACGACAACCATTAGCACAACTACTATTACATCAGATGACCAGTCAGGTGACCAGATGGAGATTCCTCCTTCTTCAGGCAAGACAGAGATGAGTGAAGGTCAAAGAGAAGAGAATGAAGCGAGGGAGGAAGAAGCCCCAGTGAATAACCATACATCCTCCAACTACGATACGTCTATGAGCTGATATCTTGTTTCATTCCAAACTCTATTCTCTCTTTTTAAAAACACAATCTACATGTCCAGTAATATGTCCACATGTCCCAGAATTCCAATTACAACAAAACAAGCAAATAAAAATTCTTTCTTTCTTCTTCTTAACCATATTAACATTTTAATTTTGCAGAAACAAGCACCCCATAAATTATAATAGCAGGTCGCAAACTTACTGGTTTAGCATATATACTTTAGATTTAACAATTTCCACAAAGTATCAGAGAACTGAAGACACTTGGGATGTTACCATAGTGGTGCTTGGACTGCACAACCAGTTATTTCCAGGTTTTAAGTCGAAAAAGAAAGATGTTTCACACATTGAATACTACATGAGCTTGTGCATACAGGTTTGGTAATATCCAGGGTGTTAAACATAGTTTAAAAAAACAACAACCCAGTACTATATCATAGCCTATCAAAGTCAAAAGTATGATACATCACGTAGGACACTGGTTATGTTTAAACAAATTATTCCAGATAAGCTATCTGTCTCTCAGTAGATCTCCTTAGGAGTGTCCAGGTCACGGTAATCAACCATGTTCCTCCTTCCTCTGCCACCACGCCTATTATGAGCCCTGCAAGAACACCAGAAATGCTATGAAGTAAGAATTAAAGATTACAACAGCCCATCAGCTTAGTTTTAAAGAAACTCATTAAAAATTACAATTCCATGAGCGGAACCAGATAGCTTTATTAATCTATTTAAAGAGCACTCTATTGGGTGTGCAGATGCAACCATTCCCAACACACCTTGACCGCATGCCTCTGTCTCCCATGGCACCACGGAAGTTCGGAAAACTGCTGCCACCACCTGTAGTAGTGTAACAACCACTTAATATGATGTACCATTAGGACAGCAATAAAATATCGTTAGTTGCAGCCACTTCGTTACATGCAAGAACAGACACAATACTTGATCAATATGATACTATTATAATTAACTTATGATGAAATGATGACCTGACACTGATGGTGTTCACACACATCACTGATCTGTAGAATGAACTACTCGGGCACTTTGACTGCACACACTCACAAGTTCCATTTCATCTGGACTGCATTGAACAGCACACACCTCAGTTAGTTTAGTAACTTCTTTATGGTCTCAATTGTAATTTATCAGTTTGTAAGTTAGTGTGCATAATTCATTTGAAGGTTATCTATTGGGTCGAATGAAGGGGTAGATTGTCAGAATAGTGGATCTAATCTTTTCTAATTAATAATTTCTCTAAACTTTAGCTGCTTCCAATTTATTTCATGTTGCCAGCCACTAATGCATTGATTATAACCACAAAACCAAAAAAAGGAGAAGAAACATGCTAAGTCAGCATTGCAATTCCCCCCCCCCCCCATCTCAAAAGCACACTAGCTGCTGACTTGCACAAACAAGACAATGCAAAACAAGTACCTCTGTTATTGTTGAACATCCAGGGGATTCCTGGCCCCACCCCAACGAGGGAGGCAGGAGGGCCTGGCGGTAGGATGGGGGTCAGAGTGGGAGCGTCCTCCGAGTTGGGAGTTTTGGGATTAGGGGGGAGAACGGGGGTCTTGACAGACGGGTCAAGTGGCACAGGTCTGTCGGGATCTCGCACATAGTTGTTGAAAAATTCAGCCTGCAGAATTGAGCAAGAGGGGATGGATTGATCAGAGAATACAGAAGACAAACAGAGATAGATATGAACCTGTAAGAATCACACAGACTTCACTCCAGCTCAACACTAAAGAAGAAGCATGGCCACATCAAACATGCTGTATTTGTATTGACAGGAAGTTTAACCATACCTCCTTCTTCACTGCGTCCACCTTGTCCATGTGCTTGTTGAAGATGTGCTTTTTGACAAACTCAGGACCTTTGAACTTCTTGCCACTCAGAGGACATAGGTATTTGCTGTCGGAGATTTTTTGCGTGTTTTTTTCGACGAAACGTTCGGCCTCAGTGAAGACAGGAGTCAAGGGAAACACACGGCTGCTATACACATCCAAATAATCCATCACCCCCTTCACTTGTTTCCATGGCCAAGCATTATCAATACATTCAGACAAGTAAGGTTTGCATACAGATCAATATTCAATCATGGGCTGGAACAGGTTGCCTATGCTTCCATGGAGACATTCAATATTTCAAACACATCACATCAGAGAGGATAGCACATGCACAAGATGTATGCTGCTGGGAGTCATCTAGCGTAACAACTCACACACCTCTTCCCTTTCTTTTTACACCCACCACACACACTTCCCCCCATCATTCTCTCTCTTCTATAAAAAGGATATGACTTCGGATCTCTCTTTCCATATTTCTCGATCTCTGAGTTAGTCAGTTCTTTCTTCTTGGCCAACAAAGGTTCCATCTTGGTAGCCATTGTGTTACAGTAGGTGACCACTGCATGAACCAGTTATAACAGACAACATAACTGGGTAATTTATAATTTAGCCATTGTTGGCTTAGTGTACAGTGGATACAATAAGGAGCAAACACATGACAAAGAAAGGGGAAAAAGTCAAATTGAATTGAAGCTACATAAGGTGACTGAATATCAAACTGAATACTGAGTAGACATAAATAGCAAATAAATTAATGCTTATTTTTGGTGGGGGGAGGATACATACCATTTTTGTTGAACTATAAAACGAGCCAGGTCACTGTGTGTGTGAGCTAATGTGGGTCCAACTAAACCTAATAGCAGGTGCACACCCTGTCCTCTTACCATCCTCCTGGATCATGGGTTCGTCAGGGCATACCGGCTTGACAGTGAAGATGCCACACCTGTGAGGCATGGCATCCTCCATGGGGCAGAGAGTGGCAGCATAGAAGTCACACGAATGCACCAAACGCAAGTACCAGAGCAGCAGTTCAAATGCCTGGGGCCATACATCAAGTCATGTTGTAGTATAACACGGAGGGGGGGCAATAAAGAATAAGAACACCACAGGGAATTTAGATTATTTCCTTCTTGGCTGAGAGTTCACAAGGGTCGGCCATGCTGTGATCACTGCTGTAGCATTGACAAACTACACCTCACCTTCATCTTCTTGTCGTTCTCATGCAGTATGTCCACACTGGCATCAGCTATGGCTCCCTCTTCGTCATCACCCACTGTCATGGCAACTGATTCAGCCTCCTCCTCGACCTTCAACAGCAAAGACTCGTTTTCCACCAACACAGGGTTCATCTAAAGTGCAGACAAGGACTTCCATGAATAACAACGCTTGCTGTGACTATGTCACTCTCTTATATTGCATGACTAACAACAGAGAACAGGTACGCTCATCTTTTGTCAGCTCACCTCTGAATTGTTCTCAGGAGCAAACTCCCACAGCAGACTCTTCTCGTCCATGCACCTATACCACACAGTGCAGCTACATCATGCAAGGCTTCGTAACACACAATCAACCTTTCTACACACACGGCTGCACCTCTTCACATACGCAGTATTTAGATCTGTCCACAGTCACAGTCACATCCGCCCTCTACCCACCCCAAACATCAAAAATAAGCAATCATGATAGCACTGAATACTAGTGTGTGTGTGTGCTGCTTGTGGCTGGTGCATTATGTGGGGAGGAGGATCTGCAGCCAATACACATCGGAGAAGAGACCATAGAGGCAGTGTCAAGTTTCAGATACCTGGGGAGCGTCCTTGAATCACATGGAGAGATCAGGATGGATGTGGAGGACTGGGTGGGTGGCTTGTGCTTCTCGTGCAGACCTGTGTTCTGCAATGGAAATCTATCCTGAAAGACGAAGATGATGGTCTATCGTGCTGCTGTGCTAGGTCTGCTACTTTATGGAGCTGAAACTTGGGCAACCAAGAGAATTTCCACACAGAAGGTTGAGGCATTCAACAACAGATGTCTACAGCGCATCATGAACATCATCAGGGCCGAGAAGCGAGCTGGTTACATCAGCAGTGTCCCAGATGTGGAGGAATTTTGGTATGGATGAAGCTTTTGAAGATGTGGTTATAGTAAGGAGACTGAGATGGTTGGGTTATGTTGCTAGAATGCAGGAGGATCGTATTCCCAAGAGGCTTTTGTTTGGCTGGTTATCTCATTGAAGACCCATGCAATGATGTAAGCTAAGGTGGAGGGACAGAGTAAGGAGAGATCTTAGGAGGTTCAAGATAGATGAGGGAAGATCGTATAGAGATGCAAAGGAGAGAGGTCTATGGAGAGCACAGTGAAGAGAAGGTTAAAACATCTGCACTTAGGAGAGATTGGAGGACAGAATAACGAGGAAAGCAGCATCAACCATTGACAGACATGACACCAGCTCTACCATAACCACTACTCCATTTGGGCGTGACACTGACATATGCCACAGATCATTTAGGAAAAGGCAGGACACCGCAAGGCATGGGTGTCAGACAACTCGCTACAAAGGTGCGACAGTAATTGTTTAGTCTAAACTTTAATCCAGCCTGCCACTGTGTGGCAGAGAGGCATCATCCTCATGGAAGGCTTTCTTTCAAGGTTTAAGGTGTGTGTGTGTGTGTGTGTGTGTGTGTGTGTGTGTGTGTGTGTGTGTGTGTGTGTGTGTGTGTGTGTGTGTGTGTGTGTGTGTGTGAAGAGTGCATCCATGTATATACTTAATGTTATATGCATGTATAAACTAACACGTTATGTGTGTGTATACCCATCTTCGGCTCTCTCTTACCCCCCCCCCCCCCTCTCTCTGCTCCTTTCTCTACATCAATGCATATTGTGTGAATTCACTTGATCAACTGGATGGCATGGTTGATGTCTGACTGGACTGCCATCTTGGCCCATGAGGCAACAGGCGAGTGCTTCACACGTCTGGTCAGGTCTCTGTTCACAGAGTACGCCAGTTGGCAATCCTTGATCTTCACTGATGTCAGCTTGGACACGATGTTACCAATGTCAGTATCACCGGTGTAGGTCACCCAACCCCTCCTCTCGTAGCTGTAAGGGGAAAGGGGGGGGGGGGAAAGATAATTAGAGGGGGGAGACAACTAGAGGGGGAGAGACAATTAGAGGGGGGAGATAATCAGAGGGATGAGACAATTAGAGGGGGGAGACAATCAGAGGGGGAGATAATTAGAAGGTGGGAGGAAGGAGAGATAATCAAAGGGTGGAAGTGTTGAACATTTCTCAAAAACTAAGTGTAGCAACAAATCGGTGTCAGTGATATTCATGTATGTGAAGGATGTGAATTAATGACCACTGTCCTTCAGTAAGACCCCACCCATGCGCACATATACCCACAAGTGTTTGTGAACAAGCATCAATAGGCACACTTACTTCTTCTCCAAGGAAGCTTCAGCAAGAGCAATTCGGAGATACCCGGGGAGGGTCTTACAGATCTAGAAAATAACAACAGCTCAGAAAGGATAATGCAAAGAGCACAGAAGGTGAACAGGATAATTCAAAGAGCACAGAAGGTGTCCTACGTACAGCCACTATGTCCTCTTCAGACACCTTGGGTGGTATATGGCGCACATACACTGAGCAAGTTTTGTGCAGGCACCGAGGAGCCAGTTCCTGCACACACACAGAAGCCATTAGAAGACAAACAAACAAAGAGAGCATAGAAATAGTTTACCAGACTTACGGGACTGCTTGCTTCTGTCTTCTCAGCTGAACCTTCCACACCTTCTGCCACAGAATCAGCAGATGGCAATGCCGCGTCTGAGAAGTCACAGGTGAGAAATAAATCATTGATCAACAAATGAATAAAAAAATAAGACATAGCTGCATCTTCATTCTGACAACATCCAACCATTACCAGGTGTGGTTGGTGTCTCTAGAGAATCAATGTTCGTAGACGAGGGAATTCCTTCCTTTATCTCATCTCCAGACGAGGCCTCCCCATCATCACTGCCGGCAGGTGTTGTGGCTTTAGCTTCCTCCTTAACCACCACCATGAAGAATTGAGAGGAGAAATGCATTTGAAATATGAATGAGGTTGACATAATGGCCAATGTACTGGGAAGTCACATGAGTTATACACACACACCTGCTTTACATCGGAAGTAATGTCTCCTTCTGAAGGTGAAAAATATTTGCATTGATAAATGCTAATTGCTAGGAGGCAACAAAGAAAGGTTGTCTGACCTTTGTCGGTACCCTTTTCTTTCTCGTCAAGCACTAAGAGGTCTTGATCAGTTCCACCTTCCATCTTGATAACGGCTGCACCAATATTAGAACAGTCACTAAAACAACTCCCTCCTCACACAAACATCACTATTGCCCCCTCCACTCTGGTCCATGCACTACCTGCGTCCATTGTCCGGATAATCTGGTCGCTGTGGTCCTGTGAGAGAGACACAGCGTCCAGCGAGCCTTTCCCCAGCAGGTCCAGGAACGCACTCACACGAGAGTGAAGATGGGAGGCAGCCGCTGCTTTGGATGTCTCCAGTGATGTGGGATGATACTGAGCTTTGAACCTACAAACACATATAGCAAAAACAATGTGAAAACTTTTTGCCCATCCTTTCCAGATGAAATCTCCTCCCCCCCCCCCCCCACTCCAGATTATAGATGTGCATATTATATATGTATGCATACATATATATATATTTTTTCCCACTTGATTGACTTTATGTAAGTTCTGAAATGAAATAGAATCGCAATAATGTTACAGAGCGAAGTTTTAACATTCAACTAAACGAAAGAGAAGTGATTACTTGGAATGGAAAATCCAGCGGTTTCAAATTGATATGAATAAGTAATCAACAACAAAGGGGTTATCTGAAGTTTTAAAAAATGCATGTGATGAGTTTCCTTGGTATGTAAAAAAAAGAAGAAAAGGGTGTGATATCACATAACTTGTGATCACACAGGTATTCATCCGCATTATACCAAGAACATGAACTATTCACACAGAACAACTCACTGTGTCAGTCAGAACCACATGGGGTGGCAAGCAGACCACAGCAAGTTCCACAATCTCATAAACTACTCAGTCAGATGCAGGGCTAGGAGGCCCTGCCTGGCCTATGATTAACCTAAGTACATTTACTAGCCGAAGTAAGGCCAGACATAGATAGCTAGCTACCTATTCCACAATCAAAGCAGGCACAGTATTGGTCAGCTTTGAAAAATGTTCACATGAAGTTCATGCTACTAAAATTCAGGCATACGGACGGAGAGAAGGATGAGTCCGTAAAAACCAACTGCAAGTACACAATTCATTTATTTTTGGTAAAGATCATGCATGGACATAATTCCATTGTCAAAGTTGCCATAGGAATGGGAGGTCATGTGATCTTGTTAAGAGTGGATGCTTACCAGTCCTCGTCCTTGTGTTTCTCAAAGAATTCTTCCATCTGCTTGCGTTTGAAGTCAGTCTTGTATTCGTTGTAGCTAGCAATAGCAGCAGTTTCATCGATATTGTCATCCTGCTGGGTTAGGAATTGTTTGAAGGAGAGCATCGAGTGACGAGCTGGCCCTTGAGGGTTCATCGACTCCAAAGGAATCCTGCAAAACACAAATGAATGACATACCATTCCTATTCCACATTCGTCTTTAATCATCCATATGCTTCAAAATGAACCTCACCACTCCCCCACTCGGCTGAAACACCTGCACAAGTAGACTGGATTATAATCATCATAAGCCTAACTCAAGGAGAAGAAACTGGCTTAACTCAACTGGCCTAACTCACAGTGGATGAAACCAGCCTAACTCACAGGGGAAGAAACTTTATCTAGTTCCCAGACCCCTTTATTCACAGCACTGGATGCATTTTATCACCAGCAAGCAAATAAAGTGGGTATGCTTACTTACTTGTGCATTCTGTGTCCCTGCACTTGAATGTCGGCACAGCTAATTATGGACCAAAATAATTTCATAAGAAATTTAAAAACAAACACATTTATGAAAAGGTAGTAAGTTTTACAGAATGACTAATCTTTCAGTTGCCATCCAGGTTCCGTGGAACTAAATATTTACTCGCAAAACATAGGAATTCATGACTACGCAGTTATGATAACTTAAATGAGTGGATTGTGGCATCATGATTGTGTTCCAGGGATACCTAAGGGACACAGAATGAATGGGCAAGTCACTAGACCTACTTTATTTGCGTGCTGGTGACACAATAAATCCAGCAATGTGAATGAAGGCGTCTAGGAACTAGACTAGATTAAAAACCAGCATTAGCCAAATTGGATGCAAAAGAAGACAGTGAATAATATCGAAATTTGCAGGCGCATGAAAGAATGTAGAGTCCAGGAAGGCAGAGACGACTTACTTGTTTCTGCATATTCACAAAAAGATTTCCCTCCTCACCTCTCCTCACCTTGTTCACTCCCTGCATCACCCCATACAATAACTATTCACCTTACCCCATCACCTCACACACAGCTCTTCACACTGCTACTCACCACCCACACCTTACCCAGGGACGAGTGGAGGGCCGGGAGGATGAGGTCCAGGGGGAGGCATGTGCCACAGAGGAGGACGCATTCCATATGGTGACATCATTCCTGGACCAGAATAGTCACGCAGACTCTCCCTGAGTGATAAAGACATGACAACAATAGTTAGAGACTCGCCTAAACATGTACACATTATTTACTACTTTGAAATACACCCCAAAGTGCAAGATGTGTCCAAGCGTAGCACTTCAACATGGCCGATTAACACTAAGGTACAACCATGGTCGCAATTAGTCTGGTATAACAACAAATCCATATGCACGCAGTATTAAGGTAAAACTAAATACTTAGTCCCTGTCCAGAACTCTACTATTTAGCTTCTGCTCCACCAAACGCTGGAAATAATACTATTTTCACATCCTATGACGTTAACATCAAGATAAAGTTCACTGGGATGGTGGGTTAGGTATAATAGTCTTGCTAGCAAGACCCTTTACCCTCTGAATCACAAGCGGGGAAGGAAAGGGTCTGGTTTAACTCGACTTGATTTTGTTTACATTAAATACGTTGTTTAATGGATGACATGCACATAAGCAGTTTGTGCGGGTGTCCTTCCACAACTCGTTCACATAGAAAAAAATCATTCCACTTCCTTCAAGATGCAGCACGCCTACACCTACACAAATAGAGTATAGAGTTATATTTATTAGATTAGATCCTTTCCCTAGAGGAACCGTGGTTTAGAGGGTAAAGGGTTTGTTCTAACTCTACTTGAACTTAGTTTCAGCCCCAGACCCCTTCTTTCACAAAACTGGATGTATGGTATCACCAGCACGCAAATAAAGTGGTCTGGTGACTGGCCCATACATTCCGTGTCCTTGAGGCATCCGTGGAATGCAATCATAAAAGCCAAATCCACTCATTTGGCTAACCAGAACTACATATTCATGAAGTCTAATGTTTTACACGTAAATATATAGCACCAGGTACCAGGGATGATGTCAGAAACAGTCAGTCACTTAGAAAAATATACAATATTGGTGGTAGGTGTGGTTGGTTTAAAATCTAATTATAAAATTATTTTGGTCCATAATTAGCTACACTGATATTTGACATTCCAGTGCAGGGACACAGAAGGAATACATAGGCAAGTCACCAGACCCACTTTTTCACATGCTGGCGATGCAATACATCCAGTGCTTCGAATAAAGGAGTATGGGACCAAGACTAACTTGAACTAGGGTATGAAGGCAAATAAGTCATAGCTACTTCTAGTTACAAACATACTTTACTGGACCATCTCTCTAGTGTGCAAAAGGAGTGTAGCAATGCTGGACAGGGTAGGTAATGGTAACCCTTCGAAAGTGGGCACCATTTAGAGTACTCATATTGAAACTTTATGTACCACTCTTTTCTCATCCTCTTCGCAGGTGGACTCCAGTCCCTATTGCGACCACCACCGTAACCAGATGAATAGCGGCGCCTCCCTTCATCTTCATAGTCATCCCGCCCTCTCCTACGGTCTTCCCGCCAACTGCCCCGTTTATCTCTGTAGGAGTCACTCCTTCCACTGCGGCTTTCCCGCTCCCGACCTTTATCACTGCTCCCGTAGTCGTTCCTCTCTCGCCTAAACTTGTCCCTGCTGCGGGTACGCTCGTGCTCTTCTTCGCTGTCTCCCATGTTGTTGTAGACGGTGTGGACCAAGTTGAGTTCTAAGTACTCGCTCCACCCCTCGCACGCGCCAGAACTTTAATTTCATTATATTTTTAAGGCTACCCGAACTGGAGTTCAGTACCCTCAGTTCACAGTCTATTCCCCCCCCCCCCCCCCCCAAGCCATGAAAAAGGTGTGGCACACGGAAAACTTTTCGTTGCAATATTGAAATGTGTGACGTATGTACTGGGGTGGGGGGGGGGGGGCAATAAATGTTTTGCTGTCTTAGTTTTCTACCACAATCATGAGTGGTTTTTTGGACCGTACGCGGTGTCAACTGAACTGTGACTGCTTAGAACCGGTGAAAGAATGGCTTACACCGAAAAGAAACATTCTGGCGTCTATCATATCTGGAACTTTCGTTAGTAGATAGCATTCCTTTAAAAACTTTTGGTGTTTCATTAATTGCAATTTGTTTCTCGATCAACAGTTTGCTGTAGGTTGGTGGTTTGTGATTGATGCTTGCGCAGAACATGCCACCCCCATCTATGCTGCCTTTCACATCTGTGGGATCTTGTCCACCATTTCTTTCTTCATGTAAGTCCGGCTCAAGGCAGATCTGTTATAGCAGCACACAATGTATACAAATTAAATAAAGTTGGCATTTTCTCTATGTCTTGAAGAAATACCCATGAGAGGATCTAGCTAACCTACACCTCATAAGATTTTGTACCAGTTTTCTAACATTTCTGTTATAATTGGAGTGATGTTTTGTCTGGGATCAAAGGTGTAATATTTGCTGACTCAGAGAGTGTTAACATGGTTTTGTTTTCTCTTTTTTAAATTTATTTAAAAAATATATATATATTTTTATAATTAGCAATAAAAAAATTTAAAAAATAGTAATAATCGAGAATAGATTCAACACAACATACTTACAAGTAAAATGCTGTACCAATTTTTTTTAATTTTTAAGGTAACATAATAGTGACCATATTCTCAACTCTTATCTGGTCCTTGCAAATTGCTGTGGCCTTCACTTTGGCTATTGCCCTGGTCCTAACCCAAGCCATTCAAAATTCCCCCTGGCCCATATCCAGAGCCCTGACTTAAACCCTAGCCGTTGCCCTAGTTCTAGTCACTGGCCTGGTCCAAGCGATCACTCAGGCCAAAATGCAAACATTATTCTGGCTCAAACCCTAGCAAATGCTGGGCTTAAAATGCAACAACACCCTGTCATACACACAACACACACACACACACACACACACACACACACACACACACACACACACACACACACACACACACACACACACACACACACACACACACAATTTAGATTAAGATTCTTTTGTGGTGAATGGTGTTGTAATGTTGTATAGCCGAGTCCCTTCTATAAATAGACCACATATAAACACCACAGTTTTATATCAGTTGTTCTCACATGAGATTTGCAAACTGGAACCTACCTCAGCCAACCAATAATGGTAAAACATTCTTCCAGAAGAGCACAACCCCTTACCCTCCTGGATTGGATGTGCTAAACTTTGTCACATGATCTTGTAAACCATTCCCAACCTACTGCAGAATCCTAATTTCTTCATTTACGGGATAATTTCCTAAGTACCAATTTTTTAAGTACCCTGTTGAACCCTAACCATGATTAGATTGAACTTTACCACTCCTTCATTTTACACACACCACTCTCCCTTCCTATTCAGGGTCAATGCAGTGTCCATGGGGCAGGTGACTGGAGATGCATACACAGAAGGCTGTCTGGGTCAGAGAGGAGCTCGTGCCTGGCTGTTCACTGGATTTGTTCTGGCCTTTGCTGGGTTGATAGGATCTGTGTGGATATTTATTCAACATTTCCTTATACCAGGTGCATTGCTACATGTGTCGCTATAATCCATTAGCCTTCCGGCATCTGTGCAATTGGTTACTTTTATGCTGGAATGGCCATCACTCCAACCCACAAGTGCTGGAAGCCCAGTAGTATAACTGTACACAATAATTGACTGGATGTCTCAATTACAATCTAAGGCAATGTGCTGCTGAATACACTAGCTGTGATTGTGGCATTTCCCTTCTATTATATGCTCTATGTAGTTCATGAGGTTTATGTTGAGTGTATGCAAACCAACTATACATTCTGTTGTTATAGTGTGTCAGTTCTTATCAATGTGGACAAACATACACAAATGGGGACACACCAACTTCATCTCTGCATGCATGAAACAGGGTGGAATTAGTGGAGTCTTTTCTTTGCTTAGCTGTCTAATTTAGAAGTTGGCATTTGTTTGAACTGCCATGACTATTGAAATTTAATGGCAGCTTGTTTCTGGAAACATTGTTATGGCGTTTATATTGCTATGGCAATCCAGCTGGTTCTTGCTGGTCAGTTAATTTGGACTGATACCAGGAAATGTCTTGTAATATAGAGGGAATGAAAATGACTATCATTTCCTCTTAAACATGACCAACCTCATTCATATTTTAAAAGGGTAAACCATTCAGTTTCAAACAAATAACTGGCATAAATAGATGGGAGATCATAGCATTCAGGTTTGGATAAATATAATGTTAACAAATTATGTAAAAGTAACATTTCCTTTTGTTCTGTGTGATGTTTAGCTGTTACCTCATCAGACCATCCTACCATCAGCATAGCAGATCCAACCAACAGCACAGCAGCTGGTGGCCTCACCATCACAACTGGTCAATTCACCACAGATGCCAGGACCCCTTCCTCTTCTTCAGCCTTTCCTCACTGGTGGCAAGGGATTGCATTTTTTGGACAAAACCTGTTCATTTTCATCAGGTGTGTTCACACTCTATATTATACAGTATGCACAAGTAATGGATTTTCTTTTTAAACATTTGCAGTTCATTGGTGTTCAAGTTTGGCAGAACCGAAGAGGAGGCTTGGTGATGTTTTGAATTAAGGGTTGTGCAGGAAAACATGCAAAATCAACAAAAAAAATTTCACAAACTCTTTTTTTTTTTAATTATTTTTTTCCTTGTGATTATACATAATTTCTGATAAATACACTGTGAAAATTATGAAATAATAAACATTTTCTTGTTATCAAAGCAACATTCAATGCATCACAATAGCCCAGTTGATAATGACAGTACAAGTCTTTCTCGCTGTATAATAAATGCAGCAGTTTGGATCACTGTCTGTGAGGGTTTCTCTTCCACAGCTTGACTGTGCCATCAAACCCACACGACACCAGGACCTCTAACTCCTTGCAAAAATGAAGATGTCTCTGGAAAATATATGGAGTAAAAGGTTGTCACAATCAAATGTTTTTCTGATAATTAATTTCTTGATTAATATTTAATGAACTTGATGTGAAATATATAATATAACAACAAACTGAACTAACTACATGATAAACAATGTTGATGGCTAAATTATTTTGACAGAAGATGTTTTGAAATGATCATTGTTGTGTCTCTTCTTGTGGAATATAAGGTATCTGTTAAAATAATATTGTTGATATAATTCAATTAAATGGCTATGTTAGTGATCAAGGAGAAGCATACGTCCATGTTTGGTGCGTCCGGGGCTATCATGTGCCTGTGGGAGTGACAAGAAGGGAGGACTTAATCATCGCCCATGTAACTTGCAATGGATGAGCAGAGAGCCACAGTGGCAGCAACACTTGCTTAATTCCCTTTCGTCTTTGCGAGGGATATAAAGGCAGGAGGAGCAGCGCACTCTGTACTTCTTGAAGCGAATCCCGCAGGCATTGCAGTAGGGGATTCCATCCTCTGAATCCCTCCAGAGAGGAGTTTTCTTGGTTTTGCAAGAAGCACATGTCTTAGATTTGTTAGACGACTTGACTTTAGGGCTAATGTACTGATTGTACCCTCTCTTCTCCTTAACTCCTTGGAGGAGATGACGGTGGCAAGCACGGGGAGGGTAGGAGGAGGAGGAAGGCTTTTCAGCCGCCTCACTTGTGGTCTCATGGTAACCAGGGGAGTGAGGGGGAGAGAAAGTAAAAACTGGTGGATTCTCATCTTCCTCGACAATTTCTCCATACAATGCAATTGAATTGAGTGGGGAAGCCCCCTGTAGCTCCCTTCTGGTGGAGAGATAACCATTAGCCCCCCTGTGGTGATTAAGGATGTGAGGCTCTAGTGGGAGAGGCTCACACACCTCTCCTGGTAATACCCAAAGCCTCCTACGTGCACTGGAGATCTGATGCTTTGGAATGCTGGAGGTTATGTGGAGAAAAGGAGATAGCTTTCCACTACTTTCATGCACCATCTTGAAACTGATGATGGCTGACCTCTCATTGGCAGAGGAGATAGCAGAGTGGAAGGGGTGTTCAGGCTTCCTTGGGGTCCTAGGTGTGATGATGGCAGAAGAGGTCGAACTGGTTATCGCTGTGATAGTGGTAGAGGAAGTGAAGGTGGTGGAAATAGAGGCTGCATCATCCAGGGCAGGAGTGAAAGGTGGGCTCTCTGGGTAATGGAAGCATTTAGCTGCTGTATATAAACTGAGAGGCTGGGGCAGAGGTGGTTGGGAAGCAAAATTATTCTCTTCCATTCAATGGCACTGCTGTAGCTGCAAATTTTGAAGTGAGATTTCTTCAGCTGGCACTGCAAAAATAGAAAGCAGCTGTTTTTTTCTTTTTCTTTTTTTTTCTTGAAAAAAGCTGTTTGCAGTTTTGCTATTAAAGAACTACAAGAACTGGAACTGCAATATAGCTGGTCAGAGAAGGAATCCTCTATGGTGAGTGGACAATAAAGGGACTTGCACCAAAGAGCTGGCTAACTTCACTACAAAGTGTAAAACAAGTGATTTTATGCAGCAGCTGCTTAGATTACTTTTCCCACCCTTTCAGTTTGAATTTATTATTGCATTTGAAAATATAAAAATATTCCTAATTAACTAAAGCAGTTGTGTTGTTCACAGTGAATGTTATTGTGCAGAATGCATGTACTCATAATAAAGATTGGGTTAGCTAATGGACCATGGTGATGATTATTTTCCCCTTTTCTTGTTAAGTTGTTCCTGTGACACAATAGCACTAATTTCCTCAATATTCATGGCAACAGCGTATACACACAGGTAGCCCTATACATTATACATAATTTCCTGCTGATCTAAACTTACTACTGTGCCTGTGTGGCCACTCAGTCGTGCAGTTAGCTTTTGGCTTCTTACTTCCCACACATAAATGCAGAAATCCTGAGAGGTCTGAAACATTTATTATCACCGACAGGTTATTGTTTTGCAATTGTAATGGTGAAGTAGGATATTCAACATCACATGCATGCACACCCATTCTCTCAGGCCCCCTAACATAGAGAACTGTGTAGAGTGAAATGTGCCCCAAAATTACTTCAGCAGGTCAGCACATACAATTTGAGGTTGTAACATTTCAGCTACATGTAGCACACATGCACACACACGCACACACACTCACTCAGCCTTATGCATACTGGAAATTTAAGTCCTTTCCTAATACCCTGCTACTATGGTACACACCCATAACAGGAAACTTACTCCATAGATGTACAATCCAGAAGGGTCCCAGCAATGGCGTGGTTGAGTCAACTCATCATTCATAGCTCCATAAAAGTTGGCTATCTGTTGGGAAATAACCAAATGGATGGGAATATAGATTTTTCAATTTAGAGTACATGACTATCAAGGCTTCATCCAGGATTTCAATTTAGTGGGGGGGGGGGGGGGAATGAAATGAGTGATTACATCAGAATTTATATGATTGATCAGTGAAGTCAGCTTTTAAAACTAACCATAACCTAGCAACTTTTGCTGTTTTGGGCTAGTGGAATTGTATCAAGCATATCTCCTCACCGACACTGTCTATGGCTGCAAACAAAAACAAAAAAACCTCCCAGAAGTTCTAAAATTTTAATCTACTAAAATCCAACCCTTCTGAATCATGTGCGTCATTAAAAATTGGCCACTCCCTCTCTTGATCTGGAAATACTCACTTGCTTGCCAGTTCTCCAAGAAAATAATATGAGCCTGTTCTTATCTGTGGAAGTAAGAAAAATGGTCTGATGATGGTGACAACTGGAAGTGATACAGCTCTACCACACCAAGAAGAAACTCACCACTAGAAACAAGCAGGAATTTCCCATCAGGACTGAAGGAAATGTACATAGGCACAAAACTCACAAACGAATCTTCCAGCAAGTTCAAGTTAATGGTTCTACTCTGAAAGAGGGAAAGTAAAAGAGCCAAGCTGAAATAATGACTAAGATGAGGAAGGAGGTACTGCTATGATGCGGATTCTTTAGTGCAGACCAACTGTATAACCACACACACACGCACACACACACGCACACACACATGCACACACACACGCACACACACATGCACACACACACGCACGCACACACACATTTCATAAGAGTAGAGTTGGACGGTCATCACATGATGATGAGCATAATTCTAAGGATGGTTTTACCATGTGTTGTAATTTAATAATATCTTGTACAAGTAATGTCCTCATGGTAATCACATTTAATATATGATCGTATTTCTAAAAAAAACAACAAAAACAACTAAAACACCTCCACTTATTAAAATCAGACAATGGTTAGGCAAATTGAATTGAATCATATACAGCCATCTTACTATAATTCACAATTTGTTTGTCTGCGTGTCTGTCTCTCTGCATGTGCAGACTCTAACTCATCCCAAACTGCTCGAGGGATATTCATGAAACTTTCAGGGATTGATTAAGGCACCTCACTGCAAGTTGTCACAAAATTTTCGTTTGAATCGGTTGGTATAAATTTGGTTTTGTCAATGGGTGTGGTTTGGCGACATGAACGACTAATCATCACAGAAACTTGGCATGTTTACTAATTGTATTATGTTTGTTTGATTAATGAGATTAAGGTTGAAATCCCTACATGCTACATAAAGTAAACTAAACATGTTTGTTACTGCAGGTGGCCGACCTAAAACTGCCCATAGGGCAGATTTTCTGCTGGTAAATATGATTATACATAGTACTACACACAGCACAATATGAGGGTGTGAAGCCATTTCGTATGGAGTACCTATTCCATGTCAAATGGACATATTCTGCTATTCTGAGGAATGCTGTCAGCCTGCATCCAATTGACCACAGTTCAGCACCAGGCATGCAACAATCAACCTGCATCAAGTTAATCGTAGTTACACACCATCTCCACTAATGAAGCTCTTCAAGAAGTGTCAATTGGACTTGAAACAGAAAGTACACTGAGCATGCAAAAGTTATCTGAACTGACCTTCACAGGTTTCCCTGACGACAGGTCAAAGCAGTGCAGAAGATAGTCATCCCTGACACCAACCACAACTTCATCCTGACTCTAATAATGATGCAAATGAACAAGTTACTTAAATGTGGCTGCTTTCAAACCAATCAATGCCCCAGTGTCCCTGGTATATAGCTTAACTAGCTTAGGAACTTAATTAGTTGTTACTAAATGTAATTCAAACTGAATATCACACCATACACAATCTGATAATCAGTCCACCATTATTACACATTCTTCTGAAACAATCCTTAAGTCAAAGGTCTTGCTCATTGACAATTTTGCAATGCACTCTGAACCAACATACAAATTGCCTGCCACTTTATATTGAAAAGCAGTGAGTGCTCATGCTAGCCCCACCCACCACAATGCTGAACAGATACTCTGACTCACATTGTGTTTCTGTTTCAAGATATTCTATGACCCAGAAAAGTGTACACATAAAGCTATCTTAAAAAAAAAAAAAAAAAAAAAAAAAAAAAAAAAATAATAATAATAATAATAATAATAATAATAATAATAATAATAATAATAATAATAAAATAAATAAAAAAATAAAAATACAGCAGTCCCTCTCTTGAGAGACCACTCTTAAATCCAACAAAATTCGGTCTTATAAGAGAGGTGGTCTTTCAATAGAGGTCAGTTTATACAGCAAGTACAAAATCTTATATAAAAATGTGGTCTCACAAGAGAGGTGGTCCTTCAATAGAGGGAGGGGTCTTTCAAGAGGGGGACTACTGTATAACCAAACCTTCAGTAAATACTGAATAAGAGACACTGCATGGCTCTCTTCCCCTTCAACAGGGAATGAATGTAATTACTATGTTAGATGCAATAAGCATCCTTCATGTGGTCAGAGTGGGATTAGAGATCTCAGACGGCATGGAACGACTGGGGTTCACAGAAGGAATGTCAAAGCTGGTGCTATACAAGACAGAAACATCCACTCTCAACCTGGGGTGTTTCTGAAGGCATCATGGCTAAAAAGAAGGAAAAAAAAAACAGCAAGAGCTGATGCAATTCTTTGTAACATTCTAGTAGAACATAGTAATTCATTCTTGCTGATGAATCATGTTAAAACACACAAAAGTTTTGACAGCAAGACATCTAAGAAAGTCAAATGTGCAAAAGGAAACATCAATTGCATCCTCACACATGCATGCATTTGGGCCTGCAGCTCACAAAACCATGGTAGCAGCAGTCTTGGCTTCTTCAGCATATTATCCACACCTGATGGATAAGAGCACAGAGACGGAATGTATTGTAAGCGGGTATACTTATTTCCTATTGTATTATGAGACACCAGGTTCTGAATTGCACACACAAGAACTCTTTCAAGACCAGTTTGACCAACCGCTCACAAAACTGAGCACTGCCATTCGATTCAAACAGGGCAAAGGATATTATTAACCTTCATAATATCTATTCTTGTCAATTAATAGTACGTGCATTATTATTACACTTATGAAGTGTCCATGAAATGTAGGCATGTTCATAAAAAATTCCTGTGTGCATTTGCACATCATGGGTTTTTTTTAACGCATATCTACCTGGCAGCAAATATTCGGTAGTGCCATACAAGTATACTTATTACTTCCGCAACTTACCAACTGTTCTGTATTATACTACACCTTACCAACCCAATGCCCTGCATTCTGCCATACCATCAACTGTTCTGTACTTAGCCAGACCTTACCAACTGTTCTGTATTCGGCCACACCTTTCAACTGTTCTGTATTTGGCCACACTGACCAACTATTCTGTATTTGGCCACACTTACTGACTTTTTTTGTATTCAGTCACACCTTACCAACTTTTCTGTATTCCGTCACACTGACCAACTGTTCTGTATTCGGCTATATCTTAGCAAATGTTCTGTTTTTGTTTTTTTACACTCTACCAAGTGCTCTGTATTCTGCATGGCTTACCTAGTGTTCTGTATTCAGCTATATCTTACCAAATGTTCTGTATTTTTCACATCTTACCAAGTGCTCTGTATTCTGTGACGACTTACCAAGTATTCTGTATTCTGCCACACCTTACCAAGTGTTCTGTATTCGGAAGCTGCAACAATATTCTAGTGTAAGTGTTGTTTTCTTTCCTTTGTACTTCACAAAGATGTCTGGATGGCGACACATAATGCGGCCCAGTATCTGGTGATAATCACACTTCAAGAAAGGCCAACTGCAACTAGAGCATGTCTTTGCTGCTATTTGTATCACTCATTTTATAATTAATATCTCGTAAAATGTTTATGAAAATTAAATATCGTTTAAAAAAATTTTTCTTTAATGTCAAATAAATTATCAAGTACCTTAGCAAAAGCTGCTCCTTCAACTGCTCCATCCATTTCCAGTTTCTCCAACAGCTCAAATTTATCTTCATTTTGATCACACAACCTAATGCATACAAACAATAGGTCACACTCTAAATAATGCACAGTTATGTAAGAACAATGCAGTTCCAAGCCAAGAATAGAGTTTAGTCTGTTGACATGAAATTGCATCTCCTGCTCATGATCAGCTCAGCAACTAGAGTCCTGAAACAGGATTACATCTCATGTAGACCACTTCAACTCATTGGAAAATATGGCTATGCTGAAAAGAGCATGATGATCAAGATTCCTCTTTGAGTAGCTTTGTTGAGTGTTCAACTCAGACCAGCTGTCATGCATGGACTTATTCAAAATGAAATTGATAGAAATGAAACGCCCCCTCACCCTCTCCTCCGCCCATCACCAACACACACAAACCTCCCCTCCACTGGTAACAATGCAGAGTTGTATTTGATATAATAGTGCATACCAACCTCCATATGCAATATATGCTCCTGTGTGTGTGTGTGTGTGTGTGTGTGCGCGCACACACACACACACACACACACACACACACACACACACACACACACACACACACACATACACACACGCACGCACACACACACACCTGTATACGCAGAGAGAGTGATCATAGGACCCTGTAACAAAGAAGCGCCCCGACGGTGCCCACAGAGCTT
Source organism: Lycopodina hypogea (assembly GCA_963969325.1). Taxonomy (NCBI): domain Eukaryota; kingdom Metazoa; phylum Porifera; class Demospongiae; order Poecilosclerida; family Cladorhizidae; genus Lycopodina; species Lycopodina hypogea. The sequence goes on along the minus strand of OZ017781.1, from coordinate 1,511,140 downwards.
GGACTACAAACCTGAAGTTAGGAAGAACAACATGCTCACGAATGGTGGAAGACAAAGTCTAGTAACTTTACTTTGAGTGGTGATGGAAGTTTTGGACCACCTGTCCTTCTTCTCCATCCATATCCAGGATATATGCATGTCTGTCCATGTTCCCACACAACATCAGATTCCTGCACAATCAAAAGTTGGAATGTACTGCTACTGGGGGGGGGGGGGGGGGGGCAAGTTAAAAAAATATAGTCTCGATGGTAAGACAGACAGACTGTGACTCACTTCCTTGTTGGGTGAGGGTCTAAGCAGAGGATGGCAGCCCTACCAACATTGCATATAGTTGGAATATAATTGGTGGGTGGTGCTTCATGAAGGAAGGGAAGGGGTAGTTCTAGAGTGCCTAGCTGTGACTTGGCACCACCAAATGTAAGCACTACAGGAAACAGGTTTAAAAAATTGAAGTAAGAATTATGCTAGTGCTATTCAGTCATGTATGTTGGAAAGCTCTTTGAATACATACAACAGAAGTATCCATAGCAGTGAAATATTGAACAGTGAATGAAACATTTGATGGACAAGGCCAAACATACCACCATTCTTTGTAAGGTTCACAACAAGGAGGTTCACACCGTCAATGAGACAGTCAAGAGAACACCAGAGCTATAGCAGCCACATCAGTAGGAATGACATGTGTGTTGTTCACAAACTATACAAATACATGGGCACAGTAGATGCGTGCATACCTCATTCACGTACTCCTCTTTTCCTGGGACACACTGGAGATTAAGGATAAGGAAAGTGAATGAAAGAAAAGAGGAAGAAAAAAAAGACAAAAAAAATTCTTCACACAACCAGACAGGACAAATAACAATGGTAGAGTGTGATGATAATTACAGATTATTTGAGAACTTTTAAGACTCACCAAATGTTTCATAGAAGCAGTCTCCTGCTCTCTTTGCTTCTCAATCAGTGCATAGTTATCTACATGGCATCACATAGTTGCATTACTGAGTAAACCAGCGCTAAAAAACAACAACAAATATAGTCAATCATCAGTTGCATATCCACAAGGAAACTTGCTAGTTAGAGACACTAAACATTCAAGTACTAACAGCAGAACAAGCTCCTTCACTCAAGTACAAACTAGCAAAAGTTATTATTTCAACTATGCTCTTAAAATTGCTCTCTCCATTTAAGCCATCTATGTTCTCCTCAATGAAGAGACAATGCTATCTCAGTGGTTGAGGAGGAAAAAAAAATTGCAGGACAGGAAAAATTTTGAGATATGTGAGTCAAGAGAAAAAGAGGGCTGGTGGATAATATTTATGTTAAGCCTTGTGAGAGAGTAAAGTAAGAACCATACGGATTATTGAGCAGAGGGGAATGTGCATTAATGTGTTACTCAGATGAAGCAGCAAATTGCAAACAGCTTGTGCACAAACATCACTATCATTCAAGTGCACAACAAACCGGTACACTCCATGCAAAAGATTTATGCAAAAACAGCCTGTGATTAGTGACTATCATAATTCACATATCATTTCAAAATAACCACTACACCTAATAATTCATGTTTTATAAACAATAATTTTGATTCATCCAGCACTTTTAGTTTTCGTCTTTTTGTGTCCCCGCATATTTAAAACATACCACTTCCTGTTTACAAACTCTCATTTTATCGTCTTTTTTTATTCTTAAAATTCTTTTGCATAATGGGTATCTTCTGCACAGAAGACTTTTAATAGTCCTACTACATTATGCCATCCACTACTCTTTTTTTTTGTGAGCTATGTTTACGTATACACAACACGTACATGTATATATGATTTAGTCCACATCTCTGCTTCACTTCCCTCTCCAATTTTCTAACTAGGTTGGGGAGTAATGGTAGTGTATGTGCAGTACTGAAGCAGAAGGGCCATTTGCACATGAATGGGTACTAAGAGTTGGAAACCATGTATTCAGTTATTCTAGCAGGTTCTCTTTGGTGCCCAGGCATGCTCTCACCCAGGATCCCCTGTAGTGTACCACTGTGCGATGATTCAACATCTTCATCAGCATCTGGAGGAATAAAAGTCCTCCCACTATATCATGTCATGAGGAAACAGACAATAAGTGTAGAAGCCAGGCTGGGCTAGCTAAACTCAGCTTATGTGTTGTTAACTACACTGACCTCTCCCTCTCCAACTCCTTCAAAGTGGCCGTAAATTTGCGCCCGTGCAGATACTGGCTGATAAACCTGATCACAGCCACTTCTTCCATCGGAGCTGCAAGATGGTGGGTGGGGCTAGTAGAGGGGTTCAAAAGGTTACCTGAGTCGCACAGCAGGGGGATGCGGGCTAATATTGGGTTCAAGAGGTCACCTGGGATAGGAATTGTGTTTGGCGGAAAAGCTAGGAGGTTATGGACGGAGAGGAGGGCTCTGTTCAGCTAGACCAGTTCGAGGAAGCCCTCCTGAGGCTGGGGGTGGTTCATAATTCTCTTGTCCGAGGTTGGTAAGACATGGCGCCCTCCCAAGTACTCTGGAGTATGCATTTATATGTGATTTGTTCTGTAGATCTGAAAACGAAGTATCAGGATCAGTTATCCTTCAGTGCTGAAGTAACAGCTGAGGTGAAGGATCTTAGGGAATTAGTGAAAAGGTGTAGTTGGCTCTTTATTTATTTATTATTATTTTTAAAATTTCCTTAATTAATTTACAGGTATTAAGCTGCAACATACATAAGGCTTGGCAAAATAACTTTAGTTTCTGCATATTTTTCAAAATATTGGTGCAGTGATGCCACCTTTTTTTCTTCCTCTTTGGGTGTGGTTTCATTATTATTTTTACCATTTCAAATTCAAAATATTACCAAAAAAAAAAAAAAAAAAAAAAAAAAAAAAAAAAAAAGAAGGAAAATGACAAACTATCCATAAAGCTGTACATAAAGTGTTTGAATATACCAATGGGGGCTGGGAATGAACTTCCTCTTTAAATTCTCTTCAGCAATGGCCGTGCACCTTTATTAACACAGTCAGAACATAGGTGGCATTACTTCTGTAACTCTTGTCTCAGTTTCAACTACTATGTGAGTTTCAGTCGTCCTTTTCTCTCTGTTGCATCCAGTACATGTCTCACCACATGGGGCTTTGCTCAGTGCACTCAATCTTCATGCAAGGAGACCGATCTGAATTAGTGCACTCTCAGGCATGCTCTGAGAAAACCTGGAAGGCTTTCAGTGTCCTGTTTATAAGCTAATAATGGGGCATCTTGATGCCAAGTGAGCAGCTGGTCTTCTAAGTTCATGGCCATGGAAGGAATATTGCTAAAGGAGATTCCTTTATCTTGTCCACCTCACTTGTGACACAGGAGTACACAGCTTTATACATAATTAATGTGTATAGATATGCCTACTCAGCATAGTCCTTACCCTCCAAGATGACTGTGTGTTAATTTTAGTGGCTTAGGTTTGTGTAGTGCTTGGCTTTGGGCCAGGGTAATTGCTAGGTTTGAATGAGGATAATTGGCTTGGGTAAAGCTTAGGGCTATGGCAAGGTTAGAACATGAGTTCACGGTGCTTGAGTTAGGCAAGCCAGCCTGAGACACTTCCCTTCCACCAACCCATTTCCCTGACATTCAGTCATTCATTTATATCTGTCCATAGTCGTATACCATTGGGTACATGCCATGTATGAGGTTATAGTCAGTTTTGTTCAGCTGCATCTTCTTTCTTCTTATGTAAGTGAAGTGCTATGTCTACATTCCATGTTAGGTTGGACAATATTCCATACTCATCTGTGTACTATTGAGATTGATTCCAGTTGATGGTGTAAAGACTCAAGCTAAATTAACTGTTTTAATAAACATAGTCTGAAAAGTTGTGTCTGGCTGTGCTGGATGATCTGGCTTCTCTTGTGGGCAGTGTTGGGTAGTTAGCGGCTAAACAGTCTTCAGTTCTGCTCAATGGTTCAGCCAAACTGTTGGTAAATAGTGGCCTGAATTGCAGATGGCTGTATGGTTTACAGCACCCAGGGCTTGGTCAGTGCCACATAATAGCACAAGTAACCTACAATGTGCACTTTATTAATTGTATTTTATTTATTTTCTTTTTCTTTTTTTCCTGTGCATGTGTAGGCTCAAGTCCACCATTTCAGCCTCCAAGATCAAAATTGCTCAGCAGGCACGGACAATCTCGGAACAGACTGCCCTCCTCAGGCAAGCAGGAATTCCCAGAGCCTTCGTCCTCTCAAAAAAAACCAACGTCTCCAAGGACAGGGCGGCACAATCCAGGGGCAGGTCTGCTGCACGCAAGGAAATTGTACTTAACTCCACTAGTGTGGATCTGTTCAATTCTGAAGTTCTCTCCAATTCTGAAACTAAACATGCAGAACAGTCGGTGCCTCTGAATGAGACACCATTGGACTGTGGTGTGGAAGAATTAAAGAACTCACAACAAACCGTGTTACCATGCGATCAGGGTGATGTAGAAACTGGTTCCAAGAATGAAAATGTGAGTGTATCCAGAAACCAATGGGGTTCAGAATCTGATATTCATCTCTCTCAATCTCAGGTCTTCAGCAATTCTCCCATCCAATTCAAGGACAATTCTTGCCACATCATTTATTCCCACACACACAATGTGAACCTACCTCAAAAACCTGTCAAACCTGTTTCTGGTGTGGAACACAGGCGAAGGATTGCTGAAGATTCACCTGCTCAAGCAGCAAAACCCCTCCGTTTAAAGAGCAGTCGAGACAGCAGTGGTCGGGTGAGGTACAGAAGAAGTGGTTCCAAGTTTCAGAACACATCATCAAGATCAGAAAAGCTAATCACCTTAAATGCAGACGGAGATGGCAATGTGAGATTGCACACCTCTAATGATGAGGATCCCAATTCTGTCCAAACCTCACCGTCCTTTCTAGCCGGCTCTGCAAAGATGTTTACCATAACCCCAGGCATGAATGGTTCAGATATTAGCGATGCTGGTACAGAGGATGACAAGGAAAACCCGCTCGGAGTTGATAATGAGCCCATGAGCTGTAGCATGTTTGCAACTTATCCACACGACTGTGGTACTGGTGCCACCGAGCAAATTGCAGGAGCTACCACCAACTTGCGTCCTGTAATTCCAAAGAAACGTTTGCTGAATATAAACCAGATAGCTGAACTGCTGAGTACAATAAAGAAGACCAGGAATACTTTTCCAGATGAGTCTGTGACCGAAGGAGGTGTGGTCAATGTGGTGCCGGTAACACCTGGAGTACGGTCAGTGCAGAACATACTAGACAGTGGGGAAGGGGGATGGCTAGCTGTGCAGCAGCCAGTGAAGGTAATGGATGATGTCATGGAGGTGGAGAAGGAAGGTAAGGAGGAGGAGATAGGTGGGAAGGAAGGTGCAAGGAACTCCCGAACTGGGAACACCTTGAGAGAAGCTAGACAACAAGTGTGCAATATCAACGAGTAAGTTTCTTTCCTATTCATATATTGTAGATGCACTAGGTATGATACAGAAATAAAATGTCTTAAAAATATAATAGAAATATGTTAAGTGATTCATTTCCTTTTCTCTCTTTATTCAATAATTTGTCAGTATACGTTTGACTATTGTTTTTTTGTGTCTTGTATTAGCTTAACTCTGCTACACATCTGTTACTGTCACACAGCACAATGTTGTTATCTGTTCTGTGGGAGGTATAAAGAGAAAGAGCATGACCAGTTAAAAGAGAGGGTTTTGTTTTTTTTGGCATCAGTCTAGTCTATCTTATATAGAGTATGTTTTTATACTTTTCACTATGCTTGAATATCCATTTTGAAAGTGTCTGCAATGGCTGCAATGTGGACTCAGTGTGGACGTTTATATCAATTAGCTCACTTGTGCATTGATCCATTCCTCATTGACTCCATATTTGGTGTTACAGAGATGCAAAGAGGTTGGCTAAAAGAGTTGGACTACCCACAGACTATAAATGTGACACCAAGATCCTCACCAAGTCCGACAGAGACAAACTGGATGCAAAGGCTTGTCCTGAGTGTGCAAAGGTATGCTGTCCTGGCGTATGTTGACTACCATGTTGCTATACTTGTTGCAATAAGTTGCACTAAATTTACCTAACCCCAAAGTATCCCCCCCCCCCCCCCCCCCCCCCCACCTATCAATGTTTCACATTGTGTATGTGAACAAAAACGAATCCGAGGATTATCAAGCCAATTATTTCTGTTATCCCCAGATTAGATAACACAGTTCAGAACAGTGCTCTCTTTTAAAAATTATCTCTCATCCCTTGAAATCTAGTGATGGCTGGTGATATAACCATTAAACTAGAAAGAATGCAGGAGTAATTAAAAAAAAAATTTTTGTACAGTATTGCTAACTAAAAATGGATTGCTAGTCTAATCCTTACAAGGAAGTCTCCACCTGAACTGCTGCCTTCTCTTGCATACTTCTTCTGCAATGTCCTTCAGGTTACCAGAAATGGAAATGCATTTTCTTTTTGTTTTTTAATAAGTGGGGAAAGACCAGCTGAAGAAGGTAAGTCGTCTGAAAGAAGCTTTTTGTAATTGAGGGGGAATGGATAAACTGACAATTGTGGGGAGTGCAGTTTTGCAACATTATTTCCAGACCTTTATTTGTTTACCTGCCAACTCCGAGTCACTGTGTTTGTCATGGTTCCTTACCATGAAATGCCGAAACAGTGCCCAGTTTCTGCAAAGATTAAAACTATTTCTCTACCTGTGTAGCAATGTATATATTGAAGGTTTATCTTAGTCACTGTGAGTAAAAGTATTTATATTGGGACCAATAAGGCGAGTCCACTTTTTATGCTAGCCTAAATGATGCAAAATAGTGTTAAACGATAACTTTAAGGTGTAGCCAATAATTTGTTGACTTTTTCCCCAACTTTCATGCAAAAGTCAACATGCAAGCAAATTGGCGTTTAAAATATCAAATATCATATTTCTTAATGATAAAAAATAAAGTCCCCTTCCTTCCAAATTTCTGCTAAACCTCCTCCCCCCTTCCCAATCCTGTTTGTTTGGAGATCAAGCTTGTAAAACAAAGCAGACAGTCTGTTCAGGGATGAGTCAGGAAAACCTGTTTCTTGACCATGAAATCTTAACTGAGCACCATTATCTTTTTTTATCTTTGCATCAGTTACCACAATTCCACAAGAATAGTTCTGTTGCTGTTGTTTTTTTAGGTGATGACCAGTACCAACAATACTTTGAGTTACACTGACTTCTATAAACTCAATTCCCTCCAAGTGTGTGTGTGGTGCATGTGTGTGTTAATGCTGCACATTCACTGTTTAATGTGATATAACCAATTTGTGATAATGGTGGGAAGAAGCAGAAAAGATGCATGCCCACCACCCCCCCCCCAAAAGGAAGGCTGTCTTCTATTTTCTTCCGTGTTTGTCTATTTGGAAGGTCTGTGCTGCCTATCTAGATATTTCCTTTCCATCCACTGCCCATTCAATTGCAATGGAAGAACCCAGGGTGGTGAATGGGTTTCCTGGCTTAATAGGGGACTTGCATGATTATGTCAGGTAGTACCTGCCACACCTACTTATGGTATCAGTGAACCACCCGCACCATAGAAAATGTATTGGGATTCATGTCTACCAATGATGTTTTTGAGAACTGCAACTGGAAAATAGCTCCTGCTTTTACCATACTATATGAATAGAAACTTAATGAAATTTTTAGCATGCTGATACCAAATTCTAGAATATTCTGAGCTGTGGTTGCGGAAAAAATGGTGCATGAAAGTGAAAGAAAGGTTAATTAAGAACTGACCAGCGAGTTTGCTGCTAGTTCTCAGAACTCAAAGGTAGGCGGCACTAGTGGTCAGCGTCAGATGGTTGCTAAGGTTAATATTGACCAAGAAGAAGCTGCAATACTTTTCAGAACCCTGTCAGGCAGCACCTGTGACAATCCAGAAATTCTAGGAAATGAAGTGCTGCCTAACTAAGTGTTTAGAGAAAAACTAGGAGCTATTTTTGCTGTGACACTGTCTGACAATTGTGTGACACTCACCACTACTGCCGCCAACCAATGAGTTCCTACAACTAGCTGGGCAGGCTCCTGGCAATATTGTGACTAATCTTTCTTCACTTTCTCGTTGGGATTTATCTATGACCGCAGCTCTGAATATTCTGGAAATGCTATGAGCATGCTGGAAATTTCATAAAATTTCTATTCCTGCAGTATGGTGAAAGCAGGAGCTATTATGCAATTGCAATTCTTGAAAATATCATTGAAGGTAATGAATGCTAATACATTTTCTATGGTGCTGGAGGTTCATTGATACCATAAGTAGGCGTGGCAGGTTGTATATGTTGTAATCATGCAAGTTCCCTATTGACTCTTTTTTTCTGAATGGCTCTGAAAATGTTCACTATGATACATGCATTCATCAGTAAATGATACAGTTTATTACTCAATTAAGTTACTCACTGTTGCTGTTACAAGAACATAATTTGTTTTAAAATTCGCACATCACATGCTCGATCTTCCATACACACTGAATATGAAAGAAGACAAAGGCCTGTACCTGCCAGAAGGATGAGGAACTAGTAAAGCTGGTGGTAATATTTTACTTTGGTCTTACTACTGAGAATGTCCTCTCTTTTTGGTTCTGGGTGATGATAACATCTACCATTTGCTGGAGGGTGAAAGCTATGATAAGGATGGAAGAGTGCTTAAAATGCATCATTAGGCCGAGGGCTAGTTGGCCAACCTTCTGGTGACGATAGTTGTCATTGGAGGAAAGGCTGAGGGTGTGTGAGTTGGGGAGAGGGCTAAAAATGGAATTGGAATGTGTTTACAGGAAGTGTTCTGTGCAATAGTAATTGGCATATTCTCCATGTGCATTATATTTCAAAGGTGTTACTTGGCTAGTAGAGCAGTGCTGTTTGGTTCAGTTTCCTTTCGTAGGCTTAAAGTGTGCAGGAAAGGTTTTGAGAACTCTTTCCCAATTGGCCAGTCCTCTCATATTGCCTGTGTATGGTCCAAGAACATTAATACTTTTATTTTTAATACTTTGAAGTTTCATTTGTGTGTGCATCAGTTATGTGTTCAGGTACACACAACATGAGTGTTTATGGTGCACATTATAATAGTGCTGGCTCAATGTACTCCTGGTGTTTTGCCAACAGTTATTACATGACTCTACAATAGTAGTTCTTTCCTGGGTGAGAGGGCTAGGTGAGCAATATGATATTGCCAGTGCCTGTGTCTGAGTAGAGCAATCTGGCCTGCACTGAAGATCATAATTCAATGAAGAAGTAGTGGATGGTGTCAGCATACAGTTGTGTGCAGATGTGGGAAATATGTAGGGCTAATCCTTCCTTGAAAGTTGCTTTGCCATTGAGGAATACCTTTGGCCCCACTGTGACTAACACTCAAAACTTGCTGTCAAAATCTACTATTATCCATTATGTTTTAATCAAAGGTAGTACGTTTCAAATTATGGTTTCCCAAATGATATTTTCTTTTTCTTTGGATAAATATTTTTATTGGATTGGGATTATATTTTATTGAAAATGTTTTTACTGGAAATATTTTTAATGTACTGTTATGATTATTTTGTATGCCAGTGGTTTGAAAGTGATGGTGCCAGTGGTGGTGACAAGATGCGTACTCACCTCCGGAACACTTGCAGACACAAGGCACTGCACCTACCTCCTGACAGTGACCCTCGTATGTGGGACATCAGCTTCCCCAATTCAGAGGAATGTGACAGAATCAACATGTAGCAACTGGACCTAATATTATTAGTGTACTAAGAGCTGTTTCTTAGTATAGTTGCCCTGTTTGAGACAAAAATTAGTTGAATTAGCATACAAATAAGTTCATGTTATTGTGTGTGTGCCACATTGTTCTACCTCTACAACACCACTATTATCTGTCCTGAGGTAACATTTTATTTTATGTGTTTCTCTTCCTGTTGATCATCCATCACCCAAGTTGATGAAGACCTGCGGTGTAACATGTATGTATGTATGTATGTATGTATGTATGTATGTATGTATGTATGTATGTATGTATGTATGTATGTATGTATGTATGTATGTATGTATGTGTGTGTATGTATGTATGCATGCATGAAATTTACCTGTGATCAACTTTCCTCTGTGCTAATGACCATGAACGAAAACATAATTAGGAATATATTGTGGAAATATGCAATCTGTGCTCAATGTCATACTGGGGTGGTAAATGATGCATTATTAGGAAGCATCTATTATTAAAAGGGATATGGGATAGAGAGCTCTATAATTAGTGTTGTGATTAATGTTTTCTTGTTCACTTTTGTGAATAACTTGTGTTGAACACCTATTCTATGGATGCATGTGCAAGATCTCTTGTTTATGGCTTGCTAAGTCTCAGCTAGATCTGCGTCATATTAATGATAATGAAATCTGCATCTGAGTTCTAGGTCATGACAAATTTATGCCTTGGCATTGAGGACGTTTATCTGATAAGTAGCAAATCAATCTTAGCAGTGCAGAGGTATGCATTCTATTTAATCAAACCATATAATATTAGCAGCAGTATGAAGGGTACAAGCAAAAGTTATTTTAAAAATATCAATAAATCTATAACGCATGCCTTTGCTTTCAGTGTATAGGCCGACGCATCTTCAGATTCACAAATACTGAAAAATTGTCACTATAATGTGACATCACAATTGTAACCACATGAAAACAAAGATTATTCGTAATAAACCATGAAATGCTACAAATTTCTTTAGCTTTGGTCAGTCCAACCTGCCAGAGCAGGTATCATTAAGGATACCATTTAGTGCTGGTAAGCCATGAGTGGTAAAGCTTTGGGCTTGCCAGTGACTGACAGGCAACAGCCTACCTGAGAATATTTTTTTTAATCCTAGTGCAACTTGGCAACTGAAGTTCTTCATATGAGGATTTTAAAGACTTGCATGTAAATAACTGAATAGGCTGCTCACAAATTTGCCTTGGCACTAGTTCAGACATCATCTAAGAGTGTGTCTTCATAATTAAAACAGTGCCAACTCAACCAGTAAGAGGTTCAATGTCAACAGTATTGCACTACTAGCATGTCAACACTAAGTAATACTGTCATAGGCCACTAATTAAGGTGGGGCCAAGCCTTGAAATGTGAATTGGCATAAATGAAGCTTCTTGGCAACTTTTGCATAAATTTGATCATGAACCATCCAAAACAAGTATTGTATGTGCCTCACCCTTTTCCCCTTTCCCACTTCCACAAACACACATGCATACGCACAATATGAAAAAAAAAAAATTACTATCTTCATTGGGTGCCATATCAGTGTCCATATGTAAACTATTGTCTTTATCAGACCCAGGCTGTACTGGTGAGTTAGAGGGTGGGGGTAAACAGACACACACATGAGAAAAAGATCAGATGCCTGTTCTAAAATAGTCTGGCTGACAGAGTAGTTAATTATGCCCAGTTGTTCCCTGTTGCTCTCCATCCGCTTGAACACTGAGACCATGTTACTCCATCATTGGGTAACTGGTATGTCACCGAACCCTGCATGGACGTGTGTTTTAAGTGGATATATACCACACAAATATTCATACACACATCTGATATTCCTCCATTATAATTGCAACACTAAAGGTTTCTGGCTAAGACATGGAGGGAAATGGTACATAAGGATTAAAATTGGTTGGATTCACTTCCCCTCCCCCAGAAAGGGGAATATTCTGAGTTATATTATTGGGTTGAGCCAGTTGTGGGGTGCTTCCATTGCAAGGATTCAAAATAGTTGCAACTAATGGGAGTCACACAAATAAAACAGTGCTGTGATTTTAAGCTAATAGAGGCATGCAGCTGTTGCATTCCACAGAAGTGATATACTGTATACATATCCGTATTAGTTTGGTTACAAGTGAAAACATGAAGTACACTTTCAGTGTGCATTGGCTGTCACCTGCTGCACTAGTACTTTTATTTAGATTGATGGTAATTTTAAAGAAATTAAAAAATATTTATCCTGCTATATAGTCTTATTTTAGTGTCCAAGAATGTCCAACTGCATAACTTGAAAAGAACAACAAAACACTATGTTAAGGCCTGTCCACACAACATATTGAATTCAAATTGCTTGCTTCTACACTGAATTCTAATTAAACCAATTCAAATTAATTAGCATTATCTCAGACCCACCTGGATAGGTAGTTTGATCGGGTTGCAGCTAAAAAAATTAAGAGTTTATGGAAAACCTGTTTATGGAAAACCTGGGAGTACTTCTTAATTGTATGTCAGTGTTTGGGGCTACCACTGTAGGGGCAAATGCCCAACCAGTAACAAGTACCACGTGCTGCCACCTCTCCAGTTCAACCACAATATTTGTTTTAAAATCACCAGTTGTCACTATTCCTTTATCTTGGCACCCTATAAATTTAACAGAGAATGATATCTACCAAAATATTAAAATTAAAATAAAATAAATTTAAAAATGTGTGTGTTGTTGAAGGGGGGGGGGGGGGGGGGGGGGGGAGGGGATGTAGATTCTTTCTATTTTGGTGCTACAAAGTCAAGACAGATATTATTAGTATTATTAGAAATCAATCAATCATGAGGGGCTAAGTGTGGTTTGTTAACTTTGATAGGACCTATTCTAGGGGTGGCAGGCTAAACAGTATAAGTGGATAAATGGCATTGGAGCAGTTGTACTGAAAAGATGAAAAGGATAGGAAAATTAATTTTGAATAGAATGTTAAGCAGTGAATAAATTATTGAAGTCTGAGGTTGGCATGTCTGAGAACACCAATAACTAACACTATCCCATAATTTATTTTAAAGATAAAGCATGTGTTTAGGATAATATTTTCTAGCATGGATTAAAGTAGTGTCAGTGTGGACGCTAGGATTCAATTTAATTCAAATCAATTAAAATTGGATATAATTTTTTCTTTTCTTTTCAGGGATTCAATTCGAATTAATTTGCTTCAGGTTTTGTGTAGTGTGGACAGGCCTTAAATTAGATAAAAACTTGTGGTGTCAGTTTTAGCTATGGTCTGTTTAGCAATGTCCTATTTGTCAATATTAAAGAGTAAGTCCTCTTGATGTTCATCATTGTTTCTATGTTCAATCCATCCATCCATCACAACTACGTCTATCCTCTACTTTCTCACTGTCTATGTTTCAGTCCTCCACTAACTCACCATTCAGGCAAGTTCTCTCTTCCCTACTTAGGAGTGTTGGAGATGTATCCCTTTAATCACATTCGAGCTAAGATCAGTGGCATGCACAAGTTTAAGAAGAGCAAGGCATGCACAAGATGACTCATGCTAGGTTTCGTGAGTAATCACTAACAATCTGAAAGTATCATAGTCTTACTATCTCACCACACAAGGTTTAATTTGCACTGCAAAAGAAGATCTGCTGCCTGGGAAGGAAAATAATGGTTCTTTCAAAACCCATCATATTGTTAAGTTCTCCTGCTGTAGGAGGTACTCATTTCACTTTAGCTTGGAGAGTGAATCCTGAGCCAAACCTAGTATAAGAGAGTGCAGGTAGAAGACAATGGGGGAAGAAAATGGTAGTCATAGAGGTAGGCATGGTGATAAAATATTTCTTAAAATGTTTGTATAAGGAGCCAGAATCTTTCATTTTGTTGCTCTTGAGGTGTTGAGTGCTGCCCAGACACTTGAACTCTCCATTGACCATGATAGCTAGTCTATTGCACAGAGCCTCACACTCCTCCATGCTACAGAGAGGAGGGGTGGAGAGAGAGAGAGATCAATTATATATCAAGTGTGAATTTGTATGAGGAGGCAGAAGGGTGATCAGAATCATTGAAGATGTGCATAGTTAAATTGAGTCAACAACAGTGCACTTGCCAAGGAAAAGAATACAAGACTGAGTGAAGCATACCACATCAATTGACCAAGGTAATCTCCTTGGCAGCCACCAAAACCCAATATAATTATTATTATTTTTTTTATACAGGTTACTTAGCACCTTTGGCTGTCTGGCCAAAGATGGACTATAAAAGCACCAGCAGCAGGGAGACTGGGTGTAAACTGAACCAAGTGTCAAGAAAGGAGCAAGTCTGATTAATTACTCAATAAGAAAACAGAAAAGGAGATGATGAAGCAGCTATTTCTACTACTGGTGGTGGTGGTTCTTGTGGTAGCCCAACTAGCTTCCACCCAGGCCATAGTTCCAGGCTACAGACCAACACAAGCTGATCAAGACATGATGAAGGATGTTGATAAAATACTTGAAGCAGCAAGAGATTGTATCCATTCCTTTGGGATGTCAGCAGTGGGTGCTGTCTCTGACTGTTTTTTTTGTAGAGGCCGATATTATTCACAGAAAAGATGTGCTAGATGCGTGGAAAGGAGAGGTCCAAAAAAACCTAGCCTCTCAGCAGAGGATCTTCCCCATGTTATGATCCAAGGAACTTCCAACTAATGTGTGATGGAGAAAACTAACTTGACTAACTCAGAAGTGTAGATTGTATTTTGTGAGATGGACTTTCAATTTCAATATACTTAGTAGTATCAGTTGTGATGTATATATTGGTGTGTTTCATTACATATCTGTGTGAAGCTGTATCCATCATGCACTTCACAAGACCGATTAGGAGCTTCCACAAATAGTGACATGTGTTTGATCCATGCATATTCAATTGTGGGCTCATCCTTAACGGTGTGATTACATTTACTTTATTTACACATAATTTTGGAGCATTTGTACTAACTAATAATGGCTCTCAAATTGAAGCAGGCTTAATTACTAAGAGACTAGAAGTGTGTGGCTTGGCTGGACTGGTTGCACAGGGATACATTTTTTTCCCTTCACTTGAAAACTCACCACAAAATTGTTTTAGTTCACACATGCCATTGACTATTGGTAAAGGATATATATCATGTTCAGTAACTTCAGTGCATTTTGTGAAATGTGGCATATCATGAATCAGCTGTTCCCAACTAAGGCTTGTTCTAATAATAAGGTAAAGGGTCACTCTTATGAAAAACACAATCAAGTGAAAATGTTCACGTTTGTTTTTTATGAGGAAGTACTTAAAGTCAGATGATGATATTGAAAGTGAAATGCTGCAAAACTTGAACAGTTGCATCAACAATCTATAATAGTTCTTTTTTCACTTGACCCATGGTGGTTTCCTGCTGGTCTACCTGGAGACCAATAGGACTTAACTCACTAATAAGAGCCACAAATAACTTCCACCACTTATTGTAGGACAGATATTAGGAGTCCACCAAGAGATTTACATGCCTTGCCTTGCACTACTGAACTAGGGAATCTCCATTATTAGCAGAATTGGACAGCTCCCTAGAAGAAAATTTTAAATATGGCTTTTTAGGGGTGAAATATTGAAGGAGAAGCAGGTTATGCAGCTTATGCTTCAGTGGATAAAAACCAGAACATTTCCAAGGTGTACATTTTATGAACTAATATTATTTTGCTAAATAATCAGCCACGGGTTACTAAGCAATAAAGCACTGAGTGAATGCATCTGGTGCTCTAAGCTTGCGTAGCTCTAAAGATTTCAAGGGTTGTTCTGGGCAACCAAAAATTGCTGCTGCCGTCATAGATTATGAAACACTGAAGAATTAAATATGTATTCATTTCTCCGTGGTGAAGTGTCTGAAACTGGGTGTTCAAATGCTTGATGCCAGCTTGATTCCATTTTAACTTGTTTTCTTTGGAATGAAAAGTTAACAGGTATTTAGCTAGATAAGATCAAAAGTCCAAGTCCACTTAGCTAATTTGATTATGTTGAACTTAGAAAATTGCCCTGTAAATTAAGAAACCATAATACTAAGCATTGATGTATAAAACTTTATTTTAAGGGTATACATTTAAGACTTGGTGTACTGTTTGTACTCTGTAATTGAAGAAAAGCATATGTTCAGGTTTGGTTCAGTACTAATGGTTATCATTATTATAATTACTAGACCTCCTTTGCAGCTTTGCTTGCAAGGTTGGAATATTTATCTAAATTAATTTCTATCTTCAATTCAGTCAACAATAGCCCTAGCCCTAGCCCATGATTATGAATTTATCAATTTAAAGAAAAAAAAAAAAAAAAAAAAAAAAAAAAAAAAAAAAAAAAAAAAAAATCAATGTGCACAACATTTTCTTGTCTTCTGGCCAGTGCATGTAATCCTTGAATCAACTACATAATTGTTCATCTTCCTTCTCCCTCCCCCTTTTCTGTTTACAATAATTTCTCATTTAACTTTGAAAAGTGAGTCTCTATTCCAGATCTAGTTTGGTTCATTGGTCATTGTGGTTATGCCACCAAAACTCAACCACCTATCCACAGAGGGTTGCTGTTCATCAGGGAATTCTGTAGTTAATTTTAGTTATCATGTTTTAAACTGAGTGGGCACTGAACTGACAATAGTTTGAAACTTATCTTTGGGCTTTTCAATACAGCTGCTCCCATTAATTAGCCTGAAATGGCACTTTTTTTGGTGGCTGCTTTTGTCTATTAGAATCTGAATAAGTCTTAGCTTGGGTATAGCTACCTAGGTGCAAGTGTGTTGTACAATTTTTGGCATATTTAGCATCATACACAAAGAGGAAGTGGTGTGGCCAGGTGGGACCCACCCCATGTTATTCACAGAGTTAAGTTGTGTGTGCATGCCAAGTTTTAGGCCTGTAGTTCCATACTTCTTTCTAGCAAAAGTACCATTTTTAGCTTTTTTAAATACAGAAAGGGGTGTGGCCATATACACATACTTAAGGCTTTCCCCTGGTGATTAGATATATATAGATTTGTGGTCTAACTTCAGCCGTTCAAGTATGAATCGAGGATTTATGGACAGACAGATAGACAAACAGACAGACAGACAGACAGACAGACGGACGGACAGACAGACAGACAGACAGACGGACAGACAGACAGACAGACAGACAGACAGACAGACAGACAGACAGACAGACAGACAGACAGACAGACAGACAGACAGACTATTCCCACTTCATAGTATAGATTTTTTTTTGGTGAATTTTTTGTTGTTGTGACCACAGCTCAAAGTGCCTCAGAAAGAAGACGCAGTTGGATACTTTACCATTATGGGGGTCTGTTGCTCCACAGCATGCTCACAGTTTCTGCTTCTTTTATGGAAAAACTTCAAGCTTCAGGTACCAGCAGTGTGTGATGTATTTCGATATGATATGATAATGGGATATTTGAGTTTACTGGTCCCTAGCAGTGTGGGTCATCACAGTCAAAAATGCAGGAATTGCTGAACACTCATGCCCAAATAAATGCTGACTGAACACATTTACACCAACTGTAATCTCACCCCCTGGGTTATGCTATGGCTATATTTAAACATTATTTCTTTGAATTTAACTGTATAGCCCTAGACAACCCTAGCCCTAGCCCTAGGGTGCGTGAATAGATGTTTCTCACTAGAAAATACTTGCTATTCAATATTCTATGGTCCTCTATCAAAGTGAACTTTGAGATGATTCCTGAACCAAGAAAAAAGAGCAGTCCTGCACTAAGACCTGTGGCAAATAGTTACTATAATATTTATTAAAACATAGTGTTTTATACCATGCAAATAATTGCTTAGAACACTCAAGAATATGATAAAGTTATGTTAAGATATATTACTTGTGGGGTTCATACAGTAAAAGCACATAGTTGTAACCACAGCTTAAAACAAACTTTTGGGTTTCCATACAGTGAATAATTTGATAAAAATCCATTCCTGACAAAAAATATATGGATGTATCCCCCCCACCAAGTTTCCTAGACCTGTGTGCCGTAGGTTAAAAGTAGCAAAATGCAAAGTGATCTTGAGTTGTTTTTTTTCTCTTGGAATGAATGGCTAGTCTTTCTCCCATCATGAATCACTGTTGCATAAGAAACTATGCACACTCTATATTGCTAATGCAGTAGATTTTACCTGTGGCACACAGGTCTAGGAACACTTAGAATGGTGGGGAGGGGGTGGGAGGGGCAGCATGCATCCATAAGTTTGCTCAAGAATGATAAATTTTTTTTTACTTGATGGAAACATAAAAGTTTATTGTAACATGTGGTTAGAATTAATTTTTATTGTATGGAAGCCTAAAAGTTGTAGATGTTACCACATCTATATCTCAGGTAAATGAATAGCTAACAATCAATTTCCCACAAAACATACTGAATATTTTTTCCTTGGGACAAATATTCATTCCAGGTTGGAAAATATTCATTCCTACTAACAGAACATGATATAAGTGGGAGGAGGGGGTAAATATTCGTCTGGGGAACAAATATTAGGGGGGGGGGGGGAACAAATATTAGGGGGGAGGGAACAAATTTTTATTTGCATAGGCAGAATTTGGCCTTCAGGAATTGTTGAAGTTTGTTGAAGTAGCCTGTCACTATCATTGTGACATCAATAGAGAGTTACACCCCCACAGTAATTAAATCTTTAAAGCAAATTTTTCTTCATGAATATTGAAACAAAAATTTTCAAATTTATTATATACCAGGTTATGCATCAAGGACAACAAGATAAGACAATATGAAAATAAAATTTTTTCCAGTTCAGTTACCCTTTAATTTTAGATACCATGTTTACAGTTCATTGTATCGCTGCCTGAGTGTATTGTGTTGTATTGTGTGGTGGTGGTGGTGGTGGTGGTGGTGGTGGTGGGGGGAGGATGGGTGGGTGTGTGTGTGCATGCATGTGTGCATGTGTGCATGTGCCTGCCTGCCTGCCTGCCTGCCTGCCTGCCTGCCTGCCTGCCTGCCTGCCTGCCTGCCTGCCTGCCTGCCTGCCTGCCTGCCTGTCTGTGTCTGTAATTACTTTATCAGTTTTTGAAGAAGCATCCTGAAACTTTCAGGGGACCTTAGAGGGTCCAGGGCTGATGTTATTGGGAGTACATTTAAGCCTCATGTAGAAAAAACATCATACATGGTCAATTTTAGGAGGATGGAGTGGGTTTAGGGAATTCAAGGGGGTTCGGGGAGGGCCATTTGAGGGGCTGCCCACCCTCCCCACCTCCCAAGTTGGAGTGGGGATTGGTCCATATATCAAGGACCAAATTGGACTCCTATGGACCCTACTCACAAGTTTTATGAAAATGAGGTCAAATTTTGGACTCTTATAGGCAATACTCATGAATTGATATTAAATATGAAAAAAAAGTTAATGAAAAATGTTTTGAATAAAACCAAACCACGATCGTAAATATCGAAATAAATTATGCTATGGTTGTCTTGTTTTGGCATCACGAACACATGGTAATACTTGGGAACCATTATCAGCTAGATAGCTACTCTTTTATATTGTAGTGTATAAAGATGGAAATAAATTGAAGGGGTATCTGTGGCGGGAAGCATCACCCAGCTCTCCACAGGAACTACATAAGTGTGAGCATAGAAAGTAATTTTTCTGGTACTACCAGTGAAGTACAGTACCTGTCATTTTATTATTATGTTTTACATTATTATCTCATTTCGAGATATGCTCTGTTCCTTGTTTTCAAGTAAGTAGTATCCAACATGGATCAACCAGCAGATAAATATCACTGATCATGTGCTGAGCAACTAGAGCAGTGGGATAGCAGTAGAGGACATTTAAAAAAATTAGCCCTCCAATTTATGATGGACACAGTCATGATTGAATTAATTAGATATCACTTTGTATTGAGTCAGTAGTGCTTGAGTGTGTGCGCATGCAGAGAGGTAGCCATGTTAGTTTGGAGCGATTAAAGCTAGTTACTTTAACTCTTCTCTAGAGATAGACAAGGACTAACATGTTATCATCCTGCCATGATATCAGTTCCTCCTGTGTGTGCTGTTCATGCATGAATTACAATGTAATGTACTTACTCTACACTAGCAATGCTTTCATTATGTTGCTAGTTCCGGAGGCCTATTGGGACAGTATTTGAACTGAGCCTTCCCACAATGGCTGCCATCTTCATCCTTGTCATAAGGTAAGTCTGTTTATGTTCATTGCATTGTTGTTGGTGGAGGCATTGGAGGAGAAGTATATGGACATGCCAGATATGTATTTTATCATTTTTGTGGTATAGAATTCCCACATTTTTTAAAGTGTAAAGATCTTTGAGCTTTAATACCTTTGATTCAGGCTGTGAATTCTGTATAGCTTCTTCCAGTTTCTTCTGGTGCTTAGGGTGTTCAGAAAAAAAATAGAGTCTCTTCACAATACCAATCATGCTACGAACACTTCGATCCTCAAATGAAGCAACTACTGCCAAATTTAAGCAGTGAGAAGCACAGTGAGTATAGAACGCTAGAGGATATTGAGACTGTATTCTCGCTGCAGCTCCTCTTATCTTTCCAGACATGTTGCTGGCTCCATCATAGGCCTGACCATGCATCTTAGATGGATCTAAGTTATTTCTAGCAAAGCCCATCATCTTGTTTGCCAATGCTTGTCCAGTAAGGCCACTGTCACATTCCAGGAATGAAACAAGATCCTCTCTGATAGCATTGGTTTCAGGATCAACATACCTAAGAACAATGCAGAGTTGCTCTTTGTTTGAGCAGTCAGTGACTCCATCAGCTATCAATGCAAATCCAGGACTGTTACGAACTTTTTGTAAGATCATACCACAAATTTGATCTCCAAATATGTTAATTAATTGATTCTGGATGTCAGGGGATGTATATGTGGCATTTTTAGCAGCACTGTTGAGGTGATCACTCAATGTTGTGTCACCTGCAGAAATACGAAAGTTAAGAAGAGCCCAAAAATGCCACGGTTGTTACCTGCTGCTTGTTCACCTTCTATATCTGACGAACTATTCTGGTGACCACAAAGACTAATATTCTGGCAACCACACAAAGCAATGGTCTCTATGATAGACTGAAGTTTCTTCCTGTTGATCTGAATTGTTTCTCTTGCTCCTTCTCTCAGCTGTACTAACACACTTTCTTGCTTACCACTCATTGTTACTACAAAGGCATCAAGACAGCAATTGCATCCTTGTGGTACTCTCTGGCAGCATGAAAATCACACATCTCATACATTTTCTTGAAATTTGTGAAAGCTGTCTCAATAAACACTCCTCTCCCTTTCCGTATATCAATGCTCTTAGCAAACAGAACACAAGGCATACAGTACCTGTCATTCTTCTTCTGGCTATAAGACAACCTAGTCAAGTATCAATGCAGAAAAACACGACCATCTTTACATGGAAACTGATAGCTGACATCAGGAGTGAATTTGTGGGAGTAGAAATAATATTTTTCTTGTTCAGTCAGTGATGTTCTTCTTTTGGTCAAATCAGCTATATCCATATTAGTCACTGATACTTCAGGTTGTGGCTCAATTCGAGGCTTCTTTGGTGGAATAGAAGAGCTGGTTGAAATTATATTCTCACTGGAGCCCAAATCAGGTGGAAAAGTAGAAGAGGCTGTGGAAGAACTATCACTTGGATGATCACTGTATAAAGAATTGATCAGTGTAATATCTAATTCTTATCCATTGAATTTATTGTAGTGCAATAAATTGTATAAAAAAAAGGAAGGAAGGAAGAAAAATGTATACATATATATGTATATATATGTGTGTGTGTGTATATATATATATATATATATATATATATATATATATATATATATATAATGTATTCAGAGTCCAATTAGCTAAATTGAATCGGTGTATTTTACCTGGGATTCTAAGATCTCTTTTTGAAAAACCTGTGCAGTGATTGAGACATTGTTCTGGATTCCTCACTTAGCTTGCTACACTTTTTTAAACTGTCAAGTTTACTGGCAGCTGCTTTCAACTAAGAATATGTTTTGGGAAAGCTGCTATTGTGGCTGACTTGGTGAGTGATCTCCCAAATTTAAATTTTCATTGCCATTATTCTATAACTATAATAATAATTTTTTCAGGTCAGAATTAGATAGTAGTTTACAGCTGTTGGCATTAGATGTGCTGCTACTGTAGGTGACCTGGTGAACTGGAAAGTAATTAACTACCAACACCAAAAATCAACAACAACAAAAGAATAGATAAAAGAAAGTCAAAATTTCATTGCCATCATTCTCTAAACTCAAGCTAACTGTTCTACTTTGTAAAGAAATTTGAAAGTGCTTCAGGGCTGTTTTCTAAGACTGTGGTTATTCAAGTAAATTCATCATTTTTTACCCAAGCAAAGCTGAATATCCCTGCTTAAGAAGAATATTTTAGCCTGTTTCAGCAAGCTATGTATTGATTGAGACCACAGTAGAACTATTTCAGCAATGCCTTGGAAGTTAGTGAAATTTTGACCTCAGGTTAGCTATAATGTATGGCTAAGGTAAAAAAAAAAAAAAAAAAAAATCCAAAAAAAAAAAATCCAGAAAAAAAAATCCAAAAAAAAAAAATCCAGAAAAAAATGGGGGAGGGGCAAATGCCCTTTTTGTGTCCCCCCTGGCTACACCACTGCCACACTTCACTCCATGTAATAGTTAGCTAAGTTGAAATAGTCTGTGAATTTTACTATTCTGTTTAGGATATGGCAGATGTGTTACTCTTTCTTATCCAGTAGAAATAGGCGTTGCTGCCTGGGTAGATGTCACCCTTGTAATTGGTACATTTGCTGGAACTTCCTTCAGTAGGAGGTATGTTAACAGGAGTTTCTGAAATAAGTGTTTTTGGAATGTCATCCATATAGGAATTAATTTCAGCTTCCTGTCTTGGTTCAACTGGAAAATCTTGTGAATTATCTACTTTTTCCTTTCAGGTGATCTGAATAATTTCCAGGCTTCACCTAGAACTTGAATAAGGTATGAAACTGGTTGTTTTCTTTCTGTGATCATGCCAGAAATCTATTTCAGTCCTGGAGATGATTCTGAACCAACACTTGCTCACCAATGAACACATCTTAGTTATGGGCTCTCTGGTCGTGGTTGAGTTTCTGGTTAGCCTGACATGCTCAGACAAAGAGTTGTAACCAGGTGGACCCAGTCCATGCTGCTCCCACAATTGTATTGTGTATCCTTTTAGTTCTTAGGTCCAGTCCAGGGGTTTATCAAAGTATCATTTTTAAAAATTTTATATTCACATAGCCATGGAAGAGGTGTGACCTGGTGGTCCAATTTTTTGGGGGGTAAGAAACCATTCTTGATGTAGTGTATGTCTATCCTGGAGAGAGTTTCATTTGGTTTGATGTATACTTGGTTAAAAAGTGGAGACACACACAAATATACATCATACATACATATGTATGCAAGGAACAGGTATGGTCAACACTGACCAAATAAACCATGCTTCAAGCTTGCATTCTTTTCATAATAAGAAAAAAATGCAAGCATGTTTGCAAATATTTAACTCTGATTCATGGAATATGAAGCACAATCACATTGTATAGTTTGGGCAAATTTATAGATTGGATGGAACAGATATATTGAAGTGGACTAACAACCACTAATAAATACACACACAAGGTGAAAAAAAAACATGCTTTCACAAAGTCCTCCTTAAAAAAGAAAAGAAAAGAGAAGAGGGTGGGGGAAGAAAGAGGCCATCCAAGGATGGAATCTCACAATCAGTTATGTATATTCCTATAATATATATATACACACACACACACACATATATATGCACATATATACATACATATATATACATATATACATAAATACATATATGCATGCATGTCTGCATACCTGCCTGCCTGCCTGCCTGCCTGCCTGCCTTCTGTAATGATATCATAGCTATGCTATTGCGGCATGACTTACCTTGTGATTTGCCACATGATTGGGGTTGTTGTGTGTATCTCTGATCTCACTTATTTGAATAAAACTTTTTGTTTGAACCAACTATCACCACATGGTGGCAGCAGGTGGGATACACTACCCAGTGAGTTATTTAGCAGCTTCAATAAACTGAACTAAACCCGGTACTACCAGTTAGCTATTATTCCTAGCTGCCATGTAGCATGAGCCCTTAGCAGATGCCTTTCGTGCATTCAAGGCATGAATGACCCTCTACTTAGAGGACAAAGAGATCGATAATTTGATCAAACAAGCCATCAAAATCAGGATTGCTGTAGGAGATGAAGGAATTAGGCGAATTTTGGTATCTGGGCTCACAGAAGAGTTACAAAGAGACCCAAGACAGTTATAGATGTTGAACAAAAGCACTTGTCAGAATGTTCTAGAATGTGAACTAGAAACAATTAGTGCTGAATTATGCTTACATTCCGTATCCATTAATGTTGTATTGTGTTTATGATTAGGTAACTAATGTTAATTAGAATCTTCTAGTACATTGAAGCAATTAAGCAGCTGTTATATAGTGCTTGGTCATATTCATCAGTTGCTTATATCATTCTGTTTTATGATTCATACAGTTAATGTATATTAAAGTTATTTGAGTCTCTACCAAACTAAATTAGACCAACTGCAGGAAGATAGAAAAGGCTTCTTTTCTTTTTTTTCAATAATGGAATCTGCTAGAAGAACAGTTAGAGGCCAGTGTCAGGATAGACTACCACCTGGAATTGCCACAAATAGAACGAAAACCAGAGGGAGACTATAACAGAGAATGTGTCAAGGCTCCGTGAAAAAATTACCAAGTGTGAATTTGATAATGCTGGGCTGAATGAAAGGCTCATTGAGATGATGATTTTGTCTACTCCATTTGAAGAATTCCGAAAGGAACTACTGGCTAAGCCAAAAGGACATCAAGTGTCAGCTGTACTTGCAAAAGGCAGGGAGTATGAGGCCATTCAAGCCTCAGAAATTTTACTCAAGTCCATGTATGCCCATCCAGTTACTAGTAGTATTGATGCTGTTTCAAAAACTGGTGCATGCAGTAATTGTGGGCTACACCATGCAGTGAGAGCATGCTCTGCATACCACATTGAGTGTAGCACATGTGGCATCAAAGGGCACTGAAAAAAGTTTTGTCGCAAAACTAAAGGACACCCTGACCCTCACGATGTCCATCAGCCAAAGTACCGAGGGAAAAATGGCATTCTAAATCCAATACCACAAGCGGCCAGAAAGGTACAAGGTCACAAGATGAGATTGAGGTAAGTTCAGATGAAGGTTAAGGGTACACAAGATCATTCGATCCAATCTACATTGGCAATGTTGATTTGCAATCACCTGCACATTAAGCTTTTACAACTCTAAGGACATGCCATTTTAATCCAAAAATGGAAGGTCCCCTGAGAATTAAGGTGGATGCTGGTGCTGGTGGAAATATTCTACCCCTGAGAACATACAAACAAATATTCGATAGTCGCCCAACACATTGTGTTTTGAAACCAGAACCAATTACTAGACTCAAATCTTACAGTGGCCACCAGATCAGGTGCCTAGGTTCTATCAGTTTCGACACCTGCAGAATTAATCAGAAAACATACACAAAACACAAGTTTTATGTGATCAATGTACAGGGACCAGCAGTGGTCGGGTTAGCAACATGTGATAAGCTACTTGGTTTGGTGAAGCTGAATATTGATGCAGTAAAACACTCAGTCAGCCCTGCAAGTGATCAATCCAAGTTCACGAAGGAAATACCTGTGCAGGGAGAAATTCACCCTTTGCCTCCAACAAAAACAAAAATAAAGAGCATGG
Source organism: Lycopodina hypogea (assembly GCA_963969325.1). Lineage (NCBI taxonomy): Eukaryota > Metazoa > Porifera > Demospongiae > Poecilosclerida > Cladorhizidae > Lycopodina > Lycopodina hypogea. Next base: position 1,485,620 of record OZ017781.1, on the reverse strand, counting down.
AGGAGCTTAAGAAGTGGTTCCCTGATTGTTTTGATGGCATGGGATGTTTCAAGGGCAACGAACAACTCCACCTAAAATCTGATGCAACACCATTTATAGACCAACCATGCCGATGTCCAATCCATCTGCATGACAAAATCAAAGCCGAACTTCAAAATATGATTGAGAAAGGAATCATACGCCCAGTAACAAACCACACAGACTGGTGTTCATCACTTACATATGCCATTAAGAAGGATGGAAGCCTCTGTGTGTGTCTGGAACCACAGAAGCTTAACCAAGCATTTAAAAGATGCCCCTACAAGATACCCACGTAGAGGAAATAACCCCGGTGTTTACAAAAGCAAAGTACTTCACAAAACTTGATGCACAGGCCGGTTACTGGATTGTCTGATTATCACACATCACAAGAGCTCACTACCTTCCGATCTCCATTTGGAAGGTACTGCTTCACTCACCTACCATTTTGGCTTTATGTCAGCCAGGATCTCTTCCAGAGACATATGGACAGAATCACTGATCAATGTGAGGGTGTCGTTGGCATCAGCGATGATCTAACTGTATATGGAGACACACAGGAACAGCATGACAAGTGACTTATCAATCTTTTAAAAGTAGCTAAGAAGGAGCATCATGTTAAACTCAAGCAAATGTCTAATCAAGGCAAACAGCATCTCCTTCTTCGGCAGGCAATATACACATAAAGGTGTTTACCCAACCCCAAGAAAGTGGAAGATATCACAAGCATGCCAACCCCACAGGACAAGAAAGTAATGCGGTGATCCCTTGGCGTGGTGACCTTCCTGTCTAACCATGTGCCTAATTTTTCAGACTATACTGCCATCCTCAGAGACCTTTTGAAGGTGGATACTCCATTTGAATGAAGTGAGGATCACCAGCATACATTCGCGCTTATCAAGCAACTCATTGCAGCTAATATTGGTCTGAGGTACTATGACCCAACCCGGTCAGTCTGGAAGTAGATGCATCATCAAAGGGGTTGGAAGCAGCTCTGGTCCAGGGTAACAGCCCTATTATCTTTGCAAGCAAAGCTCTGACACCAACTGAAGCTAACTACAGCAACATAGAAAGGGAGTGTTTGGCCATTGTGCATGGTATTCAATGTTTCCATTACTACCCTTTTGGCAGGAGTTTCACCATCATTTCTGACCACAAGCCACTCGTGATGATCTTCAGAAAGCCCATCCATGCAGCTCCTCCCAGATTGCAACGCATGATGTTAAAGGTCTAAGGATATAACTTTAAAGTTATCTATTGACCAGGCTCAGACATGATCCTTGCAGATACTCTCTCTAGACTCCCAAACAAACAAACAAAATAAGGAAATGGAACTAGATGATAGAGTGGATTTTATCCAGATGGAGGAGTTACACAATATCGAAATTGACCTCATAAACTTTTCAGCTATCAAACCAGTCCAAGTAAGAGAAAAAAATTGCAGAGATCCAGTGCTAAATGGTCTGGCTCAAGTAATCTTTACTGGATGGCCAGTGGGGAATGCCCACAGATCTGCATCAATTTTGGTCCTACAGAGATGAACTAGCAGTGTAAGATGGCATCATCTTCAAGGGTCGATAAGTTCTTATCCCCAGACTGTTGAGATCAGAAATTCTTGCACAGCTCCACAGTGGCCACCAAGTCATATAGAAAACCAGATGCTTGGCACGTGAAAGTGTATATTGGCTGAGAATAAGCAAAGACATTGAAGATCTATGCCAACTCTGCCAGAACTCCAACCTCAATAACCAAGGGAACCAATGAAGATGCATGAGAAACTAGGTTGTCTGTGGGTGAAATTAGGGACAGACCTATTTGAAATTGGGTGGAGAAACTTCCTCATTATCTCTGATTATTTCAGTCGCTACCCAATCATCGAAGAACTAAAGTCCATTACATCTGCTGCTGTAGTCACAGCAACAATGGAGATCCTCAGTATGTTTTGTATTCCAAGAGAGATTGTGTCTGATAATCGGCCACAGTACCAAGGAATAACAATCAAATTTGTGCAGAATGGGGTATACAGCATACAACAACCAATTCAAGGTACTCACAATCAAATGGATTCATAGAACTCCGAATTAGGTACCTGAAACCTATTATCAAGAAATGCCTCAAATCTGATGGTAACATTGACCTTGCCCTTCTGAATGTGAGAGTGACACCATTAGATACAACATTACCTAGCCCTGCAGAGTTGATGTTCAATCGACCAAAATCAATTGTACTTCCAAGCCATTGCAACCAGATGGCTGCAGAAGAGTATCAGGACCATATGAACGCACTACAGGGTCAACAGAAGTCTTATGGTGGCCAACATACCAAGAGCTACAACCAAAGTTAGCTGAGCAACAGGTTTGTGTTCTAGACCGTGAGAAGAAAGTATGGTTTAAAGGGAGGGTAATCTCCAGGAGTGATGCTCGATCCTATCTGATCAAAACTGAGGGTGGCTGCTTAATTTGTCGAAACCGATGACACCTTTGGGAAGAGACTTCAGTGTCAAATAAGCCAATGGTGATTACTGAATATAGTACCCCCAAGCCTGTGGATACAGTGCCACAAGAATGAAATGTTGAAATGCCAACAGTACCAGTAGTGGAGTCTGTGAGCCCTCCAAAGTCACCAGACACAATGCCAAGGGAACTGTCCAAAGCTGAGACTCGAAGTGGACAAATTATTCAACCACTATTCGATATAAAGATACTTGGTCTCAAACTACTTGATGTATGAACAGGATTCATCTTATGAAAACTTGTATGTAGAACATAATAGTGTAGTACCTATATACTGGTCGTGTTAACTTTACTGGTGTAAGGGGATGTAGTGATGTCATAGCTATGCTATGGTGTCATGACTTACCTTGTGATTTGCCACGTGACTGGCTGTAGTGTGTATCTCTGATCTTACTTATTTAAATAAAACTTTGTTGTTTGAACCAACTGTCACTACACCTCCCTCCCTTCCTTCTAGTGGGTGTGGTTATGGCTAAACTGCCCCATGTATGCTGAATAATGCTTTTCCCAGGTACTTGGAGACCACGTGCCAAATTTTTGTCTGATTAGTGTCTGATTTACTTTTCTTAGCCAAAATAACTTCCTGTAGATGTGACTATCAAAACCACACCCTTTACCACACCCATATGTGTTTGATAATGCTCACCCGGGTTCTGGGAGAGCACATGCCAAATTTTGGCCTTTTTGGTACAAGTGTTTGGCTGTGATGCTTAGACACACATAGATAAAAACATACATATTTATGGCCAAAATATATATTAAAGTGTATTTGTGGATCTAACTCCTTAGGTCCAAGCATTATTCAGAATTTTTGGGGGTACTTTTACACTTCACACACCAATAGGGTGAGGTGTAGCCAGGAGGGATTCCACCCATGTTACTCCCAAAGTCTAGTTGTATATGCATGCCATGTTTTAAATCTGTAGCTCCAAGGGTTTATAAGGCTGAGTACCATTTTTGTCCTTATTTGAGCCTGACATGAAAAGAGAAATGGGTGTGGTCATATACATGTAATTAAAACATTCCCCAGATTATATTGATTCTAAATATATATAGGTTCATGGATCTAACTCCTTAAGTTTGACTGTTTTTGCTTAAACACCATTTTGGCCTTTTTTTCCTTACACAGGGAAAGGTAGAGAGAGGTGTTACTTCCTGAGGGAAGTTGTATATGCATACCAAGTTTTAGATCTCTAACTCTACAGGTTTTTCATGCCAAAATACATTTTTTTCTTTTTTTTGTTACAATGGTAACCATTTTCCAGATTTTTTAGCCCATGTTTTAAGTTGGATTAAAACCTATCATTATACCAAGTTTCAGAGAATTCCACTTACAGGTTTGGCCAGAGAGATGGTACAGACCGACCGACCGACCGACCGACCGACCGACCGACCGACCGACCGACCGACCGACCGACCGACCGACCGACCGACCGACCGACCGACCGACAGACCGACCGACCGACCGACCGACCGACCGACCGACCGACCGACCGACCGACCGACCGACTGACATTTCCTTTTATATATATATATATATATAATATATATATACACTAGCAGCATATACCCAAGTTTGACTGGGATATAATTACTTGCCCACTGGAAGAAGTGTGGCCCAGTGTTACCCAACCCTTTAACCTATCTGATTCAAGTTGTTTGGGTGCTTCTAGGTCTCTAAATCCATGCATTTGTTGTCCATAGGTACCATTAATAAAATGCATCATTTTTGAAGAAGAAGAGATATGGTCTGGTGACCCTTTGGATTTTGTGACTAAAAACTATCCACTGTGTAGGATGTGCCTACCCTGAAGTGAGTGGTGTGGCCATGTGTGACCCAGCTGTGTCCAAGAGTTGTCCAAGCACCACTTCTGGAATTTTCAGCCTCACAAACCTACAGAAAGAGATTTGAATTGGAAATACTACACTGAGTAGAGAGTATCCAATCAATCCTCCTCATTTACAGAATTTTTTTTTAAACTCATGATTCAAGACCAGTGTTACCAGATGACTTCTGCTCAAAATCGCTACTTTTTATCACTACTCATTTTTACACTGCACCAGAAAGACTAGTTTCCAAAGATTCACAGTGATGTAGATTCACAGTGACGTAGATTGACAGTGATGTAGATTCACAGTGACGTAGATTGACAGTGATGTAGATTGACAGTGATGCCGATTCACAGTGTGCATGGCAATTTCTGTTTTTTTATAACATGGAGTTTACAGTGTGGTAGACTGACCAATATCTGGAAATATGCTAATAGTTTACAAGAGTGTACTACAAGTTAAATTTACATATTGTATACTACGCATTTACTTCAAGTGTTCAGACATCTGTACACCTGTCTTGTAGCACCCACCCATAGTGCTGTAATTTGTTGTTGCTTTACTCATGTCATCCAATGTCAGATCATCCAGCATCATAATCTCCACATCAATATGGGAAAGTTTATGGCTAACAATAATGTGGTTTTATAATTATAATAAAATATTAAATGGTGCTAAATGTGCATAAAACAATATATGCAATACAGTAATGAGTCAACGAGGTTTTTCAACTGGGGATCCATTGATGAGTCAGGAATTTGAAGAAATCAGGAGTGAGCAGGACTATTTCACACTTATCGAAATCCATGTAGTTATTTTTAATATAATCATTCACACACTATCTTACTATCTTATTAATTATTACCTTGCTATTGGAGTATCATTTGACTGACCTATTACTATCTAAACCCAAGCAGGAGGTAACCAAATGCAATTCAGAGGGTAAAAGGTCTGGCTAAGGAGACTATTGCTATTGGCAGCTATTCAATATCAAGTCCACTGATATGGTACATGACAAAGATTTAAAAATTTTTTTTTATTTATTGTTTTTTTGGCAGAGACCCTGAAAAACTAAACAAAAAAAAAAAAAAAAAAAAAAAAAAAAACTCAACAAAATCAGAACAAAAGTACTTCCACTAACAACCCATGGAAAATCTGTCAGTGAATGTCTAACCCTTACCAAGTGTATAAATTGATAAAGGGTAGTATATGAGATGCTCCTTTTGACTCAGTGATGAAAATTTCCTGGCTACCAGCCACTATAGTTTAGAAAGAACATACTAGTCTCTTTTCAGTGAGCTGATATCAATTTTTTTTCAGATCCCAATACTTCCCTACATTTAATTCCTGTTCAGGTAAGCAATAGTTGTCACTGGACTGGAATCAAAGACATATATTCCTAATCCCTTTTTGGCTATTCCAACAGTGATAATTCTGTACAAAAATTTCCAATCACATATATGGAATTACAACATAGGAATTGTACCATGCTATCACAGAAACAAAGTATACAAGAAAAAAAAATTACCATAATTAGACAAAGGAGAAACAACCAAAGCTGTTCGCTTATCAATTAATCTTCCAAAATCTACCACAGTTTCAAGTACGCCACTTGACTTTTAATAGACTTAAGTCGGATGTAATAAAAATCTGTAGAGGTTGATCTTGCCCAGATTTGTGTGGGACCTCCGAACCATACTTTGCATTGTGTTCATAATAGAAATGGACCCACACGCTATAGTTACTGTTTTTATCGGCCTTAACATCTACCTTAGAAAAATGGTCAATTCTTGCTAAATGTTTCTGGTCAGGATGCAGCGGATGAACTGCTATGACATGAGATTTTGTTTTAAATCTGACTACATGTTGAACTAGTCTTGGTCCAGACCCTTTATTCACAGCACTGGATGTATTGCATCACCAGCACACATGGGCTGTGCTGGCTTATCCAAGGCGGCTTTGACAGCAATATCTGGTCAAAGCAAGCCATTCTCCTGCCAGAAATGTAGACTACTAACACAAGATCAGGAAGTAATTGATATAAAGTCAACAGTTGACATCCTAAGACATGAAGTTTCTTCCCTGAAGCAGTATGTCAACCAGCTTTCTCATAGTGTGACATCTATCTCTGATAATCTCAATGACCTAGATAAATCAGTAAAGCTGAGTGACTTGCCTATTCCTATTAGCTCCTATTCTTCCATTGTTTCCAGCAATAGCCCCAGCACTAACTCAACCCACATTTCTTCCAATACTTACAAAAGGACAGATAATTCATATTCATATACCAATCAAGACAGCAAGTTCAATATTGTTATACATGGTGTGAAAAAATGCCCTAAAGGTTCTCCCAGACATGCTTGTATAGAGAATGATCTCAATGCATCAGTGTCTGTTCTCTCTAGCATTGATATTTCAATCAAGGATCAATCAATCAAAGATATTTTTCGTCTGGGGAAATATTATGATGGTAATCAACATCCAAGACCTATCTTGGTGAAACTTATCAGATCTGCAGATGCTTCAAACATACTCAACAAAATGAGTCTTGGTGCCCAAACCATACTCTATTAAACCTGAAGTGACCAAGGTGGAACGTCTGAGAAACTCAGCTCTTATGAAAGAAAGATGGTCACTTATTGTATCTGGAGTTGATCGTAAGTCAATAAAGATACAAAGTTCTAGTATATATGTTGAGAAGAAATTGTATGGACAATTGGACTCAAATGATCAATTCCAACTGATTTCAAGTGTTGATGATCAAACACTAACACTTACACTAACACCAACACAAACTGACCATGCAATCAAGCTATAAGTTTATATTGACAAATCCACCCCATACATTGATGATATTATTTCCCCAGCCATACCTAGCTACAACAGTATCAAGTCACCCTCACAAGACGTAAATCTGTCTCCTGATTTAGTCTCTGACGGGCAGCAATAACTAATTCCAATTCTACTTTTCAGTCTTGTTCTGATGTTGCTTTGCACAGTGCTGATTGACTAGGCCTTTCCTTTAAAATATGCTATTTAAACACCCTTAGTCTAACTAACAAATTATCTCACATTCAGACTTTTGTTTTATCCTCTCCCTACTCAATCTTCTGCCTCTCTGAAAGTTGGCTTACACATAATATATACGATAAGGAAATTATCTCAAGTGGATATAACATTTATCGTAAAGACAGAAATTCAAGAGGTAGTGATGTCTTGATTGTTTTGAGGAATTCTATTCCAAGTTTCTTAATGCCATCGCCAAAAGATCTTGAAGTTGTAACAATTAATATCTGCTCCAAAACACCAATTATTTTATGCACTCTATACTCATCACCAAATTCTATTATCAAATATCATTTATGTCTCATTAAGTATTTATACACCCTGACTCAATCACCAAGTCGCACCATTGTAGTAGGTGACTTTAATGCTCCTAAAATAATTTGGTCTTCACTTACTGGAGGCACATCTTTTTCAAAAGCACTTTGTGATCTATTTTTCATTCAAATCTATCTCAACTAATACATAGTCTTACTCATATTAAAGGTAACATCCTGGATCTAGTCCTTACAAATTCTGAGGAGACTATTAATAACGTCACCATTATTCATGAAACATCACAGCCTATTGCTACAGATCATTATATTATCTCCTTTAATATTAAATTTTTGATTGCTCCTGCACCAAAAGTCATCCTAAAATTTGTATATGATTATAGTAAAGCAGACTTTCATGGTCTATGTAACTATCTTATGGACATAGATTACAGTCCATGTTTTAGTTCGAGGGTGTAGAACATGTATGGTCCATCATAAAGAATTCCATTATGGATGCAATGCCACTTTTCATCCCTAAGGTCAAACTTAGATCTCATCAGTACCCACCCTGATGAAATCAGACTTGCGTCATGAACTAAACTGTCTGCATTCCAAGAAGAGAAAGTTTAAGTCCACTGGAAACAAACAAGGTTTATAGGGTATTCAGCAAGCAAATCAATCATTCCATCAGAATTACATTACAGAAAAATCAGAGTACGAGTCCAAATTGATTAATGACTTTGCCTTTTCTTCCAATTCAAAGATCTATTGATACATTTGGTGTTGTAATAAGAGTAGCGGTATTCCACACTTGTTACTCTGGATTCTACCTCAGCTTCATCTGATCAAGACAAAGCAACCTTATTTAATAAGTATTTCCATTCTGTTTGCACTACCAACTCCCTCAGCCTCCCTCCACTTGCAGAGATGCCCAACCCACTACGTCACTCACTCAAATTCAATTTTCTAACGTGATGTTTATGAATGACTTAATCATTTGGATGTTTCCAAAGCCAAGGGCATTGATGGTATTGATCCAGTGATTTTAAAGTTTGAGATCCAGCTCTTTACTAACATCTTTATCACTTGTTTTCCCTCACACTCTCAAATTGTACTATTCCCAGGGAGTGTCGTACTCACTATATCATACCCATATACAAATCTGGAGAAAAATTGATAGTCAATAATTACAGACCTATCTCTCTTTTGTGCGCCGTCTCTAAGATACTGGAACGACTGGTTTATAACCAAATCATTGATTTCATAGCCAAGTCCATCAGCTACAGCCAATTTGGGTTCCTTCCTAACAGGTCAGCTCTACAGTAGCTTCTTACTATGCTGAATCCCATCATTCAAGCAGTCGACAGCTAATCAAGTGGATTGTCTATACTTAGATCTGAAGAAGGCATTTGACAGTATCCCTCACATTGAACTTCTGACAAAGCTGTGGAGGGCTGGCATTACAGGCAATCTTTGGAAGTGATTTCTTGCATACCTAACTCAGCGGAAACAGTGTGTTGCCATCTCTGGAACAACTTCGCAGTTTCTCCCGGTGTTATTTGGCGTACCTCAAGGAAGTATTCTTGGACCTTTGCTCTTCCTCATATACATCCATGATCTGCCTCTACATACATCTCACTCCATGATACTGCTCTTTGCTGATGATACCAAGTGCCTAAAACAGATCAACTCTCCTGTGGACAGTCTACATCTCCAGTGTGACCTCAATGCTCTCCGTTTCTGGAGTAAGGATTGGAAACTTTCTTTCAGTGAACCCAAGACAATACTCACTTAATTTAATAAACAGAATATTTATCCACAATTTAATTACACACTTAATGATAAGATAATCACTGCTCTGGATAATCACCGAGATCTGGGAGTAATTATGTCTTGCGATCTGTCTTGGGATGAACATCTCAACACCATTAGCAAGAAAGCTTATCAAACCCTAGGCCTACTACAGCGAACCATCAGTAGTAGATCAGTCAAGGCAAGAAAACTCTTATATTTAACTTTAGTTCGATCCCTAATTACTTACTGCTCCCCAGCTTGGCATCCTCATCTAATAAAGAACATTGCTCAGCTTGAGAAGATACAGAGACATGCAACAAAGTTTATCCTCTCTGATTATTCATGGGACTATAAATCTAGATTAATCCATCTACAGATATTTCTGCTAATGATGTATTGTGAACTTTGTGACATTAAATTTTTTTCTTAAATGCCTTTACTCCAAATCTGACACCTTCAATATACTAGACTATATGTCCTTTGTAACTGGCACTACTAGAGCAGCAAAGTCTCATAAATTAAATCATTCTATTTCAAGAAGAACTTTAATAGGGAATTTTTACTTCAGAAGATTTCTTCGTTTGTGGAATGCCCTCCCTGTAATCAACTTTAACCAATCAATATCAACTATAACTAGACAACTTAAGGAATTTATGTGGTCGCACTTTAAAAATCATTTTGACTCAAGTAATCCATGTTCATTTCATATTATGTGTCCATGCCATAAATGTTCAAACATACCATCACCCTCTAACACCTATATTCATCTCTAATATATATATACTATCTTTATACTATAATTAGCTTAAATTTTGGCTACTGGCTCCTTGTCAGTATACCATCAGGTCATAATATAAAACATCACCTTCTCCATCACTGATCATATATATGTGTACTTTCATGCTCTGTAAAACATTAGTGAATGAAAAAAAGAAAAGAAAATAAAGTGGGTCTGGTGACTTGCCTTTGCATTCCGTGTACCTTAGGTGTTCCTAAGGTATCTCTAAGGCATCCCTGCAGCATCCGCCACATCCACTCATTTGATTAACCAGAACTACTTATACATAAAGTCTTACGTTTTGCACATAAATATATAGCACCAGCAGGCCGCAGTGTATCAGATTAACTGGAGCTCTGCGTGACCGTCAAACTGCTGTAGTGTGTCACAGTGTAACTGTGCAGCACCTCCTACCCTTTCCCTGAATCTCTCAACTCCCTTGTGTATTAGATTGGAGCTAGGCTTGCTGGGAGCAAGATGGCTGCTACCTAAAGTGGTGGTTTTTTTCAGGTACTTCAAGCTGGAGTGTTCAGGGGTGGCTCAAGCTTCAAAATATTGAGGGGGGTCAACGTCAAACAATAATGCCTGCAACTGTACGCCCACTCCTAATCAATGTCCAACGTGAAACAATTATGCCTCACAACTATACGCCCACTCCTAATCATGTCCTGGAGTGCTATTCTGCAGTGCTATTCTGCAGAGCTATTCTACAAGTGGAGTGGTACTAAACAACAGGATTACCAAGCTCCCCCTGCCCCCTTGTTTTTTCCTCCTCTGAAATTGTCTGGATATCCTTAATGCTCTCTCTCACTCAGTGGTTTTGTTATAGCCTTAGCTCCAGCAGCAGATGGTAATGATGGTGCAACTATTAGATGGGGAGTGAAGGATCAAATAAAGATGGCGGACCTAGCATCTCTCTGACCAATAAAAATGGTCCCACTCCACATAATAAAAATTATACTCAGTAAATAGGTAAACAAATATTATTATAGCTTGTTTATTTGTTCTTTGCTTTTAAGTTTTAAAACTTTTTTTGAAATCAACCAATAATGTTGCAGTAAATGAAGCTCAACACTTTCCTTTTGCTATATACTACTATTGCTCCTTTTTTCTGTTCCTTTTTAAAAATTTTTTTATTAATCCTAAATGATTTCTCTTCAAAGTGGCTTATCAAAAGATTCCCTTCAGTGAGTCAGCAACCACATGTAGTAAAACAGATCAAACATAGTGGTTGTTTGATAACTTGGAAAAATTAAAACTACAAAATGAGGAAAAAACACAGAATCCTTAAATCCTGTCTTGTAATTGCACCTTGTGGTCTTGCTGTATGGCAGTTTGTAGTAGTCAGAGGCTTTCCTGCCCCCAAGCAAACAAAATATACTTGACTTTTACGATAACTTTCAGTGAGTAGATAGACAAAATGAAAGGAAAAGACTGTGAATACTGATCCTACAAGTGAGTTGTTAATTTAGAAAGTGTATTTTACTGATCATTTAATTCTGTATTTCTTGTTTCAGCTAATTAACTACTAACCAATTCCCATCCAGTAGCAATGTAGAGAGAGCACTGTTGATAGAAACAAAGATCTGGTGTATTGTCACCCCACACCTCACCCCTTGAATGTGTAAGAGGATAACCTATCTTTGGATTAGTGCCTTATATGAACATGGTCACATCTGTTTGTAGGTGGACAATATTCACACATGGTTGGAAAGAAAAGCACGAAGGACGTCATGTGTGAATGCTTGCACACACACACAAACATACACAACCCAACACACCTCTTCATGTTTATATATAGAGAGATATTAGGAACCAACAAACATTAAACATCAACACAGTTATCCATTGTATAAGTAAATCATGTGCTTAGGTCTAGCAATATTTTGTTTGCTGTGTAACTATGTAGCTATGTGTATAAGCTAATATAGCGACATTTATGTCACTTTTGCACCAGGAGGAATCCTGCATAGATCATTAGTTATACTAGCATACAATCGCTGCCACATCGTTGCTTGCTAGATGTCAAACTTTTCAGGAGTCATAACCACAGAATCCTTTCCATGTAACCATGCTGGCTGTCAACTAACTTGAGAGTTTTATTAGCCTAGTTATAGAACTCCCTTCTGTGGGTTTGTTATTAAATCCTAATATATTGTATTTGGATGTCTTGCAATATGGATGGAAGTTTATGTAGTCAGGAGGTGAACTGCCACCAAACAAAAACAGGATACATTTTATTTTCAAGGTCACTTTCAGTGAGTAACTAGCCAAATACTCTTTAATAAAGTATTATTAAAGTGAAAGATACTTAGTTTTGAATACTATTCCTAGAAGTGAGCTGTTGATTTAGAAAGTGTATTTTACTGATCATTTAGATAAGAATTTCTTGTTTCAGTTAACAGCTAACCAAAACTGACTGACAAAGAATTCCTGTGACCAGTGAAAGTTCTACCCATCCTATGCCCTCTCCACCAGATATACACACTTAATACAAAAATAAGAATATATATTGGTAAGGGAATATTTGAAATAAATAAACATCATTTCAATTTTGCCATGCTTATTAAAACAAGCCAACTATTTGCAAATTCACCTGCTAGGTTGGCAGTGCTGTGGTGTTTGCAGTTCAATTTATGTGACCAGCATCTTACCCCAGGCATTTTGTGTGTGTACATGTGATGTTATACAAAATAATAAACGTGAAGAGGTGTGTTGGGTTGTGTGTGTGTGTGTGTGTGTGTGTGTGTGTGTGCGCGCGCGCGCGTGCGCGTGCGTGCAAGCATTCACGCATGGCGTCCTTCATGCTTTTGTTTCCAACCATGTGTGAATATTGTCCACCTACAAACAGATGTGACCATGTCAGGCCCGTAGCCAGGGGGGATTTGAGGGGTTCAACCGAACCCCCCTTTGGGTGGGGGAGGGGGGGGGAGAAGAAAAAAATTATAATAATATTTCTCTCCGCCAGTACCCATGTGCACACCACCAAAAGTCAGTCAGTCAGGATCCTCCCATGTTCAGTTTTGAAGTGTATCAGATTATCTGGAGCTCTGCATGACTGTCTACTGCTGTAGTGTGTCACTGTGTAACTGTGAGTCAGCACCTCCTATTCTTTCCCTAAATCTCTCAACTCCCTTGTATATTAGATGGGAGCTAGGCTTGCTGGGAGCAAGATGGCTGCTACCAGAAGTGATGGTTTCTCAGGTACTTCAAGCTGGAGTGTTCACTTCCAATGCAGGGGTGGCTCAAGCTTCAAATTATTGAGGGGGCTCAGTTTACCTAATATAAGCAAGCAAGGGGGGGGGGGGGGTGGCAATTTGTACACCATGACATCAGAGAGGATTTTTTGCAATATGCCAAATTAACTAAAGTTACTTGCTAGGTGATTGCTACTTCCATCCTTGATGGCGGTACCAATTAGATCTGGATATCAAATATGTTTGAGGACGGGGATATAATGAAGCATCCAATATGTCCTGTGAGTGGATTGGATTGCTAATTGACTGACCATCCTCTATTTGTAATATATAAAAAGCTATCTTCATCACAAATTTATTTCTGGCCTGGCAACACCTGGTATTTTCATCACGTTTACTGGGGTAAAGATCCTTTTAATTAACTGTTAGTACATATTGTATTGAAACTAAAGAAACAAAATTTTTTTATAACTCTACATATAGGTTGATATTTTATGAATACTAGCGAAAAACCTGCCCTACAGGCGGTTATTCAACTCACATAGTCACAAAGTGTCTGCTTTGAAAACATTTTGTAGACTTTTTGAAACAAAAACGAACATGTGATTAGGTCAAAAAGTTTTTTTTACTACCATTTTTAACAATTTTAGCCATACACACTAAGAGGAAGATGTGTGGCCAGATGGGACCCACCCCTTGTTATTCACAGAGTCAAGTTGTGTCTGTATGCCAAAGTTTTAGGCCTGTAGCTCAATTTCCCACCCCCCCCACCCCCCCCCCCCCCCCCGGCAAAGTACTTTTCATTTTTTTAATTTTTAAGTATGAAAAAGGGGCGTGGCCATCCCTGGTGATACTGATTGTAAATATATATGGGTTTGTGGTCTAACTTCAATTGTTCAAGTATGAACCCGACGATGCACAGACAGACAGACAGGCAAACAGACTATTCGTACTTTATAGCATGGATATTATATGTAGATCTATTACAGCACATGATTTGTTCGCATATTTATCTTTCTAAGTAATAAAAACATCATCACTCTGATTATTCAAAAGGTCCAGTTTAATGCTGAGTTGCCTTTGCACTGCGACAGAACTCTTCTAGTAAATATTGAAGGAGGTCTGTGTCCACTGTAGTGTGCCTCAATCTATGATCCACCTCTAATGAAGGTTGCCAGCTGGGATTCAACTCATGACACTATATGCAATATATATATACTAGTAGCATATACCCAGCATTGCCTGGTCAATTTCAACATCAAACATTATATTCAAAGTTGAGTATACAAACCATATATCAAATCTGTTGCTCCAAGGGTTTGTTTGGCCAAAGTACCATTTTTGTCCTCTTTTGAGCCTGACACAAAAACAGAAGTGGGTGTGGTCATATAAATGTACTTAAAACATTCCTAAGATTATATTGATTCTAAATATATATGGGTTCATTGGTTTAACTCCTTGGGTTCAAGTGATTTTGCTGAAATATCATTTTTGGCATTAATAGCCTTACACAGAGAAAGGAAGTGGTGTGGCCAGGTGGGACACAGCCCATATTATTCCCAGAGTGAAGTTGTATATTCATACCAAGTTTTAGATCTCTAGCTCCAATGGTTTTTCTGGCAAAAATACCATTTTTGGCTTTTTCTCATTACCATGGTAACCATTTTGTGAAATTTTTAGCCCATGTTTTAAGTTGGGTCAAAACCTATTATCATGCCGAGTTTCAGAGAAATCTACCTACCAGTTTGGCCGGAATGATGGTACAGACAGACAGACAGACAGACAGACAGACAGACAGACAGACAGACAGACAGACAGACAGACAGACAGACAGACAGACAGACAGACAGACAGACAGACAGACAGACAGACAGACAGACAAATTCTGTTTTTTCCCAGACATGCCACCTGGCTTAAAACTATCTCAGGGTGGGTCTCCTCCATCCCTAAAAGTTTGGTCAAAATCTAACAGAGGGATTTTGAGAAATGGATGAACATAGTTACACAGTTACGCAGTTACATAGGTCTTCAAATATATATATATAGATAGATAGATAGATAGATAGATAGATAGATAGATAGATAGATAGATGGATAGATAGATAGAAATTACATTATGTAGGACTGTTTTGCCAGTATGCATGGCCATATTTTTTAACCATATTTGGTGAAATTTGTATGGTACTTCACAATAATACTTGAGAATGTGGGACACTTGAACATGCCATGGAGCATATCATTGGAAAGCATTTGAACTAAGCTTTCATTTGGCAATAAGATTAAGGGTAGGGAGGGAGTGACAACAAAGTGCCGGTACATATTATATATCTCATGAATAATTAATGAGAATTAGGTTAATATCCCTTCCCCCCCCCCCCCAAAGAACGTGTGCTGGTGATGCAATACACATTCAGTGTTGTAAATAAAGGGGTCTGGGACTGAGACTAATGTTGAACCTAAAATAAATTCATCAATGTAGCAGAGCTGTTGCCTCGTACAATGTCAACAAAGTTAAGTTCTGGTATCCAATAAATGGTGAAATGAGATCAAGTAATTCAGGCTGAACTGGAGGAAGAGGAATTGTGTGTTCTGATCATAGAACTTCTGTGTGCATATCTGTGTACTCTTAAACCTACCCATTTTAAATGATCCTCTTTTCTTTTTTTTTAACATTCAAAGTGCAGGAAAATTTGAAAGAAAAAAGTGGCTAAAGGCCGAATATTATACAGAAAAGGAAGCACGGGAGGAAAATTTAAAAGAAAAAAGTGGCTAAAGGACGAATATTATAGAGCAAAGGAAGCACGGGAGGAAAAAAAGGGAGGAAACAAAAAAAAACAACTAAAACCCAAGATCAATTCCTCATGGGTCTTAACCACACCCTTTATTGAGGGCACTGTTGCTCACTTCATGGGGCAGAATAGGTAAAGGTTGTGGCCAGCAGGGATGTAGTTAATTATTTTGCGAAGGAAGTTGGTTGATCAAAAGAAATTGTTGGTAAATTTTTGTTTTGTTGCGACCACACTTGGTAGTGGCCTGGAAAGGAGTCCAGAGATCAGGTTGGATATGGGGGTCTGCTGCTCCACAGTATGCTGGCAGTTTCTGCTTCTTTTATGGAAAAACTTCAAGCTTCAGGTACCAGAAGGGTGTGGTGTGTTTCTATGTGCTGTAATAACTTGCAATTAATTGAGTGTATTTAGTCTGCCGACGTTAGAGTCTATTGCATAGTAATTTAGCTATAGCTACATAACTTTTGTGTGCATATGTAGTTTAGTATAGTTTAAATCCAAAGAACAAAGACCTCTCATTGGCCACAAAGAGAGCAGTGTATAGGGCAATTGTTCTAGCTGTATTACTGTATGGAGCTGAAACTTGGACGATGAAGGCTGTGCATACAAGATGAAGGCTGTGCATACAAGATGAAGGCTGTGCATACAAGATGAAGGCTGTGCATACAAGATGAAGGCTGTGCATACAAGATGAAGGCTGTGCATACAAGATGAAGGCTGTGCATACAAGATGAAGGCTGTGCATACAAGACGTTTGAATTCTTTTCATAACCGTTGTATTCAGACAATCCTGGGTGTGACGAGGTACCAACAATGGAATGAAAAATTAACATCTCAAAGCCTATCACATAGGTTTGGCTTGCAGCACTCCATCTCTGATATCATTCTGGAGCAGCATTTAAGATGGCTGAGTCATGTGGGTCGCATGGATGAAGAAAGGCTTCCAAATAGATTGTTGTTTGGGGAGCTTTACATGAAGAGACCATGCCACGGGGCAAAGAAGAGGTGGAGGGATGTTCTGAAAGTGGATTTGCAGGCAATTGGTGTGTATGATAGATGGCATGACTTGTGCCAGGACAGGAAGGGGTGGTTTCATCTGTGTTTAGATGGTGTAGAGAAAATTTCAACATCCAGGCGATGGAACACCTGCTCAGCTAACAAGCAATCTGAATTAAGAACACTAAGTTGTGCCTGTGGAAGGAAATTTCGATGACAAGGAGATCTGACCAGACACCAACATTTCTGTGTGATGCCATCATAAGCT